>MTQE01000390.1:13896377-13907087 GCA_014337955.1 Aspidoscelis marmoratus
TTAAGCCCACTGTGAGAAGGCTAATGGTTCTTTCCTGGGGCAAGCTCACGTGGAGTGGGTCAGGGAGAAACAGGCTGTTCTTAACAGATGCTCAGGAGGGGTAGTGTAGTTAGGTAGTTCTGAGGGGGAGAGAGGCAACTGAAAAGCTTTGACAGTTGCTAAGGGACACGGTTGACATTGTTTTAGAGGCGGGTTTTGTTTTACTTCATCTTTGAAAGTTAAATTACTTTTCTGAGTTGAATCTATGATCCATTTATGAACCTTGTACACAATAAACTTACATGCTTCAGTTACTTATAATGCATGGCAGTCAGTGACTACTTGAATACTCGTACCGAGAGGGATGAAAGGTTTGTGCAGCTCCAAGAAAAAGAGAAACATTTTTGTTGCAATGTCCTGTGGGAGGATGAAAGGAAAGCCACTGGCTCCTTTGATTCAGGGGAGCGAACAGAGGGGCTAACGCAGGGCGTAGAGGACTTTAATCCAAAAGGCAGTTGGAGATTGTTTCCTCGGAGCAGGAGAGCATTGGGGCTGGTGGTGGCCACAGTGCCCTCATGCAGATCAAACAATGAAACAATGCATTTCACCCACAACTGGCCATGAACTTTCAGTCTGAAACAGCAGGCAGAAACATTTATTTGTTTGTTTGTTTGTTTGTTTGTTTGTTTGTTTACATTTCTATCCCACCGGATACCTGAAGGTCTCTGAGCAGGTAACAACCATTAAAACAACAGATTAAAAACAGAATAAAAGCACTTTAAAAATTCAACAAATCTAAAACAATACACTCTGTGTTTAACATAATAGTATCTGTACTGGGAGGGGAAATATAATCACCTCAGGGCAAAGAGATGCGTCTTCACCGCCTTCCTAAATATATACAAGAAACATAACACACCTTGAGGGGGAGACTATTCCATAGTCTGGGGGCCATCCCTGAAAAGGTTCTCTCCCAGGTGCCCACCAGCCTCACTACTGAAGGGGGTGGGACAACCAGGAGGGCCTCACTACTAGATCTTAAGCATAGATCTTAAGCATTGCTTTTGGCAACCAGGGCACACAGACTCATCATAGCTTAGCACTGTCCACTGAGTCATTTATTTAGTACATGTGTATATTCTGACTTCCTTCCAAAGAGCTGAGCACTGTACAAATATCTTGCTCCTTCCTTTTTATCCCTCAATAACCCTCCGTGGTATGGCATCTTAATGATACTATACATGCTACCCTGATTTCCCTGTTAATATTTCAGAACTGCCACAGCTGTTTTAAAATACTATTAAAATAAGGGCAAACTGCAGTTCTTCGAAAACAGACTTGCTTGCCATCAGCTTTTTAAAAGTTGCAGAATAAAAAGGCAATTTTGCATTAATGATCAGAGAAGATGTTCTTGTATTATTTTTTGGTTAAAAGAATTATAATTTCTTTCTATCTTAATGGGAACAATAAGTAAAAATAATTATTCATGCATGTTAGCCATCTCATTAAACATTTTATAATAAAAGTCTCTCCAGTAACAATAATAAAAGAACACACCAAATCGAGTATTTCCTTTTTCCACTGTCGAGTTTCATATGGCTTATTATTTCCATTAAGATTTGGGATTTTGATTGTTCAATCACATATTATTAGCAGTGTGCAATGCATCTCTTTATTTTCCATTAATGTCATGAAACTTTTTGCTCACTTTTTTCAATAATATGTGTTGCATTAGCTTCTAAATCATTCCATATATTGTTGTTGTTGTTGCCAGTTTTATAATGCTAATTGATTATTTACATTTGGGTAAATGCCTAACCCTAACCCTCTGTATTGCTAAACATCTTTATAGTGTATAGCCCTGTCCTCTGCCCTTGGTCTTGCATGAATTCACCTTCTCTTTTGCATTTAGTGATAAAAGCAGAATTAAAAGCAGGTGGCAAGAAAAGATGCCTTGGGGCGTGTGATGACCCCTCTATCCCCTGGACACTGGTCACTAGCCTGAGCGTAGCACCCCACTATCCCAGTGGCAAAGGGGCATCCAACTGCCGAGGAGTACAGGGCAACTTGGCACAAGATAGATTAGAAAATGCACCTCCCACTTGAACTGGTAACCGGAAAAATCGTTACACTCAGTTGTGGTAATAAACCAAATAAGTGTTTATTAAATACAGCAACTAGTGAATATAAGGAGCAAAATAGTGTAACTCAAAAGAAGTAGCTTAACTCAGCTGCAGTTCAAGTAAAATAAATGCAAAGGTAGCTTTAGTCTCTCCTTCAGCTTAACTAGCTGCAGGGTTCATGGAATTGTTCTTAAAAGTTTCAATATCAGGCTAACTCAGTATAACTGGATCAAAACCAAGTTCAATCTCCCCCAAAACAGTCCCTTGCCTCAGCGAAAGGCCCTGCTTTAAACTACCAGCGAGACTGAGCTCCACCAAGCCTCAGCCCCTGTTAACCTGCTAGACACACAGGCTGCAGAAACCCTGCTGTTTAGCCAACAGCTAAACATCCAGCAGGAGAGAGAAGCCTCTTGCTTCCTCCCTGAGATATATCCAATCCCTCCCTCTCCCTAAAACAGAGGAGAGCAAAACTGAGCAGCAGACGGGCAGCTTTGACTAGCCCCTGTCTGGTTCCCTGCCCAAAATCCAGCAGCAAAACAAACTCTCCTCGTTTTCCCTGCAGGTCGCAGCTTATATAGGGCTTCCTCCCCAGCTCCTGATTGGACAGGAGAGTCAGATGACCCTCCTGTTTGGGCAGGAACTCCGCCCCCTACTTCCTGGAACCCTGGAAGCTGCATAACCCAAACAACAGAAAAAAATGCTTGCTTTTTCTGCTCAGGCTGTAGAGGCCTGTGATCTTCACAGGGCGCAGTCAGATTTTATAGAGATAATCCCTATTTGCGGGTGGAGGGGAGGACCAAGCACATGTTTTGGTTGTTTCCACATTTGTATTATAAAACAGATTCAGAAAGGATTTGGTCATTTTTACTCCCATTCACGTCCCCACCCCCAGCCAAATCTTGACTCCTCAGGAAGAGAAAAGTCAATGCCGCCCTCCATATTTCTCTGTTGCCACATCAGAACATAGATTTCCTTGTCAGTTTTACTGGTCATTCACTTTTTGCTCCTTCTCCCCATCCAGCCTGTATCTACACAAGCACAACTTAAGTTCCACATCCATCACACTGTAGAGCTTCTTTAAACCCCAGTATCAATGTATTTTTCTTTGTAAATGTAGTTTTGCTCTACTTTGATATGTCAAAGCAGCATGCAATTGATTTCTTGATCTCAGGCAGTGAGAAGGGGGAATCTGTAAGAGGGTCAGCCTTTATGGCAGTGAAACTAACGGGCAGCAAATGGACCTTCCCCAAGACATCCATGGTCCCATGTGTCTCACAATGAAGTTGTATGGTGATGTGAGCAAACCTGAGGGCAACGTGGGTCATTACTGGGCTAAGGGGACTGCACCCCCAAACAGGCACAGATGAGGTGTACCCCAATGAACATGCATCCTCACCTGGTTGTTCTTGGAAAAGACTGATGGGCTATACTGTGCCATTGCCCTAAAGCCGCAGAAAATGGAGGATTTGTTGTCCTTCTATTTTCCAGGATAAAGAGCTGAAAATGCACTAGAGAAGAAGAAAAAACTGTTCTCGCTGTGGTTTGGTGGCTTGGCACACATTGCTTTGCACTGGCTGCTGATTCAATACCTAGCCCAATTCAATGTGTTAACTTTAAATTAGGAGGCTCTAAATGTCTTGGACCAAAATATCTGAAGGAACGCCTACTCCCATATCAAACTGCCCATGCCTTAAGATCTGGAAGGGAGGCCCACCACCCTCAGCAGCAAAAGGAGTGAACATGCAGGAGAGGGCCTTCTCAGTGATGGCCCCTATGCTATGGAATAGTCTCCCCCTTGAGGTGCATCTATCAGCTTCACTGTACACATTTAGGAAGGCGGTGAAGACACATCTCTTTGCCCTGGCCTTCGGTTAAATGGGGATACATTTTTACCTTTTCAGTCCCACCTACAGACGCTGCTGTTTTAATATATAATGTTATTGTTTTAATGTTTGATTTTAAATGTTGTTACCCTCCTTGAGACCTCCGGGTATAAGGTGGGTTAAAAAAGCAAATGAATAAGTAAGTAGGTAAGTAGATAAGTAAGCCTACTAACTAACTAACTAACTAACTAACTAAAAGTACCCATTAAGTACCCATTAATGGGTACTCAATGGGTACTTCTAGTGACAGTGGAAAAACACCGAAGGTCTAATGGCTCTACTTTTGGAAGCATGAAGCAACTGCCAAAAGACCAAACGTCAACCTGAGGAGCACCACACTCACACTGGGCACCTGGGGGCAAAGGTATTGCACTCTTTTAGGAGTGTGAAGGCTCATCAAGAAGTGCCCTCACACTCCCAAAAGAAAATGCGGCAAATGAGGTGACCCTGACTTGGTGTCCATCCCCAGACCCACCCACCTTCCAGTGGAGACACAGTACAATCCAAATACAAATAATAAGCAATAAATAAATAAATAGTGTTGGCCACAACTGTGTGACCAGAAGCCGGTAACAATGCCATCTGTTAGGGGCGTGCACGAATATTCAGAAATTTAAAAATCCAATGCAAATCCGACAAATATTGACATTTGAATTCAAATTGGATTTTCAAAAATCCGAATTAACACATTTGGATGAATTTTGGATTTTGAAAAATCCGATGCGGATATTCGAATAATTCAAATGAGCGAAATTGTATATATCGCATACGAATCTGTGTGAAAATTATACGAATTTGCGCTTAGAATACGGGATAAAAACGGGATGCATACAGAATCGCGCAAATTTGAAAAATGGATACGAATGTTGTCGACCTTTGCATTTTAAAATTCAAATTGGATTTTCGAATGTGCGGATCCAGATAATCCGGATTCAAAACAAATTTTTGGAAATTCAGATTTTTAAAATTCAAATCGAATTGAATATTTGGATATTCAATTAGACTCAAATTTGAATGCAAAAAATACATTTCTGCACTCCCCTACCATCTGTCACATGACAGTTTCTAAAACATCAATAGCTGCTCTTGATCGCTGCATGAACAGCAAGATGTATTATACACTCAGATGTGCACATATCAATACCCCTTTCCCCACAAGCGTTAAGCATTGTTCAGTGTCAACACATCAGTGGCTGAAGACAGGCCAACAGTCCTTCATTGTGAAATCTCCAAAGTAGAAGAGCTGGGGAAATGTATCTGGAGCCCAAAATGCCCTTTTCAGACTTTCTCCGGATGTCACTTATTCTGTGTTTGGATATTTCAGAATAAAGCATGGATTCAGAATATCCATGTTTTATTTTGGAATATCCACGTTAGTAAGCCTCATTGTCTGCAACATTATGCAACCTGAGTTCCTTATACTGTGGTCTGATTGCCTCTCTCATTAACTTTCGCTAAGTTTGGCATAGGCAGTTTCTTTGGCTCGTAGGATAATGGCCATAATGTTTGTAAACTCAACCACAATTTTATTCCACGCTCAACTTTCATCGCAGACTGTAAGATGCTAATTAACTTATTGAGATTGATTAACTTCTGATTTTAGTAGCAGCTATTCAAGACTAATTGGTTGTACTTATGACTGCATCTCTGTCATTTTTCTTTATAGACACTGGTCAAGTGCAAATCAAAGCTTCATTAAATAATGATCATCATCCTTCCTTTTTTGGGCAGATATTTTGGGCTCACTTAGGCCTTGTTGGGAGATGTTCCCAAAGGGATGGGGTGTCATTCCCAGGGTTAGATGTTTAAATATGCTCACCCCAATCCACACTGAAGCTTTTCGTGCAATTGTGAGGCCTAGGGATGTGCACAAATGTTTGTTGTTGTTGTCTGCATTTGAATTTGATTTGAACCAAATGTCAAAACATTCAATTTGATTCGAATGTTTAGAATCCAAATGCAACAAAATTTGGATCAAATACATTCAAATCTTTTCGTTCGAATGTTAGATTCGAATCTGAAGATACAAATGTCGACAACATTTGCATGTGACATGCGTATCTGTACGTATTTCATACGCAAATGCATACAGATACATATGAGATGCATACATATACATTTGTACATTCGTATGTGAACATTCGTATCTGTACATTTGAATGTTTCAAATCATTCAAATGAATGTTTCAGAACATTCAAAATTTGTTTGAATGTTTAAATTTGAATGTGTAGACACTCTATTCGAGTTTGAATGTCCAAATTAAATCAAATCCAATCGAATTTTGAATGTTTAGAACAGCCCGAATCTAATGTCTAGGAATTACCATTATTTTCTTTTCCTACATGCCCCCTTAGTCTGTCCAAAATTGGTTCCTGAAAATTGGCCTTATAGAGAAAAACTGTATAAGGAAAATAGTTATTACATTTATTTAAATTGAAAAAACTGCAACAACTTCCAAGCATATTTCATAATCAGACAAATAGCCTAATTCCATGAGGAAAATTAGTTAATATGATAAAGTAGAATGAAGCACAATTAATAACAGCTTTATATCCAAATTAAAATAAGCGCTAATAATTTAATTAAAGATTAACTTCAAGATTTAGGTCATATGGTCTGAACTAGATGCCTTCCACATTTTGCTATCCAAAATGAAAACATTGAGTAACTGTAGTGCATATTACCCTGTCATCCAGGAAAAAGGTTTTCCCTTCTCCGAGACTGGAAATCTTAATAGCCAAAATGACTCATAAAAATCATAGAGCTTATAAGTGAAAATCCAAACAGCTAGAGTATAGGTAAAGGACAGTTAGTGTAATTGTTTTTTCAGAGAAATTACAGGTACAATCTCTTTAAAAGAAAAATGTAAGCAATTAGATATAGAAAGGAATGTGCAGTTAAAGTTGTTCATTTGAGATATGACTGTAACCTAAATCTCTGCGATACTCTTCAGAGTCAAGTGTGGCTTAAACGAACTGATTCAAAAGTCTACAGGAATTCCAAATAGGCTTCAGTCTCAACAAGAGCAATGTGAAGGTGGCTGAGCTTTCTGTGATGAACCATGACCAAGGAAGATGTCGACCGAATGCACAGAAACCATAATTAAAAAAAAAAATCAGTGCTAGCAGTAATTAGAAAGGGAATAGAAATCAAGGCAGCAAGTGACTTTGTGCATCTTTATAACTTAATAGTGAGGCCATATTTGGAATATCATGTATAATTCTGGTCATCACACCTCAGAAATGGTATTGCAGAACTGGAGAAGGTGCAGAAAAAGGCAACCAAAATGATCAAAGGGTGGGATGCCTTTGCTCTAAGGAGTGATGAGCACTGCTTTAACTTCTTGAATTGTTTTGTATATTTGCTCCATGGACTACTGAGCAGTTTTGGCAATGGTTCAAAAATTTTCAGACACTTCTATTGTTTTTAATATGTTTATATTTGGTTTTAAATGTTGTAACCTGCCCTCAGTCCTTTGGGTATAGGTTGGGATAAAAATGCAAGTGATAAACAAACTCTTATTTTTTTAATGAGAGAGGGTTTATGGCCTGGGTCATTAACTGATTAGGGTATTGGTGTTTGTTTAATGTTCAAATTATTGTTCCCCATTAACTCAATTGGTAATTTAGGTGACTTTCAACCAGGTATTAGACTGAAGTTTGGAAGACATCTGATTTCAGATTTTTCAGAATTCAGACATCCAAAATTTCTGCCCATCTCCAGCTCTGCCACAGTGTGGAATTGAGAACCTTAGGACAGAGGGACTAGCAGCTGGGCAGTGAATATCTTGGCCTCTGGTGGCAGAGAATCTTGAATATGCTGCAAATTGAAGTTATTGCTCCTGACAATATTCACCCCTGCCTTATGCCACAATAAAGTGTTATTTTGCCAAACCTTCTGTTGAGATTAATTGCAATCAGTTTATGGTTATGGCAATGTTTATGAGCAATGAACTTTGTCATGGGAATGTTCTGCAAAGAGATCCCTGCTCTCATACACACTAAAAAGGACTGATCCCATAGACTCCAAAGATGAATCTGATGGAGGACATAGAATCCAAAGATGAAGGCACAGGAGAGTGTAATGAAAGATGCAACCTCCATGGGAAAAGACACCACAGGAAATCAGGAGTATGACATCCCAGCTTATAATAAAGAAGATCTTTGCAAGATCCAGTCAAATAATTATTCACAGGATATTTTGTAACTAATGATAGATACAGCATAATCTTCTTACTGTAAATTGCTTAAGGAGATATAGGTATCCTGGTGTGTCTGTCTACATGCACATATGTCTTTGTCCTCATTGTATCTCCAGGACCATGCAATCCTTATTGTCTGAGGCTGTTGAGTTGAAATGTTTGTCATGGTGTGTTTGCTAGACTCCTATTTGCTAGAGATTTTAAGGGGCATCCTTGTAACTTTAAAACCAAAATAAAATGTATTGATTTCTTTAAAAGTAGAAGAACCTCGTGGAAGGACGGAAGAAAGGAGGGAGGGAGGAAAGCCCTCAGTAGGTGGCCTTCCCACTTTCTCACATTTCTAGGAGAGTTCAGACATGAAAGTTGTGGGATTTCTAGGAAGTATAAAATAGATACCCAGAAGCCAAAGGGAATCAAGCCACTGAACAGATGACACAAAAAAGCTGCCTTAGAAGTAAAGAGAGGTGTCTTTAAATTGGGATTGGCTCCTTTTTCCTTAATTAAATATGAGCAGATCCCAGCAAAGTGGCTTTCTGTAGCTGGCAGGTGGATATTTTGTTGATGTCAATGCTTTTCAAGTGCCCACTGAGATCTTTTGGCACCACCCCCAGTGTGCCGAGAACCACTGGGACCACCTTTACTGGTTTATGCCAGAGTCGCTGCAGTTTCTAGTTTCAAGTCTTTATATTATTATTATTTGAAAACAAAATAGAACTATATTCACTACGTTCCAGTAGCAGACACATAATTACAGATATTGACTTTGGAGAAAGCACAAGCTTCATGGTTAACAGAGCTCTATAAAAGCATAATATTTCAGAAGGCTTCTATCCCTGAAAGGTTCACAGTCAAAGCCAGATGCCTAGTCCCAGGTCACTAGAAATAACCAGCTGTTTTGGGTGGAACTCCAGGCCCTTACAAGAGGCATTCCCTTTCCTTTTACATCGGTTTTGTCATTCCACCCATTCCCCTATAGGGCCTCTGCCCCTTTTTCTGTTTTGACTTTACAGTCCTTCCTTACAAGTGAATGATTTCCCTAGCCACTTCTGTCTCACCATTTTCCTGGCTAACTCTGACTGTTATTTCCTGGCAGTAACTCATTTTGTCTGCCTCTCAATGTTCAGATCTGCACAGCGGTGTCACAGCATCGTGGCATTTAACTCTCGGCGCACAGCATGAGCACTCAGAACTAAACAGCCCTTGTTTGTTTGTTTGTATTTAGCCTGTTATGAAGTAAGATGAGGTTTCAGTTCATAGCAGCATAAGGGCTACCCGAGCCCGAATGGCTCTGCGCATGGTCTCTCAGTTATCTTGATGCAGTGATGCTGCTATAATACTGGAGTCACAAAGAGGTGTAGGCCTGACCTGCCACATTTCAGACTGCCTCTTCAGTGCACACTACACTCCTGGGAACCTCTGCCATCTTACTTTCGAATGCCTTCCTCGTGTGATGTAGAGCCCCATCCCCTCAGGCTTTCCTCCTCCAACAAAGAGCTGTCTGTCCCTGGGAACAACCGAGATGAGCCCAGCTTCCCTTATAGTCAGGGCGAAGCAGGCACAGGGCCTCAATATCTGAAGGAACACCTTCTCCCAAACCAACCTGCCCGTGTCTTAAAATCTGGAGGGGGAGCCCTCCTCATTGTCCCACCACCCTCAATAGTAAGACGGGTGGGCACTTGAGAGAGGGCCTTCTCAGTGATGGCCCCCAGGCTGGAGAATAGTCTCCCCCTCAAGGTGTGCCAGGCTCCTTCACCATATACATTCAGGAAGGCAATGAAGATGCATCTCTTTGCTCTGGTGTTTGGCTAAATGTGGTAAAGTTTCCCCCCACCGCAGACATTATTGTTTTATACTGTTTTATATATATGGTGTTATTTTAACATGTCTGTTTTTAAATGCTGTTAGGGTATAGGGCAGGATAGACATGTAAATATGAATGAATGAATGAAATGTGAAGACCAACCCTATAGCCCAAATGGAGACAGCTCAGGCGAGGACGCTGAGTGATGCCTTTCCCTGAGCATTCTGAGGAAAGAATGGCAACAGCTTCAATGGTCAGCGCATCTGCAGGTCAAACACTTGCACCACTGAGGGCATGATTCTCCTTGCCTACTTAAATGCACTTCATGTCTGCAGAAACTTGTTGCAGACAATACGTCTCTTTATCCTGCAACCTCTGCCCATTTGCTCTTTATCTGACGCCGTAGACCCTCTGGCATCTTGGGACTCGGAAGGTTTGACTACACTTGATTCTTGCTCCCTGAAAGAACTTCAGACTTTGGCTGGTCACTGCTACTATTATCCCTGAGTGTGCGTGTGTGTGTTCGCTCTCCAAGACTTGGTTGACTCAGGACATGACATGTATTGCTTTTAATAAAATTCCAAAGACCTCCTTTTTGGTCAGTTTAGTCTAGTGGTTAGAGAGTCAGACTCTTGTCTGGGAATAGTGGGTTTGATTCCACCCTCCCCCATAAAGCTAGCTGGGTGACCTTGGGCTACTCACAGCTCTCTTCTGAGCTCTCA
>MTQE01000390.1:13915856-13953132 GCA_014337955.1 Aspidoscelis marmoratus
AAGGGTGTTTTTCCACCGCACTCCTTTAATCCAGATCTAAGAAGATCCGGTACTAGGGAATGGGTACTTCCCTTAATCCGGATCTAGTATTGGGGTCCGACTTTGTCGTGCTATGAAGCAGTATCTCTCCACTACACCCACTGTGAAACGAAGTAAGCCATCATTGATGTCTACACTGGCCAATTGTGCCACGCCACTGGTATTCCTTCCAGCTCAGGCCTAGATGGAACCTCAGGATGAGTGCTATTGCATCTGCACAGCAGCCCTCTTTAGCACCCATTGCCATCGAGTACTAGATGGCCCATACAGATGCATGGGGCCCTCATCATGATGTGGAACTTCAAGGACCAGAGTCCACAAGGGCTGTTTTTCCACAAGCACTAAGTACCCATTAAGTACCCATTAGGGACCCATTAAAGACCCAATAGGCTCAGAGCAGGAAGATCCCATTTCCACTTCAGACCCCATTAGAGCCACATTTGTTTCCACCACTTCTAGGGAAATCTGGATTGAATGGGTCTTTCAGGACCTATAATCCAGATTTCCTGTAGACCCCATTCAGCATATGGGTGCTCTGGCGTTTCCACTGCAGGCAGGCTAGCATTCATTGCTATTCAGTGCTGCACCACCTGTGGGGTTGCATCGGGTACCTTCCTTAATCCAGATCTACTAGATCCGGATTAGTTGAAGGACCCATTCCTTAGATCCGGATCATCTTAGATCTGGATTAAGGGAGGTCAGTGGAAAAAAACTCAGTGACTGGATACCAAAGATCCGGATCTTCTTAATCTGGATTAAGAGAGGTATGTGCAAAAAGGCTCATAGTCTTAAGATAGTTTTTTAAAAAAAGGAATACAGTCCCTAGATGCATCCAGTCCAAGGCCAGTCTTGCTCTATCATTGGAGCAGTCTATAGATTTTATAGCCTTGATCCTCACTTGAGCAGTGGCAGTAGAATGAATTGAGGGGGCTTCTCAGCCCAAAGAGGGTGTTGTGGAGACATGGGCCAGATCAGCACCATCCACACAAATGGCATTGATGTGGCCCATGCTTCTGTGTGGCTATGAAGCTCATGCAAGCTTCACAGTTGCCACCTACACACACCGCTGAAGACTAGGGACAATGTTTCCTAGCCTCAGAACCTGGGGGTGGGGTGGCTGGGTCAGCGCCATACTATCACCCTACTGAAGAGCAGTCCCCCTACACCCCTTACAGCTACTTCCAGCTGCCCCTGGTAATTCTAGGCTCACAGAGGTATGCTGTCTGCCTGCCTCCCGCAATCTGGATCAAGGTCCTTGATCCAGATGTAGACCCAGTTAAATGAACTGAGGACAGATCAGAATTAAAGCCTTGAGAATGCCCACAAGCAGTTGGTGTGCCACTATGTGAGACAGGATGCTGGACTAGGTGGGCTGTGGCCCGATCGAGCAGGGCTTCTCTTATGTACTTATCTGTCTCTATCTCATGCAGATTGAACCAGTAGAAGGCATGGCCTCATAGAACCACATTAATTTGCAAATCTATGTGACCTGGAAGTGTTCTACATGGTCCCTTAATTCAGATTAAGGATCGGGGCAGAAAGGCACAAGTAATTTTTCTGGCCTCTGCTGGATCTTCCAAGTCATTTCAATCTGTATAATGTATTTCTGGACACCTCTGCAAAGTTATGATGTGTCAGAGGACTTTGGTTATTAGTGGTTAGAAACACAGCTTTTAGGCGTTTTTCCACTGTCAAAAAGTACCCATTTTTGCACCCATTTAGGACCCATTTGGGTGTGAGCTGGATGATCCCATTTCCACCACAGCACCCATTTGGGACCCGATTGTTTCCACTGCCATGGGGGAAATCCAGAACGAATGGGTACTTTCTGCCCTTTAATCCAGATTTTCTGTAGACCCCATTAATGCGGTCTACAATGGGGTCTTCTGCCAGAAAATCAGGAGTCCAAAGGAGGCTAGGAGGAGGGAATGCACCCATTGGGGGCCCCCTAAACCTAGGCTCCGAAGTCACTTCGAAGCCACTTCAAAGTCATTTCGAAGCCTGTGCAAAATAGCTCTGGAGTGCCTTTGAAGTCTGTGCTGATCTTTGGAGTGAACTTCAGAGTGACTTCAAAGTGACTCTGAAGTCATTTCGAAGTTCACTCCAAAGATCAGCACAGACTTCAAAGGCACTCCAGAGCTATTTTGCACAGACTTCGAAATGACTTCAAAGTCAATTCAAAGTGGCTTCGAAGACTGCACCCCCCCCTGCTCCCCGAAACACCTGGGGTAACGGACCGACCCCTTGGGGTCGATCTGGATTCCCCACATGGGTGCAAAGCTGTTTCCACAGCAGGGGTGTTAGCACCCATTGCTAATGGGTGCTACACCTCCCGTGGAAACACATTGGGTGCTTCCCTTAATCCGGATCTGCTAGATCCAGATTAAGGAATGTACCCATTCCTTAGATCCGGATCTAAGATACTTAGATCTTAGATCTGGATCTAAGGGCTGCAGTAGAAAAACACCCTTTAGCTCTGGTTTGTTTTCCTGTGTTGCCACCTCTTTTTATTAAGAGCTCTGTCATTTGTTCTTGTAGCAGTTGTTCTTTTGACAGAGGGCTTGAACATCCCCTCCCACTCAGAGTAATGTCTCTGCATCTTATACATGAAGAGCACCATTAACTTTAGCACTGGGAAAGGCAATAGGGCTACATTCTCAGAGCATTTCGCCAGACTATTAAGGCCTTGACTCATCTATTATGGCCAAAGTCTGTTTGTCTCTAATCCTTTAATGGTTCTTTTTTATATAAGTAATGGATACTGGATTGGAGAAAAAGTGCAGGATTGTCTGTGGGTCACTGCTTGTAATTTATTTATTTATTTGTTTGTTTGTTTGTTTGTTTGTTTGTTTGTATTTCTATCCCGCCCTATACCCGAAGGTCTCTGGGCGGGTTACAATATTTTATTAATCTTAGACAGGACCCTGCCCTCAGGCTTACAATCTAAAGAGACAAGATACAAAAGAAAAATGGTGTGGGAGGGAACAGGGAACAGCAAAAAGCAAGCACTTGATGTCTTCAGTTCCAATTCTTCAGTTCATTTCTTATTTGAATTTTCTCTTCATTGATGACAAACTGGAAGATGGTAGAGATGGTCAGCCGGCATCTACTCAGCCCCACCTTGCTCGGCCTCAGGACCAGACGTTTCCTCAACTGGTGGATCCGCATCCCTAGTCTCTTTGCCATCCTGTGATGGGAGCAGTCGGAGGGGGGGCACTGCTAGGAGCAAGATGGCAGAGCCCAGCCTGCTGCCTCCTCTTCACTCCGGCAAGATGGTTCCCATCCTTGTGAAAATGGCAGTTGGAAGAGGGAGGGGCATTGCTAGGAGCAAGATGGTAGAGCCCAGACTGCTGCCTCTTCTCCACTCCTCTCAGGCAAGATGGTCCATAGCCTTGTGATGGCAGTTGAAGGAGGGAGGGGCACTGCTAGGACCAAGATGGAAGAGCCCAGCCTGCTGCCTCTTCTCCACTCCTCTCAGGCAAGATGGCCCATAGCCTTGTGATGGCAGTTGGAGGAGGGAAGGGCATTGCTAGGAGCAAGATAGTAGAGCCCAGACTGCTGCCTCTTCTCCACTCCTCTCAGGCAAGATGATACTTAGCCTTTCTAAGATACATTTAAGAATACATTATTTCACAACCAACATCTTCTGAAATGTAGCTCAGCTTTATTGACAAATGGCTGTTGACATGGGATGTGAAGTACCATTGAGTGGGTCCAATTTTTGCTGAGGACCTATGGTTAACCTTTATTATTGTACTATATGGATTATTTTCCTCCATCTACATGGTATGAAGCACCTCAGCTTCCTTTCTTCGCCCAGGTCCAATTCCACACATCCATTGCCCTGTCACAGTTGGGTAGGGACAAACTGTTTTGCAGGGGTCAGCAACTGCCATGTACAGTAATCAGCAATGTGAACTTCCTCTAAGCTGGATTAACTTCATACAAGAAACAATGCACCACACCCCATGTTTAATGCACAGGCCAACTAATGTACAGTCCCATACATTTTCCATAGGGAAAGCAGAAGAGACAAAATGCAAACAAATGTGGTTTTCTCAGAAAACATACTTCTTCTAATTGCTTCCTCCCTCCCTCCCTCCCACCCATTCTTTCTTTTTCTTTCTTTCTTTCCTTCTTTCCTTCTTTCTTTCCTTGTCACTTCTTTCTCTTCCTCCCTCCCTCCTATGAGTATGTTACTCTCCTTGCGTTTGCAAGAACACTTGATTAAAAGAGGAAAAATTGTTCAACAAAATAGACTCTCCACTGTGCTCTATAGCAGGAATCAATTCTCCCTGCTTAACTAACATCAAAGCAAGGATTGATTTTACTGATTTCTCCCTAGAGCACCACTCTGTCCTCATAATTGTACATGCAAGAATTCTTCTGAAGTTTCAGGACATCCCACTCATTTAAAGCCACAATCTATTTTTCCATCTATCAGATTAATGCTAGAAAAATGTGCAAGGGCTGTATTTACAGTGGCCAAGAAGTGCCAAGAGGAGGGTCTGTCCCACAGGCTGTAGGCAGACCATAGGCTGTAGTGATGACTTACAAAGTGGACTCTGCCAAAGGCAGGACACTGATGGGAGCATGGCCTTTGGTGTCCCCAAACCATGTTTTCAGTTGCTGCAGACCAAGGCATGATTCAGAGGAAACCAGAGCTCCGTTGGAACCTTCTCTCTTTTGCCCCACAGTTAGTTCTGCTACAAAACTGTCACTCGTATATGATATAAGATGAGAAACATCCATATGATCCCAATATATCCACAACATAGTATGCAATACTGAAATCCAAAAAGCTATCCAGTTCAGATAGTACAGCCATCCAAAGTTGGGCCCCGTAACCTGGTCTAGAGTGGCCTATAGAAAAAGACAGGCTGCACTTTGGAATGGAATAGCAAAGGACCCACCCCTCAGTATTTCAGCCTGCCCTCATGCAACTAGGCCACAGAATGGGATATGATGCTGTACCAGTGGACTTATTAAAAGTAGCTCACAAGTGACTATTGCCATTATAACAAGCCCAGACCTTTTTTTGGCCAGGCACTCAAAAGCAGTGCTGGAAATGTTCTGCTCTTGTGTTCATTGCAAAAAGACTCTGATGGGGAACTTTCAGCTCATTCTAGTGGTTAGGGAGCTGGACTGTTATCTGAGGATACCGGGTTTGATTCCACCCTCCCCCACAAAGCCAGCTGGGTGACCTTGGATGAGTCACATCTCTCTTCTGAGCTCTCACAGCCCCACCTACCTCACGAGGTGTTCTGTTGTGGGAGAAGAACAGAAAGCTTTGTCAGCCACTTGGAGTCCCCTTAAATGGGTGAGAAAAGCTGGGTAGAAAATCCAACTCTCCTCCTCCTCCTACTCCTACTCAGCTTTCAAAAGCTGGGCCCAGCCTTCAGTCCCAATAGTTAGTACAGGCAGAACAACTTTTTTCTCTCTCCATGCAGAGAGGACTTTAACTTGATAGAAATCATTTTTCTTTAGGCACAGTTCCTGCCACGTCTCTTGAGCAGCAGAGTGTTTGTCTTTGCAGTGTTAAGTGTCAACCAACCCCTGTTCGTATTGGCTGAAGGAAAGAATATCATATGCAAAAGATGTACTTAATGGTAATAGTGTGATGATCATGAGCCACCTGTTTAGGAAACAGGGTTCAGAACTGCTAAAAATATTAAAAGGTCTTTTTGTTTTGTTTTTAGCTTACTTTCTCCACTTTTTATCCTAGTTTTCAGCCACTAATGTTCTCTCAGAGTGGCTTTCAAAGTATTAACAATACAAGATGAAGAATTATTATTTTGACTTTCAAGATGTGGATTAAGTTGAACAGGACAGTGGTGGGACAGTGAGCGGCCAGAACATTATCCTCACTGACCCTCATTATAGGAGAATTGGAGATGCATATTCACCAAAAATCCCCAGGATTTTACAAAAGATACCCAAAGCTACCCTTTAAGTTCATGCTGATAATTGATGGAAAACTACAAAGATGCATGTAGTATCCCATAAAACGAGTAAATCAGGTGTGTGGTTAATAGACACATACAATTTAGGAAGCATAAAAATGGGCAATGTGGAATGCCTCCAGGTGGTCCAAGAATGGGGCACCTGAACATCTGGATACCCCTCTGGCAAAATACTTACACACACCTGCTACCAAACAGCTCCTGGGCCACTCCACCAATCCAGGCATCACCTTCTTTGAAAGATGTGATGTCCAACTCTGAGGTGTCCTTCTCCTTCTCCATGACCTTCTCTCCTCTTCCACAAAGAAAGGAGGAAGCATGTTACTGGCCCAGTTTCTAGCTGGGCTGTTTTCACATGAGACCAAACATGATGTTCTCCCTTGGCACAAAAGCAGCCTGGCCAGGCCCCTCAAAGGAGAATTTTGTTCTGTGGCTGCTAGGCTGTGGGGTGAAGAACCATGTGATGTGCCTCTTGCTTTGAGGGCTGCAGATAGGGATGTGCAAGAACATTTGAAAGATTCAAAATTCAATTGAATTCAGACAATCAAATTCGAATTGAACGTCTATACATTTGTTTTTTAACGTTTGAACTAATTTCAAATGTTTCGAATCACTCATGTAAATCATAAGTGTACGGGTACATGCACGTTGCATACGCGTTTGTATGGACACGTACGGGACAGAGACGGGATGCATACGGGATAAAAACGGGATGCATACAAATGTGTACAGATGCGTACAGACACATACAAATGTTGTTGACATTTGTATCTTCAGATACAAATAGAATATTTGTACAAAGAGATACAAATGTATTTGAATCAAATCGAATGTGAATACATTCGTATTTTAAACATTCAAATTGATTTGAATTTTCAGATATTCTATTTGAATCGAATCAGATGCCAGAAATCGCATTCGTTACACACCCCTATTTGCAGATGCAGCCTTACTTTCACTGTTTGCTACTGTAGTTGTTACTTACAAAGTTGTACTTTGAAATTAATGAGATTTAAGATTACCATCGCTGGCTACTTGGCTACACTTCATGAATTCCTTTGGCAATCGAATGTACTCGTTAAGTGTCTTCTTCCAATTAGAAAAAGTTGCTGGAGGGAATCAAATTAAGTCAAATTATTCAGATTTCAGTATTCGTTAGAGGAGACGTGGCCTAAAATTTGAGACACAGATGGGAAAACAACTTGTTGCATGATAGGTTTGGTTTCTTAAGTGTGTACAAGATAATTCCTGATGAGTTCACGCTTATGAATTCATACAAGAAAGTGGTTAAAAAAAAAGGCTGCGTTGTTTTTGACCCTAATATAAAAAAAATAAAAACTAATGGAAATTGCTGTTTGAGCCAATTATCTTAAAACAAGATAACATTGCCAGAAGCACATTTTTGTGGTGCTTTAATGTTAATAACTGCCAGGGTTTCATATGTTTAGCATTACATCTACATCGCTAAGTTAACTCTACACAATTACAGAAACTATTCCCTTGGTAAAACCTATAGCCATGCAAGCTTCCTACCTTCCGTTTCTTAATGATCATATATATGGGGTTTCCATATCCCAGTTCCCTAGTCTTGAGTGACCAAATCTGCATATTATGTGCACTGTTTGCTAATTATGCAAAGAAAGTACAATCAGCTGAATGTCTTCTGCCAGTTCCTCAGTGTGTTGTTTCCGGTAAATCCCAAAAAAGCTCGCAGAAGTATCTACATGAAGGTACCCTGCTCCTTGTGTTTGTCAAAAGAGTGACCCATTATACATGTTCATTGTTCAGCCCCTCAGAAAAAGCCCTATAGTAGAATATATTAGGGATGTGAACTAATTTTTTTGGACATTCTATTCAAATCGAATAGAATACCCAAAAATCCAATTCATATTTACCAAATTCAGATCTATTCATTCGAATTCTTTATTCAAATCTCCACATGCGAATATTAACAACTCATTTTTGCCCTGTACAGATTCGTACAAATGCGTACAGATGCAGGAAAGATGCAGATCTTCAAGTACGCATCGTGTACGAACCCATACACAGACGAATGTCCAGATAATTTGAAAGCATAGATCCGAAGTTCGAAATTCACTTTGAATGTTTACAGTCAAAATTCACTTCGAAGGTTTGCACTCAAATTTTGGGACATTCTATTTGAGTTCGAATGTCGAAATTCAGCACATTAGATCGGATTTTGAACGCCTATGAACATTTGTGCGCATCCCTAGAATATATGTGTAGCTGCCATGCTCTATTAGCATTGCTTCTACCAATTCAACAACATGAAATCCGCACTTTTTTTATTTCAAGGCCACCAAGAAGCATCTTGTTGTTGTTTTTTTCTATCATCCTAAGTGTTCTACTTTTGGGGCTTTCTGAACCTACTTTCAGTTGATCTAGAACAAGTGATCTGGATCAGGTAATCCATCCCATGACTAGGACAGTTTGCTTCTAGACAGGAACAGTGACATCTGTACACGATTGCTGTTCCTGTCTAGCATATACACTGACCCAGATGTACACCCAAACTTTGGAGATGGTGTCTGAGGTCTCCATCAGCTAAGAATAAAAGTGCCTAGCCCCAGAGTGCCCGAGGGACCCATTTTGATCGTCCAGAAAATGAAGGTGTCCCTTCTGCACACCTTTGTGACCTGGACTGGCCCAAGCTAGTGTGCTGGCAGACCTGATAAATCAAGCCCACCAGTGATACAGATGAGGAGCTTCCTAATTCAAATCACTCTCTGTTAGGTAAAGGTATGCAATGAGTGGGGTGGAAGAGGCCCTAAAGAAGACTGCAGGGGACCATAATTTGCATTGCAAATAAGTTCAAAAAGGCCCTAATGCCCCTACAGGACTCAGACTGCACTGGAAGCCCACTGAAGTCTACCCTTCTTACAGTACCCCTATGCAAAGGGGCTTGAGTTTGGAGCTGCCTCAGTGAGGCAGCTCAGGGGGGGAGGGGGGGCTCTTCTTGAGGACAGCTAGAAGCCATCCTTGACTAAAAGCCACATGATCAGAGATTATACCGGCATAGTGGGAAACCTGTTTCCAAAACACAGCAAGTGCAACTTGTAAAGCATGTACAGAACCAGATTACACCAGCCAGTTCATGCTCAGATTGCCGTGGGCCTGGTTTGAGAATACTTCCATACTGAACTGCTCCCAATTCAGACAAACTCATGCTGTGGCCACCCAAGGGAGCTGCTGCTTTCCTCCCTCTCCTGCCAGGCACAGACTGAGATGAAAAGGTGTCTTTGCCAGCCCAACCCAAGGCTGTATTCAGACATAACAACAAGGGGTGGCTCAAAGTCACTTCAGAGAGACAGTGTGTGGCCCCTGTGTTCCCAGGCCTTCTCTCATCCACCTTTTCTAACACAGAATGTTTAGGAGAGAGGAGAGGGGCTGGCTGGTGTGTGAACAATCTCCTATTGAAACCAACTCTGGGTTGCCTCAGATTTGTTTGTTTGTTTGTTTGTTTGTTTGTTTGTTTGTTTGTTTGTTTGTTTGTTTGTTTGTTTGTTTGCTCTGTCTGATTATAGCCCTGGACAGGTGATGGTAAGAAAGTCATGGGACTCAGTATGGCCTTCAGTTCCCTCCTTTGACTGAACCCGCCCCAAACCAGTTTGGCTCTGAGTTGAATCAGTATTTGTTCAGCCTAATTTGAGATCAAGATGAGCCACCATTTCCTGAACTTGCATACCTCTGCTTGTTATATAATCTTCATCTGTCTGAAAGGCCTGATGTCCATGTTTCAAGATGAAAGTGAGATAAATATCTTCAGATATAGCGTATTTAGTAAATCTACTCCTTTAATAAACTTCATCCAGTCTAATACCAGCTTACTGGTGTTTAGCAATAGACTTACTTTGGGTGTATTAAGGATCACTTCATACTAATCACTTCATACTTGGGCTTTGGGGGTGAGAACCAATTTACAGTGCTGTAGGAAAAGAACTAAAAATGAAATCTGCATTTATCTGTTTTCTGTGACACACCAGTGCATTCATCAAAGAATAATGACTGGAAGCAGGTTGCTTTTGAGTTACCACTTTGTTTTTTAAGCTGTTTTAATTGGCCTTGTTTTACAGCTGTTAAATTGAATTTTAAGTGGTATTGGTTTGTATGGATTTTAATTGTTTTTTATTATCCTTTTATTTACTCCCCCAGCAGCACTTGGCGAAGCACGGATTTAAAGCGGGAGGGAGAGAGTTTAGTGACAAAATCAGGTTTCCCTCAGCATAAATATGCAACGTGGCCCTTAAGGCAAAAGAAAATGAACCACATTTTGATGGCTTTGGAACTGCTTTCAAACAGCCTGACAAAGATGTCCTGGTGCTCTTGTTTTGATGTGCCCATCACAACTGGTGCTGCCGCTGCACACCTCTCCTTGTTAAAGTGTTACGTTCACACAGCTGCTAATATTTATTGCTGCACGATTCAATTATATCTGAGCAGATAAAGCGGCAATGCACTGAAATGCATCTCCATTTTTTAAAGTCAAAACTTATTAAAATGAGCAAACCATGAGCATCCATGTGCTTGTGTTTGTATGTTTGTGCATCCTTCTAAGCCCACAGTTATTTATTTTAACTGCCGTGGCTATAATAAATCACTCTAAAGTAATGTGAACATTTATATATTCAGCCAACATGGCAGTTTAACAATCTATTCAATTTATTGCTGCTAGATTATAGGATCCGCTACTGTTTATGCAGCTATTACTATCTCAGACTTTACATGGCAGCCAGTAGAGAATTTGTGCTAGAATGATGGAGAACCCCAGCTGGAAAATTTTCTATAGCTGCTTATGTAGTTCTTGGTAATTCTTGCATTTAGGTGTGGGTGGCTCCCTTTGAGCAAGTAGGAGCTAAAAACTTGGGTCTCAGGGCTGATTTTTATCTGCCAAGGGGAAGTACATGCTGAATGATTAACTCTCCAGTTACCACTTCTGTAAGGGTTGTTTTCGCTTTTGAGAGTAGCCCAGGGCACATTTGCCATGGGGGGGGGGGAATCTGTATACATTGTGTAGAAGAAAAACCCCTCCACTTTTCCACTGAACAAATAAGCTAGGGGCTTTCCAGCTAGCAATAAAGTTCAAAAGGCAGCTTCCCATTGAAGCTTTTAAGTGCATTGAATCTGTTTTCAGAGCTGGGTGTTCCCAAAGGATTAGAGGAATCCAGTTTCTGAGGATTAAAGGTCCTGAAATGCAGACTATCTATATTCGGATAAAAAGTAATCTTGCAATGGGATTTAGAAATAATCCCCACTATTTGTGAATGGGAACTCACACTTTTTTGGGGGGTGGGGAAAGAGCGTTCTCCTCACTTCCCCTGACCCAATAATCACCCATTATTTCACTCCTTTTTCTCTGGGCTGTAGCAGCTAGAGCAAAGCCGACAGCTGCTGTTGCAATGTTACGAGAGATACCTTACATTGTAACAGCAGGGAGATTCTGACAATCATAGAGAAGGACTCTCTTTCATCTTTCCTCTCCCATCCCCTTGCTGCTTTATGAGGGGAGAGTCTGATTTTAAAGAGACAGCGATTGGAAAGACTTTGCCCCTTTGCTCAGTGTGTTGTTTCCAGCAAATCCCCAAAAAGCTTGCAGAAGTATCTCCATGAAGGTACCCAGTGCACAATTTAGTCTGGCTTTAAATCCAGATTAATTTAATCTGCACTGAGCTCTGTTTTTCCATGACCCCATTTATAGCTTTTTATGTGGATTTGGGGGAAACTCCCCTCCCCTCTCTTCTGTGTTATAACCCAATCTTATGGGGTGATTAATATCATAGAATAGAGATAGCTACAAGGAAGGGAGCAAGGAAGGCAAGTGACACGCACTAACAGACAGGGGGAGGATTAGATTGTCTTAATCCTCCCCCCTTCTCTCTATCTCTCCCTCAAGCAGCCTGAGCCATCCCCCTCACATACACACACACGCACAGACAGGGGGGCTCTGATAGGGATTCCACCCTGTCCGAGCGTGTGTGTGTGTATAGGAAGGATGGCTCTCATGCTGTCTCCCTCCAGCCAGCCCACTCACTGTCATGTGGCTGTTGGGATGGTGGAGAGACAGCCGAGGCGTGAGCTGCCTTTCCAAGCTATCCCTGCTATCTCACCCCCTGCTATCTCACCCCTGTGTGTGGGGTGGATGGCTCAGACTGCATGAGGGAGAGATAGAGAGAGGGGGGAGGATTAAGATGATCCAATCCTCCCTCCGTCTGTTCATGTGAGTGCTTTGCCTTCTGTACCTGGTTGTGAGTGAGTGGGGGGTGCTACTGTCACGTCGCAGGCCTGTCAGGCAACTGGCAAACACTTGCACAGCTACTCAGTCCCAAGGGTTCCAGGTGTTCTCAAGGTCAGTTCCAGTCTGGGGTCTAGGAGTCCAGAAAGTCAGCAAGGCTCAGGCAGTCCAAAGGTTTCAGCAGGTCACAAGGAGTCCAGGATTTCAAGCTCAGGCAACACGAGGCTGCTAAGATGTTGTCTGCAGCAACTTGAAGCAAGGTGAGCTTGTTCTTAAATAGAGGAGTCAGAGCCACGCCCAAGGTGCAGCTGGGCTAATCGCTCTGATCTCCGTCTCACCTGCTTCTGCTGCCTAAGCAAGCGATGAGAGAGCCTTTGATTAGGTTCACAGCTGCTGGATTCATCACCAGAGCTGTCTGGCTGCTCACCTGGACCCAGCCTTAGCTCTTCCATGCCTGCAATGCCCTGCTATGGCTGCTCCTCAGCCTGTGGTCGCATAGCAGGCATATCCTCCTCTTCTCATGAGGCTGAACAGGGCATGACAGCTACTGTCATCCCCGCTGTCAAATGGATGTGCACACCTTTGGTAACCTGTGCTTGAAAGGAATGATCTGCTTATGCTTTTGATGTTTTTACTTTGGATTCTGCTTTTAACTGTGGCAGCCAAGGGAAGGGATTGTGTTGTTTAGGTGTAACTGAGCTGTTTCCCTGCAGCCGCTAAATCAAGCAGTGCACAGGGCAGGAACAGGGGGCGGACGTGAAACCCTGCCTGCTCCACCCCATAAACCTGGAGTGTCCACATTACCCTGGGCAATACGTATTAGACCCCTATTTTGCAGTGAAGTGTTTATTTTTTTTAAAAAAAAATACCTATTGGCTCCAGGATGCCACGCATTAGGGCTTTGTATGCGGAATCCTTTCGATTATTTTGAGCATGCGGACGTGCCCTTAGAGAAATATTTGCAAGACTAAAAATGATGCAATGAAACTGCAAGAAAGTCGAAAAGAAAAAGTGGAAGTAACGCTTGGCTGAGCACATTTTGTGGTTTGTATAATTTTGCAATACCTAATCAATACTTTGCTAAAAGGCTGATGTAATTGGGTTGTGAAAATAGTAACTACCGTACAAGGGTCTACAATTTCCCAAGTGATCATGTGATTGTGGTTTCCTGT
Source organism: Aspidoscelis marmoratus (assembly GCA_014337955.1). Classification (NCBI taxonomy): domain Eukaryota; kingdom Metazoa; phylum Chordata; class Lepidosauria; order Squamata; family Teiidae; genus Aspidoscelis; species Aspidoscelis marmoratus. Next base: position 13,929,281 of record MTQE01000390.1, read on the forward strand.
GCTGTCAACAAACTCAGAAATAATAAATAGCAATGAAATGGTTGTAGGAGTGGAACCAGTGTGTTTCATGTGAGAATGAGTGAATGACCAGTAAAGGTACCAAAGCTTTTCTCTTAGATTTTGAGTATTCAATTTTAATTTAATGTTAACTTGTCAGTGTATTATACAGTACTGTACCAACTATTTGTCTTAAAGGTCTGTTTCTGTTTTGCCCAATTCTTACATTTTGTTTTTGCTCCCTGTATGTTACTTTTTCAAAATATGATTATTGAATACATGAATGCAAATGGAGGGCAACTGTAGATATCTACAACCCTTATCTATCACTCTGAAATCACCTTTCTTGACTTTCGAGTTTCTTTGTGTGTGCAGCAAACTGCGCGTGTGTCCTAGAAGGTTGACCTTGAGACATGATTTGCTTATTCCCCAACCCTTTCTGAATGTGTCTACTGAATTTTCTTACTTTTTTAAACGTAACTTCTCTCGGTAATATGTTAGTTCTGTCTGTCAAAACAGGAAATACTCAAAGTCAGGCAATTATAATGGGGAAAGATTTTGAGCGAAATGATTTTGAACAAGGAGAAGGGGAACGAGAAATAGTCTTTAATGTGATGATGCAGTTTTGTCTGTACATTTTCAGAAGAAAAGACAAATCTTTTAGCAAGCTGTACTCAGAATGAACAGATGTAGTTCTGTGTTTGAAACATCTGCCTAGCATGGGAAACTTTTGCAAAGTAGCTTGAGGATAGCATTTGGGAACTTGAGGCCACAAATGTATATCCAGTTGTTGTCACATCAGTTTCAGAATGTTATCTTCTCATGAGCTGAGGACAACAAAATGTTTTTAAAATCTATCCATATGTTTGGAAACATTTTATGGCAATGATTAATAACCATCATTGTTGATGTATTGATTAGTCAATATTGATTGTATCAAAACCAAACAGAGTCCTTGAAACCAAATATCAAATGAAAACCAATTGAATGCTAGAATCAATAATCATGCATATCAGTACAGAACTAAAAGCAGAGTACAAGAGAGGGAGGGAAGAACTAAAAAGTCATTGCCAAGAGCTTTGCTATTCCAGCTCACATTTATCTATCTATCTATCTACCTACCTATCTACCTACCTATCTACCTATCTATATCATCATCATCATCATCATCATCACCTACCTACCTACCTACCTACTTATTTGCATTTTCATCCCACCCTATACCCGTAGGTCTAAGGGCAGGATACAAAATTTAAAACCAAATATGAACATAATCTAGGTTCAGTACCTGTGTAGGTGGTAGAAGTCTTACAGATGGCAATGATTAATAAACGGACTTGGAGACAGTCACGTAGAGTTCAAAGAAATTGAAGAACCTGTATCTCTTGAAACAACAAGAGTGGTACCATATTCTTAGCATAGTAAACAAAATAATCATTGAATGAATGATGAGTGGCCGAAGCAGCCTCAGTTGTTACAAACACCAAAAGTCTGATTATTGCTTTGATTTTCTATAAAAGCTGTAATAATGAGATTTTGTTGTGTAACCAGTACTTTGAAAAGGAAAGAAGAAAGGCATGGAGGGAGGGAGAGAATAGTCTTCCTGGCAACAATGTATGCTGTTCAACATATGCATTTATTGAAATTACAGCATTCATTCTTAATCATCCCCACCATACTTCTTTTGCCCAATAAATACTGAATTGTACAGTATTTATTGGGTACTGTTGACTAATAATGCTGCCCCTATCTGGGACAGATGACGTTCTGGGAATGGGAGCCTTGAATACGTATGGATTTAGTAAGAGCTATCAGTGTCTTGGCTTTGGCAGTATTCACCCAGTCCCTCTGGACTGCACCAAGTATATGCTCAGACTCAGTGTGGACCTCATGCCTGTCCACTCTCAGGCATGAAAACCAGAAGCTCCCCAGCAGGAGGCCACTTTAACCTGGCCCAGGGTGGGACCTGTTCATGTATACATATACAAATATCTGAAGGACCGTCTACTCCCACATCGACCTGCCCATGTATTAAGATCGCGAGGGGAGGCCCTCCTGGTTGTCGCACCACCCTCAGCAGCAAAAGGGGTGGGCACCTGGGAGAGGGCCTTCTCAGTGATGGCCCCCAGTCTATGGAATAGTCTCCCCCTTGAGGTGTGTCTATCACCTTCATTGTACATGTTTAGGAAGTGAAGATGGACCTCTTTGCCCTGGCCTTCAGCACATTTTTCTCTCCACTGGCAGATGCTATTATTGTTTTAAATGGTGTTTGATTTTACATGTTATTACCCCGCTTGGAGACCTCCAGGTATATGGTGGGATAAAAGTGTAAATAAATAATTAGTACAGATAGCAGCAGGATGAAGCCAGGCCCTTTTCTACAGCTGTCTCTTGGGTTATGGGGAAATGTACTCATCCTGCCCCATACCCAAAGGTCTCTGGACAGCACACAACATTTAAAAACAAACATATTAAAACTGTATCAAACAATACTAAAAGCAGTACAAGGTTTAAAAAACCCAGCATAGTATTTTTTAAAAAAGAATGATACAAAACAGTTAAAAACAGTAGTGTTTGCAGCGGGGGAAGCGTAGGGAGCAGTTAACCAAAGGCCTGAGGGAAGAGGTACGTCTTCACTGCCCTGCTGAACATGAACAGATAAGGGGCCTGACACACCTCCAGGGGGAGACCATTCCACAACCTGGGGGCCACCACCGAGAAGGCCCTCTCCCGGGTACCCACCCGCCTAACTAATGAAGGCGAAGGGATCACCAGAAGGGCCTCCCCTCCAGATCTTAGAACACGGGCAGGTCGATATGGGAGAAGGCGTTCCTTTAGATATCTGGGGCCCAAAGTCATTTAGGGCCTTATAAGTCAGAGTTAGCACCTTGAATTGGGCTCGGTAGTGAATTGGCAGCCAGTGCAATTCTTTTAGAACCAGCATGATACGTGTCCAGCTAGATGTTCCAGTCAGCACTCTAGCGGCTGCCTTTTGCACCAGCTGCAACTTCCGAACTGTCTTCAAGGGAAGCACCATGTAGAGTGCATTACAATAGTCCAACCTGGAGGTTACCAGAGCGTGGATAACTGTGGCCAGGTCATCTCTTTCCAAGGTTTCAGTTGACGCACCAAGCTGCCTTTGTATGAAGGCTGCCTTTGTCACAAGCATGATCAATGAATGTTTGCAGCATCCACCTCATGATTCCAAGATAAGGGGAGATACATCGCTGATAGCAACAACCAAGAGCGACTATATATTTAATTTCCATGCACATAAAACATGAGTTCTTCTGAGTATCATCCTCCATGCCAAGGGACTCAGCTAAAAGATTAATCTTCTTCTGTTGACAAATATTTTGAAAAAAAAAATATACACACTTCTGTGGCAGGGGGCATTCCACTGGGGGGAGGGTCACCACAAAGAAGACTCTTCCATATGCCATTGATATACAGACTTCTCTAGATGGCCAGAACAAAAGTAAAGCCTTTCCTTCAGATTGCGACCCATGGATAGTTGTTTCTAAGAGGCACGCCATGAATGTGCTCCTTTTTCTAACTAGCATTTTGGTGCTGGAAAGAAATGCAGAATTGGTAACTATGATCTTCCTTGCAAAGATATAACAGATCCCATGAAAAAGAGTTCACATATGCACAAAAGTCCAGACCATCATCATGGCTTGGCTTTGTGAACAAAGATTTAGGAAGGGCCTAACCCATGCTTGTTGCATGCACGCTGATGGCTGAAAAGACCAATGCGAGATAGACAAGTCTGGTTGCGGAAGGTACAGGGAAAGGTCTCCTTGTAAAGGCACGGTTCTTCCTGCATTGTTTTTTCTCCTTGACACTGGTTCAACGAGCACTCTCAAAGGAGGCAGCAGCATTATGGATGGTGTGTCTCTGTGACTCTCGGTTTGATGCCAGAGTGGACCACTGATTGTAATTGAAATGGCCAAGGCTGAGGGATTGTTTCAGGGAGTCCTTGTATCTCCTCCTTGGGGCTCCTCTGTTTCGGCAGCCAGTGATGAGTTCACCATAAAGCACCACCTTGGGAAGGCGATGATCCTTCATCCTAGAGATGTGTCCTGCCCAGCGCAGCTGTGTCCTCAGTAGCGTGGCCTCGATGCTGGTGACCTCTGCTAGTTCAAGGTCATCAACATTTGTCACGTAGTAAGACCAGTGGATGTTCAAGATTGGGTGGTGGCAATGGTGATGGAAACATTCAAGGAGTCGCAGATGGTGACAATAGATGACCCATGATTCAGGCCCGTATAAGAGAGTAGACAGTACAATGGCTCTGTAGACATTGATCTTTGTACTTTTCTTCAGATGTTTGCTACTCCAAACTCTTCCAAATGCACTACATGCATTTGCTAATCTGTTTTCTATTTCTTTGTCAATCTTAACATCCAAGGAGATGATGTTCCCCAGATAGCTGAACTGTTGGACTGTCTTAAGCTCTGATTCTCCTATGGTAATACACAGAGGATGGTAATTTTCCTGTGATGCAGACTGATTAAGGACTTCTAAACCATAAAGAGTATCTAAGAAGAGAAAGAGAGAAGATCCCCAAAATATAATCATGAGAACAAATCATGTCCGGCAACATGTAACCATGTTAAATAAAAAGGATCTGAGTGGATGCTCTTCGAACAATTATTTTCTTAGCTGTATCTACATCTCATCTTTTGAATCATTATCAGAGACAAGTGATTTCACATTCAGTCTCACTCAAAGCCTGAAGGCTATGACCTTGGTATAAGCGCTGACTCATATGCCTATGTAACAGGGTCAAGTTGTTCTATGTTTCCTGTAGAGTTACAACCAAGACAACCTTGCAGCATAATGCTTCTCTAACAACAACAAAAACCACTAATAACTCCATACAAGTTAAGGACACTGTTGACGTGATATATAGCAGATGTGACTGTGCGTTAAAGGAGAGTGAGATGTTATTGTAAAAAAAGTTTCCTCTCATTAATCACCATGTGCCTAGATATAAGGAGCCTATTTTAATTTTTGACGCATTTACTTTCTTTTTTTTTCAAATAGTAACTTAGTAGATTAAAACCAAAGGTCTTTTTAGTCCATTATGCAGCTTCTCACAGAAACTGATGTATAGATGGGCCTATGGGAAGACCCTAAGTAAACAAAAGGGCAAAAGTGTCCTTTCATTCTTGTTTCCCGGCAAAAAAGTCTTTATCATCACTGCAGCTCTTGGGTCACACGATAATGCAGCTTTGGCCCTTGTCACACCTATATGAGACATGGCATCCTGGTTCATAATTCGAACCAAGGTCATACCAGCTCTGTTTATATGTAGATCATTATAGGTTGTCCTTAAGCCGTCCTTGCTCTGGGCTGCATCAGTCACACCTTTCTCTGTGATCAACCTGAGCCTCCTCCACAGAACTCTTGGTTCCCTGATGGCTCCATGCAGAATACAATGGGTAATCCTCATTTCAAGTTAGCCACACGGCCAAATCTATAAATACCAGTACCATAGGCCTTGTATATCAGTCATTCCTTGGTCACATCTACTTCCTTTCTTATTGGATGCTGTTCTGACACTCAAGGAAGGCGAGGGAGTGTGTTTGTGGCTCTTTTTTAAACCTGCCCCCCCACCTCCATGTCCCCCTTCCTTTTTCATATGCTTTTCTTCTCTGCAATTAATTTTTATAACAATAACAATAATAAAATTTGCGGAGAAATGCTAGATAGAGGAATCATACACATAAACTGAGGACAGAAGGGGAGGTGCCTCAGGAACTCCATGCATGCACATTGGATGAAAGAAAAAAGACTGGACCCACACACCACAGCTTGGTTCAGCCTCCTTTAGCCTGTCCCCCCACTCATGCTGAGGAAGCAAAGATGGCCTGGAATGCCAGGACGCACTGAGTCCTCTGAAAAACAGGACTCTGGTTAGAATGATCTAATGGGGGTAGGCCGGTTTGGGAAATGAATTGAATAAAAATAATGTAATGCAACCAGAAGGTGACCTCAGGTCGTCCTAAACTACTAGTGTGACTAAGGCCTTTGAAGCCTGCAGGAAGGCCCAATCTAGCTCTGAAGTAGGCGCAGTGGAGACTTCCCCCCTGGCACCATTTATAGGCTCCCTTTGGTTCTGTGAGGCAGGACTTAAAATAAACAGAAATACTGTATTTTCTGGCATATAAGACTACTTTTTAACCCAGGAAAATCTTCTCAAAAGTCAGGTGTCTTCTTATATGCTGGGTGTTGTCTTCTTATATGGCAAGTATGTCCCAAACTCTTTATTTTAACTGGATAGTTGAGGGCTGTCTTATACGCCCAGTCATCTTATACAACGGAAACTATGGGTAACTGCATTTTATTTATTAGCCATATATAGAAGAGTTGGCTTTTCTACCTTGCTTTTCTCACCCATTTAAGGGGACTCACAGTGGCTGACAAAGCTTTTCTATTCTTCTCCCCACAACAGAGCACCCTGTGAGTTAGGTGGGGCTGTGAGAACTCATAAGGGAGCTGTGACTCACCCAAAGTCACCCAGCTGGTTTCATGGGGGAGGACAGAATCGAACCCGGTATTCCCAGATAAAACTCCGGCTCGCTAACCACTAGGCCAAACTGGCTCACACTCCATTAGTTCATCTAACTCATTTAACTGCCCCCCCATCTTTATGTTGACCAGACCATGTAGACCAAACCCCACTATCATAGAAGTTGTTGAACACACAGTTTGCACTGGGTGTTCTATCTCTGGATGGCTTTTCTTCATCAAGTGCCCCTGTCCTATGTTTCCTTTAAAAAAAAAAAACCCTCAGATACGCAGTGACTTTGCCTTTTCTTGAGCTACACTTTTGACACTATGTGTTTTGTGCCAATATAACACGCCCAAGCTTTCCCTATCTCTTCTAAATGGATATGAATTTCATTCTTGTTGAGGTTTCAAAAAGGAGGAAATATGAGTTGTCAGCCAGTTTTCAATTTGCTTTCTTTTAACTTGGCATGTGATAGGATTTGTGAACCACTGAACTTGGCATGAATGAATCAGCTAAGTCTAGTCTGAAAAGATGAGAGATTCAGACTTATGGATTGTTATATGAGGATGAGTGCTGTTGTATAGTGAGTCTTCCTTCTCTGTAAATATATGTAGTACTGGGAGCCATATTTTCTGTGTGGCCCTTCACTAGAAAAGACTAGAGGGGAAAAACACAAATAATCAAAATAATTGTTGCTACACAGCCACTTCCTCACCCTCCAATTATCTTTTGTGCTGAAAGCATTCAGTGTAATTGCTTTATATGTTAATTGCTACTGATCATGTAGATATTGCTCCTACCGCTGGAAGCGCATGCTGAAGTAATAAGCTTGAAAAACTGAAAAGCCTGTTATTCCCAAACTCTGAGTCTTAGGCGGCAGAGTCCTGATAAGGGATAGCATTACTAAAGATGTACTCAAATGTTACAAACACTCTTCATCATCACCACCGTATTAAATCTCTGAAAATAATCCTTATAGGCTATGTGTAATTTTTAACCCACCCTCAGGGTAAAAGAACACATCAGAAAAATGGTGTCCCATTTTCTTTTCTGGTTGGATGTGGATTTTGAATAATACAGAAAGAAAATGGCTTGTCCCTATGCTGATCTGCTGTCTCGCGCTTAAAATTTAGGTATAGCTGGGGCCTTGCATCCTTTCTTTGAGTATTTTAATCCAGATGGGACTATTTTAATCTGGATTCAGAACCGAGTGTGCATTCTGGCTGTTCCCATTTGCTTGACAATAATGCGGGCTCAATTCAAATACCACAGTTCCCATTCAAACTGGCCAAATCCCCAGCATGGAGAAACAGGATCTTTTCATCTCCATCCCTTGTCCAAACCCTGTAAGCTTACCCCACTCAGAATCAGCTGAGTGAAAGAACAGACAGGGCAAAGCAATCACTCTCCCTTTCAAATCAGAAGCTCCCTCCATCCACTATGTTACTGGGAAGGCAGCAGCTTTGTGCAGAATTAGCTGAGCGAAAGAAAAGACAGGGCAAGCCGATCTCTCTCTTACAAATCAGTGAGGGGTGGGTTAATTGCCCTCAGCCCGACATCCACAGCTCTCTTGCTCTCCTTTTTCTTAGTAAGGTCTGAAAGCCTCACTCCGGTGTCCAAAATCAACCCCAGGCTGAAACACACACTTCCCTCTTCCTCTAAGCATCGCATTCCACTTCATTGTTTATATGTGTTTTCAAACAGAACAACTTTTCCTTTGCTCCTAATAGCTGGCAGCTCTTTCTCCTTCAAGCGGCAATACTGTAACCAGCCAGATCACTATAGCAACAAGGCCTCTGACAGACTCAGTGGGTGTTTCCACACATACAGTAAAACCACATTTAGACGTACATTCAGGACACATACGGAACACATATAAACTTACCTTCCATGCCAGAGGCCAGATCTGGGTCCGTTTTTGGCGGCGCTTCCACACAAGACCATTTTTTTTTAACTGGTCTTGCTGCCAAAAGCCGTCTCAAAAGTAAGATTTGAAAAATCAGGTCTTACATCCGTCCTTCTCCTGGATGTGTGCAGGAGCAGAACGCTTCCGCACATGGCCAGGGGAAGAGCTGGATTCCCAGCGGCTGCCATGTTTGGAAGGGCGGAAGCAGGACTGCCTGCTTCCAAAGACCTTCCCCCATGCTGGTCACCACCGGAAACACGCGGTGAGTGGCAGCTGCTTGCTGCAGTCCCGCGGCTCCGTGGGCGGTGTCGGTGGCACAGGAATCTGGCCGTCTTCAGCCCTGGGTGCTGCGGCTTCCGCGCAGCACCCGGTCAATCCAGCCACCCGATCTGGCCTCGCCACAGCTACCCTACATGTGTGCAGATGCACGGGGCCTCCGAGGATCTGTCCCTATTTGGGACAGATCCTTGGAAGAACAGCTCACTGAAAAACAGATCCATTTGAATCCATTTTTCAGCAGCATGTGCGGAAAGACCCAGTTCACTTAAACTCATAACTCCTTTTATTGATACAAAGCACTAAGGTAACATGTTTCAACTTAAAGAATCTTCTCTTTGGTTCCCCAATCCTTCCTTTAGCAATATACACTCAGGATCCCTCCCCTTTTCTCTTAAAAGGCTTCCCAGAGACCCGGCTGCTATCTCAATCCGCACACACCATGTGTTAAACACATAATCAACCCTGACTTTCTCCTGACCTGCTCTTTTATATCTTTCCCCCAGGAATTTCCGCTCCCTCATTGGCTGATTCCTGGGGCTGTTTTCCCCCTCCCCGCTGGATGGGAAGGCCATGCCTCCTTCCACTCTAACAACTTTTCCTGCTAGCTAACTTACTTACCTGCTCTAGGGTTTATCACACCCCCAATCTAATGAATGTTCGACCTATTCAAATGCTAGCATATGAATATCGTTTTGATTCAAGTTCGAATGTCTGAATTCATTCGAATAACAAATATTACAAATATCCATGCACATGGCTACCTAAAAGACTTGTGTGGCCAGGTCCCATAACAGGATGTAGGACTTAAAAGAGCCATTTATGCTTATATACTTATGGGCTACCTATGGAACAGGACTCTTCCCCTGAGGTGTGGAAATAATATCTATGTTATTACTATCCAGTTAAATCCCCACCCCCTTGTTTTTTAAATGTATTTTGCAAGCCTTTGAATCCCTATTTAAGGCCATGAGTGCAGATTCTTAGCGGCTGGTTTTCAGCTAGCCATTTTATTGTGTTAATAGCTCCCAGTTGTGCAATAGCTTCTAGGAATTGCTTTCCGTTCTAGACTGAAATTGACAACTTATCAGCAGAGAAAATAAAATTCCAAATGTAGCTGCAATTTGTGTACAAAGTATCCTGCAAAAGGCCAATTAGAATGAAGTTTCGAAGTAAGCGGTCTGACAATCATGGTTTTAAGGAGATTTACTTTTCACAGATTTTACTGAAATTTTGTTAGCAGTGGATTCTCCTTAGGCAACTCAGTCTAGCTGGCTCTTCAAGAATGTAAATGTATAGGTGCCACTAGGCTGAACTCTATTACTAGTGACTTGGGGTGTTTTTCCACTGCAGTCCTTAGATCTGGATCTAGTAGATCCGGATTAAGGGAAGCACCCAATGTGTTTCCACAGGAGGTGTAGCACCCATTAGAAATGGGTGCTAACACCCCTGCTGTGGAAACAGCTTTGCACCCATCTGGGGAATCCGGATTGACCCACAAGGGGTCGGTCCATTACCCCAGGTGTTTTGGGGGTGGGGGGCAGTCTTTGAAGCAACTTCGAAGTGATTTCGAAGTGACTTCGAAGTGAATGTGACGTCAACTTTGAAGTGACTTCGAAGTGACTTCGAAGCCAATGTTGGGGGGGTCAAAGGTGCATCCCCTCCCCCTAGCCTCCTTTGGACCCCATTGCCTGTTTCCAGTGGAAACAGGCTCCCTTTAATCCGGATTTTCTGGCAGAAGACCCCATTGTAGACCCCATTAATGGAGTCTACAGAAAATCTGGATTAAAGGCCAAAAAGATCCGGATTTCCCCCACGGCAGTGGAAACAATTGGGTTCAAAATGGGTGCCGTAGTGGAAATGGGATCATCCGACTCACAGCCAAAAGTTACAAAAATGGGTGCAAAAATGGGTACAATTGACAGTGGAAAAACAGCCTTGGTGTACAAATCCATATGGTTTTCCAAACAATACTAAAGAAGTAGTTTTCCATTGCCCTCTTCCAAGAATTTGTACTCCGTCTACTACACCAGCTTGTTTCCAAGCCCAACACTCATTAGTTTCCCAAAATCAGATAAAATTGGCAAGGGGCAGAGTGCATTTGAACTCAGTAGAAAGAGCAGAGCAGAAAAATCTTACGTTTTAAGGCCCATATAATACTTTTTCCACACTATGGATCAGTTTACTGGGATGCCACACATCCCTGATAAGACTGGTTCTTCCACATGGAATAAGAACATGAGAAAATGAGAAGCCCTGCTGGATCAGGCCACAGCCCTTCTAATCCATAAGAACCTAAGAGGAGCCCTGTTGGATCAGGCCACAGCCCATCTAGTCCAGCATTCTGTTGCACACAGTGGCCCACCAATTGTCCCTGGGCATTTCAAGCAGGGACAAGGGCAAACCTTCTCCTGCTCTCAAATCCCAGCAAATGGCCTTAAAAGCAGTGGGATATGACACCAAAATGGCACTGCTCCACCTGGTGACTATTTACAAGCAGTCTATCTGGTACACTGGACCAGCTAGCCACCTGTGGACAGGATCCAAACCTGTGCCATTGCTAAGTGCCTGTTCGAAAAAGCCCCAGCTAGGACCTTGAAGGAAGGAAGGAAATTTTAATGCATTGGGAATGTCAAAATAAGGTGTGACTACCATAACAATCCTTCCTCTTTGTTACAGAAATGTGTATGGGAAGATGAGAAAGAATTTTTTTAAAAAATGTGTAAGAGAGAAAGAGAGAGAACCATCAGAAAAGAAATTTAGAAATCTTTCCCCTTTTGTTGTTGCTGTTTGTTAACATAAACCAAGAAATACAGGATGGAAATAAGAAAGATAGGCTAGAAGATATACATGATATGCAATTAAACATAATTAGGAATCCTTAGTTTCATATATAGTATAACATTATTTTTCAGTTCATTGGATGACATCTTCAAAATGTTAAATCCTAACCAAAAATATTCTTTGTTTCCATACTACATATCTCTTTATAATTTGATGGTTAATATTACCCGTTTGTATAAATTTGACTTGCCTTTAAAATCACATTGCATTTTTAGTATAATTATTAATAATAACCTTCATATTAGTATCCATTTCCTTCTCAAGAAACACTTTGCTGTTGAACAGATTTTAGCCTTTAAGCTGCATGAATTTCTCTGTCACTCTTGCAGATTAGAAAGAGAAATATGCTTATTTCATGCATATATACAAGTGAGTAAAGTACTACTATATTGTGAAATTAATTCAGTTTCAAATATTCTAGATTTTTTTTATGGAAGCATATTAAAATAATCCCATGGACACTTTCAGTACTGTAAAACCCTCCTCTGCCACTTAGAAGAAGAATTGGCTTTTCTACCCCACTTTTCTCACCCATTTAAGGGGACTCAAAGCAGCTGACAAAGCTTTTCTATGCTCTTCCCCACAACAGAACACCCTGTGAGGTAGGTGAGGCTCTGAAAGGTCAGAAGAGAGCTGTGACTAGCCCAAGGTCACCCAGCTGGCTTCAGGGGGATGGCAGAATCAAACCTGGTATTCCCAGATAAGAGTTCGGCTCCCTAACCACTAGACCAAACTACATCTTAGCAAAATCAGCAAGGGGCGGTAATCAGGGGCATTTGTAACCATGGGGGTTTGGTGTCTGTGATTTGTTGTTGTTGTTGGTATATAATACAAAAACACAACAATATAACACAACACTAAACATGTCGGCTTTGATATTTTATAAAGCATTGGGATCTTCCCAAGATCCTAAGATAACGTTATGTACCAACAGATAATGTGAGCAGAACCCAGCAGGGTGGCTTTTTGCAACTTTTGTAACCTTGTCAATGTTAAGGTATTTTAAGTGCCAATGTCATCATCATCATTATTAATTATACAACACACAAAAACACCAGTATAGCACAACCACCAGTGGAAAAATGCTTTGATATAAAATACTTTTGATAGCCTTTGCTTTTTCATAAAAATATAGTAGACAGTGATTGGAGTTCGTAGTAAAGCACAACCATACACTCTCTATAGTTCATGTTCAGCCTGGTTTAGCTCAAGCCCCAGAAGAGGCCGCCTTTCAAAGCTTGCCTTCTAGCTTTTCTCCATTTTAGGATCTCCGATGATTCCATTCCATAGCCTGCAGGCAAGCTGCGCTAAATGAAATGGGGAATACATTTTTCAAGGTGCTCTACTGATAAAATGTTATCTTCAATTGCACTAGTAGCGGTTCTTCAGATTAACTAGAAAAGGGATACAAATACAGGGCAAAGAAAAAGTTAACATCAAAACCTTAATGAAAACGCTGAAAGAATAAGCTGTTGCATGCAAACTATTGTCATTGACTAAACATTGCTTGAAACTTCAGGCTGAAGGATAAATATGGTTTTGAGTGGAACTCAATGCCTGTGAGAACCCTGTGGACATGCAAGTATTATGGTGTGCTTGCTTGCGGCAAGAAAGAAACGTTTTACCAGTGCCATCTTTGGAGAGATGCAAGGAAATGCACCTGGATCCTTTTGCATGCAAAACATATGCCTCACTACATGGATTACCTGTGCTCCTTAATAATGAATTACCAACACTCAAGGCGATGTCTGTTTTCTATTGAGCATGGGCTAACAAAGTCAAAGTAATGGCCATTTTAATATGCCATGCCATATGTGTATGTAACACACACACACACACACACACACACACACACACACACACACACACACACACTTATTTGCACGCACACACACACTTACGTGTATACCTACTCACACTTATATGTATACACACACACATATATATACACACACACTTTTATATGTATACACACACACAAGTATATCCACACACATGTTCTCATATGTATACACACAAAATGCACATACACATAAAATGTGTTAAACAGAGGTTGAATATCTAATATTAATTAACACAAAGGAGATAAAATAGTGACAAATCCATAGTAAAGATTTCTTCATTAGAAAAGAGTAGTTCTGAGGATTTGTTATTCTGGATTAATGATGTTCCATTTGAACTATCTCATGCCCATATATGCACACTCAGATTTTTTGCGCACTGTGACGTGTTTGTGAATCGGCAGTAAATACTTAACATCACAGTCTATTAATTCAGATATGAATGTATACCACTAACAGCAACCAACAGAAGGCTGCAGTGGAGGATACCTACACAGTTTAGCAGTGTAGCATTCCAGGTTTGCATTTGATCCAACCAAAAGGAGGCTTAGACCTTTCTACTACCACTATCCTGTGTCAGCTAATGCAGAAAGCATCCTAATGAGCACTGAAACCAGCACGGTCCCTGGATTAGTGTGCAGCCATACTCATCCAGTACACCCAGTATGTCTGACAGGGGGAGGTATTTCTTCACCCAAAGGGTCATCAGCTTATGGAATGTGCTGCCGGAAGAGGTGGTGACAGCTACCAGTCTAGATGGCTTTAAGGTAGGGTTAGGCAAATTTATGGATGACAGATGTATCAATGGCTACTAGAACGAATGCCTAGGTACATCTTTCAGGCTGGGGTGGGGGAGGAACTGGGGCACTTCTAAGGCCATCTGCTGGGACTCGAGAGCAGGAGAAGGTTTGTCCTTGTCTCTGCTTGAGATGCCCATGAGCATTTGGTGGGCCACTGTGTGCGACAGGGTGCTGGACTAGATGGGCTGTGGCCTGATCCAGCAAGGCTTCTCTTATGTTCTTATGTTCAGTGTTCTATGAGGGAGGGAGCAAGGGCATGTGATCCGTGCATTCCCGTGCAAATTCATGGTGTCATAAAATTGACATGCAAAGACTGCATCAAATATTTTAGCTGTAGTTGTATTTGATCTATAATGTGTGGACCTTCCATACATTAAAGTTATTCCTGGGGTAAATTAAGAGTGCACACCTGAGGCCTATTCACAATACAGGTGAATGACTGTAGTGCAGTAAGGCTGGGACACGCAGGGATGGTTTCTCCATTCACACTTAGGCCAGTAAGGACACATTCTCACATGCCCCTTACCTGCCTAGGTGCAAATGAGGCATCCGTCCCCACGTGTCCTAGCTCGAAAGGGCTGACACACAGGCTGGAGTCCCCGCTCTCCGCTGCTGCCATTGAGACGTCATTGACCCAGTGGCAGGCAGCCGGGGTCCGGCCGGTCTTCGGCCTCCGAGGGGTGCTGTCATCTCAGTTGAGGTGGCTGTGACCCTTGGAGGCCCCCTTGGCCCAACCCTCACCCAGGGCCATGCACCTCCCCCTGGACGTGCATGTGAGACTTACCTTTTTGGGGGCTAGGTTCAAACTGGCAAGCCCTGGGTGGGCGGGGCTTGCTGGGTTCAGAGCTCGGCATTCTGCACAGGCTGCTGGCCAGAGGGCCAGTGCAAATGCTCTCCCCGCCGTACAGATGTAGGACAGCCGAGGACAGCTCGAGCCGGGTGTAGGGCACAATTTTGTGCTCTACACCTGGAACAAAATTAGACCACCCTGGGACGGGATGGGATGGGATGGTTCTGGACGGAACTACCCACCCAGCAGAGCGAATGCTCTGTCCAAGGGCTTGCCTAATTGTGTTCCAAGGCCATAGTGCACATAGGCCTCAGGATTCGGGCATAACTTGCTTGGGTCATTCATTGAAAGCACATTGTGAGATTTTGAATTATAGTGTGGGAAGCAACATCATCTGATAAAAAGCCAGCCATTGGGCTGTTTGCCAGAACTTCACACTTCTTTTGGCCTCCATTTTGTTGTCCTATTTCTGAAATCATATTCATAATTTATGTCTATTATTCTTGACTACTCAGTGCTGTGGAGTGTAAGGCCTTCTGTTCCCCGATAATTCCTGATGCTGTAAAACATTCATGTGATTACAATACCATAACTTGGCAAGGGTTCAGTTTTTCACCTGTGGGTAAATAATCCTGTTGTCGATTTCTATCACTTAGGTCTCTTCTTCCCAATTTCTGCATTCATCTCTATTAAAATGTTTTTAAAGTACTCCATTTATATAATTGTTTTTAAAATGATCTGCATGCCAAAAGTGCAGATCTAAAGAACTATTCCAGTATGTTCGGTATACGAAAACATTCAGAAAGTGCAAAAGCCAAAGAGCAAATTCAGTTTCGTATGTTTTCCATGAAGAATAAAAATCCAACCAGGCCTTATCAGAGCTTGCCGTTTCTCCAACAAGCTGCTACTTCCAAAGCAAAAGTTCATGTTCTGTTTTGGATAGCCTTGAGAATACTGACAGCGTTATCCAAAGAGTAGAGGTTGCTAACGGTTGAGGTCTTGTGAGCACATCTGGAATTTTTGAAGCATAGTAGGTTCAGTGATTGAAAGACAGCTAGGGAAGCCATCATGGTTCTGTTATGTGCTCAGGCTCCAAGTTACTGGCTCTTAATATAGAATGAAGCATCTCCCTGAATGTGAATGAGTGTCCATGACTTGTTTAAACGTAAGGGGAGCCTTTTTGGAATAGGGTCACATCCCTTCTAGTTCAACGTCCTGCCTCACACCAATTGTTTCTGCATATTCTCAACAGAAGGCAAAAGCAAAAAATTCACCAGTTATTCACTCCCTGCAAATGGTCTCTCCAACATGGAGGTGGTACCTGGGCATCCTGTATGGTGAGTTCTGTATTGATTGCTCATTTGACCATATTGCAATAAGACCGTATTACAATATAGAAGATAAAATTTATCATTATATCCTCAAAAATCCTGAAATATCATGGGTAGGTGGCTTAAGGTGGCTTCAAGAACGTGCAACTTTTTCAGAGGTTTGAAAATAGTGCAAAATTTTCATGCAGAGTAAAAATACTATGGAAAAAAAAAACCCTGTGCTTTTAAAGGTACAGCACAGAAATACACCCCAATTAGTCCTAACAGTAAAAATGAGAAAACCACACACAATCACAGACAAAGACAAACTACAGTTACAATCCACTCTTAAAAGTCAGGCAGTATCCTCTACCGTCCTGGGAAGAAAGGAGTAAGTGCCTTCAATTTTGGAATGATTTAAGAGTGAGGCAGTGTCACCCTTGCTGAACATAGGTCAGGGCATGAAAATGGAAAGGGATTGCTCGGAAAATCAATCATTTTACCGCTCATGATATTTAAGAGAAGAGAAACCATTCACAAAGGAGGCTTGAGAGACAAGAAGAGCGGGTCAACAGCATATATCTGTTCATTCCCCTCTTCTTGCTTCCCCCTCCCCCAAAAGACAACTTCAGCACATTCAGAAATTCAAACAAGAATCCCTGCAGAGTCTTCAAAGTGGAGAAGACGATACCGCATACATCTGTGAAAGGTCTGGAAGGATAAGACTTCAGATTTCTTTCTAATGACCTCTAACACAACACTTATGATGATGATGATGATGATGATGATGATGATGATGATGATGATGATGATGATGTAAAAAAAAGCAGTTACACAGCAAACGAGAACATGATGCTGGATTTTGTACTATATCACTAGTCGGGCATTTCCCAAGCACCTAGGATTGCGTGATGTATCGGCGAATTATGCGAGCAGACCCCAGCAAAGTGGCTTTTTGTAGTTGACAGATGGATATTTTGTCAATGCCAATGGTTTTTAGGTGCCCATTGAGATCTTTTGGCACCGCGCCCAGTGTGCTGAGGATGACTGGGACCACTTTCAATGGTTTTTGCCAGAGTCACTGAAGTTCAATTCTCAGGTCTTCATATCTGGTGAGCTTCTCCAATGGTTTCTCCTCAATTCTGCTGTCACCTGGAATAGCAATGTCAGTGATCCACACCTTCTTTTTCTCAACTATCCTAATGCCAGGGGTGTTATGTTCCAAAGTTCGGTCAGTCTGAAGCCGGAAGTCCCAAAGGAGTTTTGCTTGTTCATTTTCGACAACTTTTTCTGGCTTGTGATCCCACCAGTTCTTCTTGTGATCTACCAGGATGCTTCCACGCATGGCCAGGTGAAGGGACTGATGTCCCTCCAGCTGCCATGTTGCGAGGGGTGGAAGCAGGACTGGCTACCTCCAGAACCCCTCCCCTGCATGCCAGGCACCGCCGGAAACACACGGTAACTGGCCGCTCTGTGCAAGCCGGAAGACTTTTAGGATGGGTGCTGATGCGTCCGCACAGCACCCATTCCATCTGTCCTCCCAGATCCATCTTCCCCGCACGCGTGCAGACAACTCAGGGCCTCCGAGAATCTGTCCCTATTTGGGACGGATCCTTGGGAGGATGGTTTGCCAAAAAAGGGATCTTATTAGATCCATTTTTCGGCGGCCAGTGCAGAAAGACCCTCATTCTTAAGTAATGCGTAAATTGGAAAGAGCCTGTGGCCTTTGATTTGATTTTGCAATGAGGAATGAAGTGGGTCTGTTAACATAGTTAGTTTGCCTTTGTCTAAAAAGGGCAGAGTGTGTTTGATTTCAGTGCCCCTCCCCCTGCCCCCAGGGTTTTTTAGTTACCGGTTGCTAGTACCAGCCCCTATCTTGTTTATAAATGAAAAACAAGTTGCTTTTAATGAACAACAGTTAGCAGCTTACTCAGGTATTTTACAGCAAGTTTTCTTTGCTTGCTTGCCAGAAACAAAGCAGTTGACAGAAGCCTCATGAATATATATGCACTTTCCAATCTGACCTTGTTTCAGATTACATGCATATCTATACGAATTTCATACATATCTATACACATTTGCGCTTATAATGCAGAACAAAAACGGGATGCATACAGGACAAAACAGGATGCGTATGAAATGTGTACAGATACGTATGATACATACAAATGTTGACATTCATATCTTCAATTTCAAATCTAACATTTGAACGAATAGATTCAAATGTATTGGATTTGGATCGGTTTTTGTTGCATTCGGATTCTAAACATTCAAATAGAATGTTTTGATATTCAATTCAACTCGGATTCAAATGCAAAAATAAAAAATAAAAAAATTGTGCACATCCCTAAAGGGAAATCTATTCCAGAAATGTATTTTGCATTTGAAAACGTTAGTGAGGACCCTGTTCTTTCTGCACAAACTCTTCCTCTGATCAGATTAACTTTAATAAAGAGTGCTGTTTTGTATTTGCCATAGACTTAAATCTGAAGCCTGTTTGCACGAGGGCCTATGAAATGTGTGTAGGTTGCCCTGGGGTGGAGCATTCGCTTCGCTGGGCTGGCGGTTCCGTTTGGAACTGCCCCAACCTGTCCCAGAGTGCCCACTCGCGTTCCAGGTGTAGTGCCCAGGGGTGTGGGTGCCTGGGTGTGTCTGTGTTCCTGCCGGGATTCAGAGGAGGGAAGGGAAAGAGATTGAGGAGAGCAGGCTGGATCTACCTACCCCAGCACAGTACAGCCACTCTAGCCCGGTTCCCTGCTTACACATGAAAACTGAAAATGGACTGGCTCTCCAAGACGGACTGAACCCTGTGGAAAAGCGGACTCCGGAGATGTCAGCTTGAGGAACCACAGCCCACCCTCAAGACGATCTCAGGGAAAAGGAATCTGAGTGATACAAAGTGAAGACAGCCAGAAACCATTTTGAACTATGGCTGTGGTCATGGCCTGGGATCCAGATCACATACACACACACTGTAGAATACTGGTGGGCCAGTTCAATCAAGTTCACTGGTAACCCAGATCCGGATCATGCTTCATCTGGTAGAGATGGAACCTTCACTAATGTGCAGACAAAAGAAGCCTTGACGAGAATTATTGAATTGTCTGATCCACAATTAAGGCTAAGTGCAGAAAGGCCCCAAGAAGCTTAAACCCACGTCAGTACTCCCAATTGTTCTACTCCTACCAGTAGTGATCACCCATGGGACAATTTTGTGAAAGCAATGAAGGAAAGAAGTAGCATGTGGAAGCCTCTATTTGGGTGCAAACAGAAACATTTAATGAGGTGCCCTCTGGGTGAATCTGAGACTGTAAGGAGAGAATTTTCACCCTAAATTCTCTTTACCCTGTTTCAGAGATGGGAATGGGCACCTCCTCTTCCTTCAGGGTTTAATAACACAGAGGGCAACTCTTCCTTTTACTGGGATTGGGCAGGAAATGTAGCCAATCAGAGCGTGGGTTATGGCAGTGGTCGGCAAACTCATTAGTCAGAAGAGCCAAATATCAACAGTACAACAATTGAAATTTCTTTTGAGAGCCAAATTTTTTAAACTTAAACTATATGGGCAGGTTACTTGTTATTAACTTAATTAGGGTACTCCTAAGCTGGAAGAGCCATACTCAAGGGGCCAAAGAGCCGCATGTGGCTCCCGAGCCGTGGTTTGCCTACCCCTGGGTTATGGGAACAAAGCTGACGGTGAGTGACCAATCAAGGTGACAGAAAGTCAGGCAGATAAGTAGTCAATCTGTGGCAACAACTTGTTTAGGAAGTCTTTGCCAGGCTCAGAAAAAAAGAGCACTGAAGGGAGGAAAAATGGAATAGGCTTGACCCTTTAACTATTTGTTGTGGGTGGAGTTTGCGTCCACAGAAGCAAGCAATGGTTTTTCTCAAAGTGGCAACCAAAAAAGTCCCATCTGATCACACATTTTGATTGTCTGTGGAATGTGATTCAAGCAAACCACGAAGAACACCCCCTTTCTCACTGTCTTTGTTGTCTGAGCCATGTAATGCTACTGACTGCTAACAACAAAATCAATGAGATCACCGAGGACTACAAAATTATGCTTGCAAACCTTTATCAGTCTCTTGATTAATTTTAATCACATGTCCAATTTTTTGTCTGCTTTCTCTGGCAGCATCTGCTGAAAATGTTCCCCTATCCTTTAATAGCTGGGAACAGAACAGGAAGAAGCAGTATCAGAGGACATTCTCATTAGGTTCCAGGCAGAAGTGTACTGAGCTTCAGACAGGATGAATTATTTCTGCTTTCCCAGAAAATGTCTAAAATACTAAATAAATAAATGACCGTTATGAACTCAGCTTCATGCATTTCTTTTAACTTAAAAAGAATTTCTCATGAGGGCAGGATTCCTTGCCATCTCCCTTGTAGTAACCTTGGCTGTAACTGGATAAAACTGGGTAGAAATTTGTACAGGTACCTCTGAAATCTACTTCAGGCTTGAGGAACAGCAAGATCTATGTGATCCGAATTCAAATTTTTATCTGAGCTCCCAAAGCCTACTTTTCACAAAACGTAGAGCCTAATTCATTGTGAATTGCAGCTTTTGGCTTGCCAAAATGAATAGCAAGCTTGAGATGCCCACAAATATGAGTTGAAATAGAAAGTGGTTGCCCTTCTCGATGCCATTTAGCACAGGTCAGTGAGTTTCATGTGAGAGTTACAGAAGGAGAAGATACGGGGAGCGGGGAGAGAAAATGACAGCCAATTCCAGATGGATCAGACAAAAAAAGGGGAGGCAGAAAATTCTGCAATGGTGAATACATGCTAGTTTTTAAAGGGCTAGTTCTAGGAGCTGCAGTGGGTGTTGTTTTTGTTATCAAACAGTCTGGACTCTCTTTTGCATCTTCAGAAAGCATACTGAGCCTTCTCATTGTCTTGTCTAATGGCTCAATCCTGCCTTCACTTGATACGGATAACTCTGCATATTTGTTACTCTTCTGCGTCCCCATGGAGCTGCCACTGCCTCGCAGTTGATTCAGGGCAACCTTAACGCAAATCTTAATTCGCATTAAGGAGTCCCTATGGCAATGGAGGATAGGGCGGATTCAGGGCCGACCCACCCGTCTCCATGAAAACCACAGTAAATCCCTGCATCGGGATGCCACAATTTTCTCCACCACCCCCTTGCCTGAGTGCTTAATCACCCAGGTAAGGGCTTGATTTACCCCAAACAATTGCCTGACAACTGCCCTGCAGTCAGCTGAGCAACTATCAGGTGGGTATAGGAGCTGTCAAGAGCACCAGCAGAGCTCTGGTAAGATGATTAAAACAGGCACAAAAGCTGCATCTGTTTTAACCATTTTAGCGGACCTCTGCTCGTGGACATGATAGCCCCTATACTCACCCAACAGCTGCTCAGCTGAATGCAGGGCAACTGTCAGGTGATTGTCTGGGGTAAATCAAGCTCTTACCTGGGCGATTAAGTGCTCAGGTAAGGGGGGACAGTTGCAATTGCAGCATTAGCGGCGGGGACAGCGAAACCCCACCGGCTAATGCTGTGATTGTAACCCAGAAGTGTTCCCATACCCCCAGGATAATTCAGGGCGAGAACAGTTATAAAGGGTGTTTTTTTGTTTCCCTTTTTGGGATTTTGTCCCTCATGTAGCCCAAATTAGGGCTTTGCATGGGCACTCTCCCAAGGCGAACTCACATTTGCCTTTCAGTATCCTTACATGGACATGGACTATGTATTTGTATTACTCTATGTATTTGTAATGTCTAGGGGGAAGTTCACCCTTCCTGTCCCACCCAGTTGACAGGAAGGGTGAACTTGCCACAGCATGCACTAGCGTTCACACTCACAAATGCTGGTACATAAACAAAACAAAACAAAAACAAATGCTGGTGCATGACATTCCTCCCACCATGGATCTGCAAACTTACCTGAGGTGCAGATGCATGGTTCAGGTGCCACCAAGATTTCCTCCCTTCAGAATTCCTTAAGAACTCCATATTGACAGATGGACCCCTTCACTCACCACCTTTCTTAACCATATTAACCATATTTTCTATATGCCAACTGGTCTGAAACTTTCCATCATAAAAATCCCCCCAAAAATAATAATACAGAACTATTTGTCTCAGCAATAATATTGCCACTAGAAAATTCTTTTGGATGAGGAGAAATCTGTGTTTTCATTCTTGATGCTCCACATCAGATAATTGCTTTACTTTACAGCTCTTGATTTACTACTGAAGGAGGGAGGGTTTTTTTTTTTACAACCTTTACAGATTTAAGCTCAACCTTTGGTTTTATTGGCAGAAAAAAATCCTCTGAAAGATATCACAAAGCTGAACAGCAATATAAACTTATCATGATACAGTTGCATTGATTGCTATTTGTGGTTAAGGAGACAGACTCTTATCTGGGAATACCAGGTTTAATTCTACACTCATCCATGAAGCCAGCCAGGTGACCTTGGGTTAGTCACAGCTCTCTTCTGAGCTCTCACAGCCCCACCTACCTCACAGGGGGTCTGGTGTGGGAAGAAGAACAGCTAGCTTTGTCAGCTGCTTTGAATCCCCTTAAAAGGGTGAGAAAAGTGGGGTAGAAAAGCCAATTTCTTCTTCTTCCAGAGGCAAAGATACTCAGGGCAGTGAATTAGCAAATTCATGCTATCTCCAGGGTACAGCCCACCCTACTGTCCAGCAAGATCCCAGACTGAGCTGATGGGGGCATTTGGTATCTGGCATTGGAAGCTCCTGAAACAGTAGTGCTGAAGGATTCCAATGTTCATGCCAAGCTGACATCGGGTGTACTAATACTGGTCATCATAGCCCCCCATGACAACATATATAGCTAGATTAACTCTTGGCTTAAGCTGTGATCATACTGCCTCAATAAAGTTCCAAGCAAATACTTCAAGGATTTAGGTTTTGTCTGGTTGCATATCCTGCCATGTGCATGGTGTTTTCTTTGGTTGAAGCAGTGATGGGTCATTGTGACAAGTCCCAGGAGGGGGCTGCCAGTCTAGCAACAGATTACCACCATTTCCACCAGTCCATTTGATCATGGCTTTAGCCTGCCACAGAATAGGTTTCTTAGAATCCATTGATAGGAAGATAGCTGTAGCACAGCTGGTAGGTAGGTAGGTAGGTAGGTAAGAGAGAGAGATTTATGACATGTGAATGCACATGTAAATGAGAAGGATGTGATCTGTTCGACTGGAATGTGGAAGAAATGACAGGATTGCAAATCTGGGCAGTTTTCAATAGGAAGACTGGATAAGACCTTTGTTATTGATGGACTGCTAGGTTACTCCATCATGGAACCAGAGCAGTTTCCCTGAACCACTCCAGTGCAAAAATGTCCCCCTCTCTCTCACACACACTTTTTCAAATAATAATTCAATAATTCAATAATAATTATTATTATTTAAATATGAAATAAATTGGGCAATATATTTACTGTATTTTCTTTTATGAATAGACACACCCTAACCAGTTTGATATAGTGGTTGGGGAGCTGGACTCTTATCTGGGAATACCGGGTTTGATTCCTCCTTCACAAAGCCAGCTGGGTGACCTTGGGCTAGTCACAGCTCTC
>MTQE01000390.1:13955088-13966979 GCA_014337955.1 Aspidoscelis marmoratus
CATCCATCCATCCATCTAACCCTATCCTGCAGATCCATTTCTGCAGGACACATCTTCATGCACCAACTTTCAGTGTGGAGTGAATTTCCTTGAATGCCATCATTCAGGTAGATTGGAATACCACCCTCATTCCAGTGGCCTTTTCCAGTCTCAAAGTAGAGTTCAATTTATATCTACCTACCTACCTATTATCTACCTACCTACCTGCCTACCTACCTGCCTGCCTACCTACCTGCCTGCCTGCCTACCTACCTACCTACCTACCTACCTACCTACCTACCTACCTACCTACCTATCTATCTACCTACCTATCTATCTATCTATCTATCTATCTATCTATCTATCTATCTATCTATCTATCTATCTATCTATCTATCTATCTATCTATCTATCTATCTATCTATCTATCTATCTATCTATCCTGCCCTATACCCAGAGATCTCAGGGCAGGTAACAACATTTTAAATCAAACATATTAAAACAATAACAGTATATATTAAAACAACATTGTCTGTAAGTGGGAAGGGCGAGCATGTCCCCATTTAAATGAAGGCCAGGGCAAAGAGGTGCGTCTTCACTGTGTCCTAAATATGTACAGTGAAGGTGAAAGAAGCAGTGGTCCTTTCTTCCCTTACCTTTAATCTGGAACAAGGGGCCACAAAGTCCTCTTCTGGGACTCCTCAGTCTTCATAAGGTGGATCTGTGAGCTCCTTCCTCTGCTGGCATGCTGTGTCTGCAAAGGACAACATGTGATCCTAATTGGAAAAGCTTTAATTGGATCCAACAATAGACCCATTAAAACAGATCCACTAGTGGATCAGCGGGCTTGGTTTGGGAGTACTGGGGGATCCATTTCAGTGGCACACCAAAGCATGCTGCTGAAATGGGCACCCAGAGGGCTCTGAAGTTAGGGACTTTCATTCCTTTCATTCCTAGCACTCAGAGTCCTCACACAAGCTTCGGGATTGGGACTAATCTGGACCAGCACCATCATACAGACAGCATGGTTCCAGACCACACCCACATGCATTCAAAACAGTGGAGCATGCCTATCTCCATAGCACCCCTTGCGAAAGAGGTCTGAGGGTGCATGGAGGTTTTCAATGCTCCTCTAAGGTGAAAAAAGTGTAGTGTCTGAGAAGCAACTCTGAGGCTACTTCTTACACATTATGTCATGCACAGACTCGGAGACTTGAGAACCACAGCACTGGTACCAGCAGTGGAGATCATAAAGCCCCTCAACATGTCTGCCTGAGGCTACAGGGACAACCTCATCTGGCAGAAACGTATTGCACAGGTGTTTCCAACCTGCATAATGGAGACGCGTCTTGTGACAATTTAAAGCTATAGTAATTTTCCAGTTTTTTACATTAGCCATAAATGGCAAAGTAGAGGCAAGGGAGATTTTACTGAACACTGTCTGAGAGGAAGTGAATCGGGGAAGCTCCAGGGAGGAGGGGGGAGCTGCTATTTAATTTATCATCCATTTTGTTTCTTTCCAGCTGAACTGGTAAAGTTTCAGAAAGCTTTGTTGTTTATACTCGGACTGGAACTATAGGGCGGAAGAGATGGTTAAACGGTACAGTTAACAAACATGTTCTTATTCACTGAAACAGAGCTCCAGTCAAATGAGTATCAGATATGAGTTCAGAAGGACAAAAAATGAGTCTTTCACTCATGCTGCCAACTTGTTCCCCAAAAACAACTGAAACCATTCCAGTCTGGCTAGTGTTCGTGGTATATTTAAATCAGGGTTAGCCAAATTATGTTGGTGAACTGCAACTCCCGTGCGTGAATATTTGAAATATTTGTTATTCATATGAATTCGGATGAATTTAGACATTTGTATAAAACTGAATGTCTGAACATTCAAATTTCTGAATTTGAATGGACACAAATATTTCTAGTGATTCGTACAAATAGTTCGGACATTCGTATCCATACGGATACGTACGGGATGCATACAGATATGTATCATTGGATACATATCGAATATTTGAACAAATAGATAAGAATGTATTCATATCGATTGTCTGAACATTCATTTTTCATTATTCGGAAAAATTTGAATTTTTGAATACTCGATTTATTACAAATCAAGCTTCAAAAATTGCATTTGTGCACACCCCTAGAAAGCACGTATAATTTTGTATGTGAATATTGAATGTGCATCTATATCTGGACCCTGCACTCTTCTGACGTGCTGTCCACAGATGACAAACAGCAAACTTAGCTTTAGGGTTTAAAGAGGTTAGACACATTTGATCTCAGTAAAGCTAAGAAAATACAAGCTATGATATCTTCCAAATATGTTGACAGTCCTATGAGATCTTCAAAGCTCAGGGATTTATAACAGACAGAACTGAATAAGGTGTGGGGCCTGCCATAGTCTGTAGGAGCATGCTGATGGCAGCTCCCTATTCTGGGATATATCTGGAATAAATGTTGTGACCCATGCTGAGTCCTTCAGGTATAGGGTGGAATATAAATAAATAAATAATAAACCCCAGTGCAGAAAGGGCCTCAATAACCTAGAAGGTGAGGGTACTGGATCAACTCATTCTTTTATTTCTATAACTATGGACCACTTATGTTTGCTTCAGCAATTCTTGTTCTTCCAGAAGTTAAGAGGTTGACCAAGATTTCTTTAGCTTGGTGTCAGCAGAGCAATTTAGCATTAATAACAATTTATGTACAAGAGCTCAAACATAATATTTTAGGTACTTTGTGGCTAAAAAACAACGAGAAGAAACTAACTAAATTTAAGTAAGCTTGTTGCTTTGGAAATAATCCTTTGCCTCACAGGCAAAACTGCATTTGTCTCCCATCTCTCGAGACAGCTTTAATATTATCCTATAGTTTGGGAGGGGGGGGAAGGGAGGAAGATGGAGAACGCTCATTTGAAAGGACGTAATTTTAAGGAAAATTAAGTTTTACTGGTACTTCCATCCAAATTATGCCACATTAGTTACATTTTGCCATCTACAATTGGATTAATCTGCGGCAGCCTAATGAAGTGCAATTTGTAAATGAGCTGTTTGTTTCTGGGAGAAGATCGCCTCGGTCATCGTTCTTGTCAAGTCTCTTTCCAGTCGCTGCATTGTTAATCAAGGATGTCAAAGTCTAGGCCTTTTTAAATGAGGGAGGCTTTCTGAAGCTGCCACTCTACTTGGCTCTTTTAACGAGGAGTGTGAAAGGCAGGCATCCTCTGAACATTAAGGAAACGACTGGGGTTTTTGTGGCGGTGGTTGTTGTTTTTTTCGCTCAAAGCCCTGATGAACAGGAAGACTGCCTGCTAAGAGAGAATGTCTCCCAACCCTCTACAAAAAAAAAAAGAGAGAGAGAAGACAAGGAAAAACCTGCTCCTGGCAATCAGGTTTTCTTGTAAAATGTTTTCTAGGTTGGCATTCATCATCCTTGAGTGAGGCAGAGGGTGAAAGCAAAGAACAATTGCTTTATGATTAAGAAGAAGATCTGAAGTGAGCAGGAAAATCGTCGTCGGTGCCTATCCTGGCCAGGATTCTCAATATGGAGTAGGATACGGTGGTGTCTTGAGGAGGATTGCTTTAAATATTTACAAGAGAACTGTAGGCCAAGATCAGTCTGCTGCATTATGAGGGCTCAGTACATTTGCAAAAAGTTCATTTCTCAGGATTAGAGCTTTATTGTTAATTATTCACCTGCTCATTAATTGTGCTCATATCCCACCCACCCACCCCAAGAGCTCAAGGTAAGTTATAATGCCGGTCAAGATATAGGGCCATGCATAAAGCTCAGCAAATAAAATACTTGATTGATAAAATTGCTTAGGAATACAGATACCAATAATGGGAATTATCAGCCATTGGAACTGTCCACTTGAATGAAGCTGCTGTGGCTACTGATGGCAAAGCTCTGGCCCTCAAAAGAAACTCTGGCTGCAGAGTCCTCCCACAGAACCTGGAGGAGGGGTGGAACCAAGTTTCAGTGCAGACTGCAGATACCACAGAGGAAGAGAGAGACTACAAAACTGGTGTTGGACTGTGTACCTGTTTACAGGTAGCAGTATATCCTCTGCTCTTGTTTTGGATATCTGAGCATGAAAAGTGACAGGCGCTGCCCACAGATAGGGTATAAAAACCAATAGTATCATAGGTCTAAGCTGGAATTGCCAGACATGTCTGTGGCAATCCCAACATTGGGCCAGGATATGGGGACAATATCCTGTGGTGTTGCTAGAGGAGGAGAAAAATACTCTCCACCCACTTTTTCACACTATAGCAATACTGACTTAGCCGTATGGACACTGCTCCCAGAAGCCACCATCCTGGAGACTACAACAGTGGTCCAAAATGGCAGTCATCCATGTGCCAGGGTGGCAATTGGACACTTCTGGATATTTCAGTCATTGAAATACCTGGATGTACATGATGTACCAATGGCAAGAACATGACATCCATACAGATTAAGTCCGCTTGCTTGCTCCTCACTGTTGCCCACCTGTCTGGACAACAAGCAATCACTTTGGAATAGATGCACTCCAGAATATTGCTTCGTAGAAGGATTTTCAGCCACCATCTTGAAGCAGCCAAAATGTTTAGTGCCCAGTTAACCTGCCATGAGGACCTCTAGTAGACATTTAGAGGTTTTGCCGTTAGATAGGATCCATCACTACCTCCGTATTTGAGTCCTGAAACTTTCTGAGAGGAGAGGCCAGGGGCATGATTAACCATCAACCAAACGTACTGGAAAGTGCCCAGAAGCAAAGGAGGGAGTGTTTTTTGGAGCATCTGGATGCTACTGAGCTTGGTACTTACTGGTTTCAGTCTATCTAGTATGAGGGACCATGGTGTGGACTGCTCATGTGGATGGCACTGATTCTTCCCACACCCTTCCGTGATCAGAATCAGTATGCCTGGATAGTCTGGACCCACTGGTTTTGATCTTCGGCCTTTCGGTGTACAAAGGCCCTTACTCCCAGGCCTTGTTGTGGGCCAACAAGTGCTCCAAGAATCATTAGGTGAGGCAGTTGCTGAGGTTGGTGGATTTGCCCAGGAACCAGATAAAGGCAAGTGTAGGTAAACACAACACTTCAGGGAAATCCACATTTTTTTGAGACTCTGCTCCTGGGCCTACTGTATTATGCCGCCCTACTCAACTCCACCTCAAACTGTAGTCCTCTAATTGTTTGAAAGCCATTGGTCCAAAATAGTGGCTACCTTCATAACTTGACCATGAGTCAGTGGAGTGAGAAGGCATGTTTGGAAACCTCATGTGTGGCTGTAGTGCACTTAGGCTGTAACACATGGGTACAGATCCCCCATTCACACTTTGGCCGGTAAGGAATGTGTTCCCATGCGTCCCTTACCGGCCAAAGTGCAAATGGGGCATCAGTCCCTACTGGTCACAACCCAAAAAGGCTGCTGTGAGGACAGGACGCCCCACCCAGGCCTGCTGCTATCCCTTACACCCTAAAGAAAACATAAGCTGTTCTTCCTGACATTTGTGTTTATGTATCGCCTATTGTTCCTGCACTTTCATTTCTTAATATTTCCACTCCATTTAGATTTCAAACATAAACTCTTCCAGGAGGCTTACACTTTTTATACTTTTGTTTTTGCTTATAGTAGTCTGGAAGGCACCAAATACACTGACAGTGTTGTACTAATAACAAACAATCTTTCCAGTCTGACTCTATAGAAACCTAAATTATTAGTTCTCTGGCATGTTTGCCCTTCCTAATTTATTCACTAATAATGCCAAATCTAAATTTAGGGTGCATCCCCATGCAATTTAAAGTCCGCTTAAAATCCTCTTTTGTCGCTGAGCACCCCCATGCATGGCTTTTATCCAGGCTTCCAGTGCCACAAATTAGGAAAATGCGCAGCAAAAAAAGTGCCCTTTAAAGAAGACTGCCAGCACACTTTCTGGGAAGATGCGGGTATTCAGAGCAACATTTTGCACGGAGACGTTCGGTTGCAAAAGGGGCGGGCGTTCTCTCCAAGGTGGCAAGCTCTCTCTCTCTTTTTTTGCCTCTCATCCACAGCCAGCATTCACAATATGAAAACAGTAGGCAGGGATTCCAATCACAAAGAGAAACAGCAAAGATACATTGTAATGAATTGCTTCTGCTGGCCCACAAGTGAGAGTGTATGAGCAAGATCGCTGGCTGGGGGAGGCATTTCGGGGCTGGAGATCTTGTAAACTGCCTTCGCAAGCAGGGGAGACGAACAGAGAACTTGTACATTTTTCTTTTGGACCTGTGAATGAGCACACGATCGCACGAGCACCCAATGAAACAGCAAGGGTTGGGGAGAAAAAGATGCGGGTAAGCAAAAGACGCTTCCTTGGGGACGGTCAGTGCATTTAAAATGCGCATTTTGCATAGCCCCATGGGGACACTTAATTTGGAATTGAACACGCATTTTTTAGATCCGCTGCAGTAGAGGGACAATAGCGACACAAAAAAGTAACATGGGGATGAACCCTTAGAGTTTGCTCTGTGGAAAATCTCAAACCTGTAACATTCTGTTCTGCAGGAAGCTAGCAAGTCAGTTGACTCCTGTCCACAAAGAAAATAGTTAAAATAGTTTTTTGGCTTTCATTGACCTGCCTCACATATCATATTACACACACACACACACACAAATACACAGAAAGAGAGAGAGAGTCTACAGCAACTGAAGTGTGAATAATATGTAGCATCATATTTTCTGACACGCATGCAATTTTCTTTTAAGGAGTTTTCTTTTCCCTATGGTGCTGGTGGTAAGTACAGTACACCTGATTTATGCTCTACGGGGTTTTAAGGTTGAGTGAGATCGAATAAAAGAAGACATGTGGTGTACGGTAGGCACAGGAAGGGTGATACGGCTCTTTCATTATTTCTGCCGTTCCATTCTCTAGGCCACCTACCTCTAGCAGTTTGCCCCTTGCCCAGCATTTTTCCTCCAGCTGATAATGAAAGCTAAAATCTATGTTAGTTGTTATCCTCTCCCTTGGCAAAGTCAGTGGGACACTCTTGATTGAAGCAACATCTATGGACCGGAGGCAATAGATTATTTGCTAGGGCATGCAGCATACCTGAACTTAAGCTGTCTAAAGGCCATAAAAACAAGCACTCTAGGCAACAAAGATGGCATGTTTTTTGTTTTGTTTTTCTATTACATCAGTCAATTGTAGCTTGCCAAATGGTGGCTACTAAAGCTACATTGACTCTGCTCACTAGAGACGTGCCTGAATGTTGTAAACATTCTAAATTTGATCAAATTTGATCACATTTGAACGAATGTTTTGGAACATTTAAAATTCATTTGAATGTTTACATTCAAATGAATTTTAAATGTTCCAAAACATTCGTTCAAATGATTCAAGCATTCGAATGTACAGATATGTATGTACAGATACAAATGTAGACATATGTATCTGTATGCATCTCATATGTATCTGTATGCATCTGCGTACGAAATGCGTGCAGACATGTATGACACATACGAATGTTGTCGACATCCGTATCTTCAAATATGAATCTTGTCAACATTCTTCAGTGCCTGGCAGGGGAACAACCTCCTCCCCTTCTTCCTCCCCTCAGCAGAACCCCCTCCCCATGTGGTCAGCAATTGGACACTGTCATACCCTAATTTCATTGGGGTGGGCAATTCAAACCCAACCCTCTATATAAACCTGCTCCTGGGCTGTTCAGTCCCCATGTTCTCAAATGGCTCAAGCAGAATACCAATGGGTTATCCTCTTTGTGCTACAACCAAGAATGACCGCTAGGGGACGCAGCATCTAAAGTATAAATAGTGCTCCACCTGCAGCCCCCCCCCCCGACTATTCCTCGGTCACAGACAGCCAGATGCATCACTGAGACTCAGCTCATCCGAAATCATGCCTGTTGGCAGTAGATCTCAGTCAAAGAAGTCTAAGGATTTTGGTGGTGATGGTCTTTACTCAGATAGTTTAGGTTATTACTTTAGTTTCCTTGGGTATTGTCCCTGAGTACAGAACAGTGTAGGAGTCCTTTGGTAGCAGCTTTTGTTCACCGCTCCTCCCCCCCCCCCGCCCCATTGCACAGCTTCTCTCTCATGTTGACAAGGCAGTAAAAGATTACAGATCACTTCCCCTTCTTATATTGGTGCTTTGTGTGAGATCGATAGATCAGAGCAATGCAAAATGGCAGGAGTGAGGCAAAGGGGGGGAGTAGGCAGGTTTTTAAACAAGAGCTGGCAGCTTTACGTCTTTCATGATCACTGCTGTCTTTGTAAAATCAGACACTTCAATCCCATATACCTCGTTACATCTCACTACCAATACATGTATCCCTTATTAGCTACTGCAGACTCTTCAATCTTCACTTCCTTCCCCTTCCTCCCTTTCAGCCAAGGCAATCTCCTTAGCACGTAATGGCAGACAGCCCAGGAAGAGGGGGCTTGGGCAGAGGAAATCACAGCTTTTCATTGGGCCAGGGGACACTGAGCAGAATGCCCCTAAAGCATGGTTTCCTCCCAAAAAATCCACCTGAGTTCCCATTTGCTAAATAGAGTGGAGTATTTCTAAATCCAGCAGCAAGACCTATTCTGATCAAAATATAGATAATTATGCATTTGGGGACCTTTAATCCTCAGAAACTGTGGATTCTTTTAAAACTTTGGGAATAGTCAATGCTCAAAATGGTCTCAGAGCTCCTTAAAATCTTGAATGGGAATGCATCCTAAAAGTGCAGCTTCGAAGAGTTCAAAATGCATGGAAACTATTTATGACTACTATAATTTATAGAAATTCAGTTGGAATGTTGCCCAAATGTAGTTAGTGTGGTTCAGAAATGCTACTTGTCTTGCTAGTGAACTGCTCTGGCTGCAGCGGTTCATCAAATGGCTAGTGTGGAAACACCCCATAGTCCAATCTGAGAATCCCAGAATCCTCAAGTTCCTGACTGCTACCTGAACAAACCTCTCCATAACTGAATATCTAACATCCAGTCATTGATGACAACTTATGTGAATTGTAGGCTACAAAATATGTGAATCACTGGCTACACACAGTTTCAAGGTTCTTTTGCTCATTTGGCTAAATGCTATTCTCCCATAGGGACAAAGAGAACTTGCATACTTGCCTAACCAAGAAGGTTGTTAATTCAGCCGACTGATGCTGTGCTGCTACGTTGATATTGCCTCCAGGATGATGTGTTGAAAAGTATGCTTCAAGTTCCCTTTCTCCTCAGCCCTCTTACATGGCATGGCTTCTGTTTCATTTGTTTCATAGCAACAATTGAGGTTTGGGTTTTAAAAGAAGAAATCCTTAGCTAAAAGTGAAAAATGAACAAAGGGGAAGAAGAAAGTTTAACCAAAAGCCAAGATGACATGAACAAACACTGAAGTGAAGAGTTGGGACATGATGAGCTCAGACGTTTGGCCAGGCAGGTGACCAGAGTGAGTCAATTCATTCTGCAGGAAGGCAGTTATGTCTTTGCCTTCTTTGCTTTCAAGGACCATGCCACTATCTTCACTTCTAATGTTCAGCCTGATGGGAACAGGAACTACTGCTCCACAGGATGCTTCTATAGTAATTTACTGTCCAAATCTGTAGAGTGCTGAGAACTTTCCTGTCTGGTGCTGAACAACCTGAAGTTTTATTGAGGGTGAGAGAAAATAGCAGTAAAGGAACCTAGGGCAAGACATTTATTCGGTCACCATAAAGTACGGACTCCCTGGCTCATTAGGTGATGGTTCTTTCAAGTCTCTGTGAATGAAAGCCAAGTTAGAAATGGCATCATTCTTTTATCAAAAAACAATGCAGTCTTTGTTGTCTTTCCGACCAGCTTATTATCAATATGAGGCTGAGTAAGGAAAGCCTGAAAATGTTGATAAAAAAAGCTCAATTTGCCTAAATTTTGCAGAATTAAATATATATCTGTTTCCCCAACCCAGATCAGATTCATTCTAGCAGTAGATTCTTAGGTCTTCTTTTTTTCCCTTCCACTTTCTAGTGTTTCCTGCCAACAATGAGGACAACCAGCATACTAGCTTGGCCCAGTCCGGATCGCATGGGCAAGCAGAAGGCCTGTCTACATTTTCCTGTGAACTGGGGGTCCCTTTTCAGTGGTGTGCCAAAGCGTGCCACTGAAATGAGGTCCTGGGTTCTGCAAGGAGCCATCCTCAGTTGCCATCCCCAAAGCTCCTGCAAGTTTCAGGGACAGTCTAATCCAGTGCTACAACGCAGACGGTGCTGTTTCACAGCACAACTTGCTGTGGGCCACCCCTACTGGTTCAGATCAGGCAAGTAAGAAAAGAAAGGCCCTCAGAAGAGTTAGTGATACAAATTATACCATTGAATATTGAAGTGGTTTCCCATATATATATTTGGTTTCCCAAATATATATTATTTATTTATTTATTTGTATTTCTATTCCGCCTATACCCAAAGCTCTCAGAGCAGGTAACAACATTTAAAATCAGACTTATATGAGCAGACCCCACATTAGGGTTGTGCACAAATGCATTTTTTGCATTCGAATTGAGTCAATTTGAATATTTCAATATTCAATTCGATTAGAATTTTAAAAATTAGGATTTTGACATTAGTATCCAATTTTTGAATTTGCGCACATCCCGTCTGCATCCCATGTTATAAGCGCAAATAAACATAATATTTGAATGCAATATAAATAGATCTATTCAGTTGAATTATTCAAAAATCTGCATCAGATTTTAAAAATCCAAAGTTCATTTAAGTGTTTAAATTCAGATTTTTGAAAATCTGATTCAAATTCGAATGTTGATATTCATTGAATTCAAATTGGATTTTCTAATTTTCGAATATCTGTGCACATACCTAACCCACATATGATATCCCCCTCATCACTTAATTCCCCATGTGAGGTGACCCTATATGAAAATATCCCCCTTTTCACAAGATTCCTTATGTGAGAGGATACATCTTTCTCCCATGATTCCCCACGTGTGGTGACCGCCATGTGAAGATAGCCACTCCTCTAATGATTCTCTGTGTGAGAAGACCGTACCACAAAACACCACAATAACTACATCATCTTCTTAAAATGAAAAAGAAAAGAAAGAAAAAAGAAAAAAAAGGCAACCTTTTTTATTGCCTATATACTACGGTCATCGTTGACCTCGCTGGTTCTCTGATCGCTCATGCATCTTCCCTTGAGCTTCCAAGTCAGTTATAGATGACACCAGTCCCATCCCAAAGCAGTATATTGTCTACCTCATAGTATTCTAAGAAAAACCCTTTCATCCCAGATAACACGTCCTTGTGGAAGAAAAAGAGGTCTCTAAGAAATAGTAATTGAGACATACTTCTAAATAGTTGTGCTATTATTTTATCACAACAGTATAATGAGAACAGGAGAATTGCATAAAAAGGTCCCTAAAACACTGTAGATTAGGGGTGTGCATGTATGCTATGGCGTATCCAGCTTACGCCATGAAATGCGAGGGCTCCAGGAAATGGGAACCAACAGTGGATTGCTGCAGCTCCTGAACCCCAGCTGTTACGAAAGTTTTCCAGTTATCTGACCGGCCCAGATAACCAGGGGTTAAGCCATGTGAGGCCTGACCCTGAGGAGCTAGAAAATGGGGGAGGGGAAGAGAAGAGGCAGGAGGCAGAGATCGGCTGGAAGAGCGTGATTTATTTCTCTGCAGAGCTTTAAATAGCCCGCCACAAGAGGGACAGGGAAGGAAGTGATGTCCAGACATCATCCAGGGAGGCAATAGGTGGAGCCGCGTCAGGTGAGCAGGTCAGAAGTCCTTCTGATGTCACATCCTGTGGCGGGAGGCGGGGAGGATCCTCAGACAGGAAGAGGAGACTTGTTCTCTGCACGTGCCATGTGGCCAGACACCATTATGCCCCAAGGCTAAGAGTCCAACACCCTGCTGGTGCTGAGTGTG
>MTQE01000390.1:13975762-13997417 GCA_014337955.1 Aspidoscelis marmoratus
AGAGTGGGGGAAGGGGCTGTCTGCTGCAGCACCAAGAAGGAGGCAACATTGTTATCAAACTTAATAGCAGGGAAAGGGAAATGAGAGCCGTGTCTCTTGGAAGGGAATAACAGAGTTTTAATCTAAAAGTAAAACCAATGCTACCACACTACCAAAGATATATAAAATCGCTACCAAACCGAGAGGCGGCCTTTACAATTGCATGGGAAGGGACAGCCAGTGAGAGATGAGCTGCAGGCTCAGCTTTTGTTCAGTGTCCTTGCAGTCCTGTCCGGACCAGAAGGAACATTCGAATTTACCTTCTACTGCGGCGCGTGTGTTGCTCATTCTGCAGTAAGGTGAATTCGAAGTAGCAGCGGCTAATGCACCGCCGCTACACAAGATGGATGTCGAAGGTGACACCCATGCCTCAGCTGCACATTCCAATGCGTAGCTTTGTTAAGTTTGGACACACTCTACATTTGGGAGAGGGGCGTGAAGAAAGAAAGAGTATCCGATTTAGTATATACAGTGGGGTGAAGCTACCTTTTTTAACATGGGGATTTTTAAAAAAATCTTTAAAGCAGTGGTTCTCAACCTGTGGGTCATGACCCCTTTGGGGGTCGATCTACTCTTTCACAGGTGTCATTATGGAGTATCAACAAAAATAATTTTATGGTTGGGGGTTAGGGTTAGGGTTAGGTTGGGGGTCACCACAACATGAGGAACTGTATTAAAGGGTCATGGCATTAGGAAGGTTGAGAACCAATGCTTTAAAGGTTGGAATTATTAGACCTCAAGAAAGAACCTTGTGCTTCTCAGCCTGTATTTTTCTATAAAGCCCATTAAATGGCCCATTGGGTTAAATGCGTGTTTGGTGACTTTCAGATGCTATTATTCACACTCTCGCCACTAGTAGCTTGATAGGAGCTATTAAGAACCTTTACAGCTCGCTGTGATTGAAAATGCATGGGGCAGAGGAGTAAACTTAAGGATTCTGCATTGTTGCAAGTGAAAAATGACCTTTGAGGACCCATAATTTATTTTTGAATTGTTAGTGTCTAAGATATAAATCCTTCCTAAGGCAGGGCCCAACATTTGTTCTCGGAGTTTCAGAGTGGAATGGTTTTTATAGCTGAGTTATAAACCCCTAAAACTAAAAAAATACTTAATGGAAAGCAAGATCAGGGGAGCTTTCTGTAGCAGGCATTTCTCTACTGTCCTTTGCTTCAAAGTTCTAGCAATAAAGTAATGGTCAAGCATGGATAATTTTGGATACCATGTTTGCTTAGTATTTTGCAAAAAGAGGTGATAGATGAATGGACCCACTGATGTTGTAGACAAGTAAGATGAATACAAAATAAAATGAAAATTGAGACCTCCTAGAAAATTATCTCCTGAACATCTACAGCAGGTGACTGTCCACCTTTACTATTTTCGGCTTGCATCCATGCAGAGGAAAAAAATAATAGTGGATCAGCTCTTGGTGGCTGGACCTGAAGCCTATGAAGAGCTCTGGGGCTGGTATGAGTGCTGGTCTGGAACAGTGATTCATGCAGATGAGGCTGTACCAGACCACACCATGCTGTGGTTCCAACCAGTGGTCTTCACCAGTCCAGAGCCATTGATTAATGGGTCAAATGGGTGTGGACTTCTGCACTCATGATTTGGCTGACAATCCTGTGCATAAGCTTAAAATAAGCAAAAAAGCATTTAAGTAAAATTTCAGTTCCTTTAAATAGGGTCTGCACAAATATTCGTAACATTCAAATTTTGTATGAATTCGGTTGAATTCAGACATTTGAGTTCGAATCAAATGTTGGCACATTTGAAGATGTTTAGATACATTCATATGAAGCTTCGTTATGAATTTGTATGGGATTTGTATGGGATTCGTATTGAACATTTGTAGCGAATTCAAATCCTACTACATTCAAAGGGGATCTATTCAAATTGAATATAACTAAGACATTTGTGCCCATCTCTACCATTAAAGATACCACATTCAATGAACCTCCAGATTTTTGTACCTGCAATGTTATCTTAAGCCTGGCATCATTGCTTTCGGTCCTGGGAGAAGCTGTTTTGTAGGCAGCAAAATTAAAGTGGCTTCATTACCATAATATAGGACAGCAGAAGCTCAAGATAAATCATTTTCAGTGTATTAAATGTACCTATATAAATCAATGAGGCCACATGATCTGATATCCTCTTGGCAGAGTAAATAAGACTTTTTTGGTACTTACACAAATAACTCTTCAATGTCTTTGTGTCTGGAGCATTTCGCCCTGCCTCTCAGGAGAGATGATCTCATAGGTATAAAGTGCATTTCATCTGATTGTGAGGCATTATTATGTACAGATAAGCACATCTTCCTTTTCTCTGTATAATGAAGATGTTCAGAGATTTTGCAGAGATTCCAATTTGGGCTTGAATCGTCTTGGCTTTAGTTAACAGATATTTTTGACCCCAGAAAAGGAAAGGAAAGGATCTTATTTGCTTTGATCTGTCAATAAGAGTGGCCACTTGGATGGTTGGTAAAAACTCGCTAATGTGGGGTCACCAGCAATCCCTGCTTCTTATTTGGATGGTCTGTTGCCTCAAGCAGAAGGTAAATCTTGAACTACGGGCTATACTGATGCAGTCCATCCAGCATGTCCCTGTGCTACATGTTTAATGTCTTGGTTTCAGGTGGGAGGGTGAATTAAGTTCATTCTGTCTTGTGTTTAGTCTTTAAAGTTTTGTTTTTATGTTCATCTCCTGCATTCTGGCAAAGAGGGTAAGGCACCATAGGTGTGGTTCTCTGTCCAAGCTGTGACTGAATTTAATCTTAACTTAGGCTAAACAACATGAAGGCCTTGTGTGCTTTCAGCCTATACTCTTGTGGCCAAAACACTTTGTGAGAGCAGGTGATGAGACGGATCAGCAGTATACTGTGCCAAGTTTTCTCTTCTTTCTCACAGTTATCAGACTTATTCTTTAATCTCTTGCCTGCCAAGATGAATTTGGTGGGGTTTCCTTTCTTTTATTTCTCCCACCCCTCTCAGGTGGTTTTTTTTTTCCTTAGTAGATCTCTGAGCATTTAAGACATTTGTTCTCAAGACTGTTTTAATGTAGCATCGCAAAGAAGATGAGGCTGCATTACACGAAGTAAATCTCATTTCCCTACAGTTGTGCTGCTCTTAGTGACATGTGTTCATTCATCACTCCCTGCTTCACAAAAACTGGAAGGCTTGACACTTTCATCTTGTGTGATGTACAAAGCTTTTGCTATTGTTCCGAGAGCAGGGCTGTGTCTAAAGTAGTCAAGCAAAAGAGATGTGGCAGGATCCAATTACTCCATAATACAGCTGCCGTTGGTAGACTTACTTCAAATAAGTCAGGGTACGCCAAAGTGACTCCCTCTCTGTGTATGCTTTCAATGTCACCTGCGATGCAAGAAACCTCACTGAGAATATTGTTGTTGTCTTCATTCCCATCCTTAAACTTTTGGCCATCAGTGTGAGGATGCAGGTGACCAGGTGAGAAAGTCATTTGATTTCCTAATGTTTATTGTCTGGTATAGTTGTACAGGAATGTGGGCAATTGTAAAAGATAGAGGCAAAAGGCTTTTAAGAGTGGGGATTCCTGTGCAAGATGGATTTTTGTTTAGCAATAACTTGCAGGTTTGTTGAAAGCAACAATGATTTCTGATAAAGGGTTCTGGTGTGATCACCTTCAACGTTTTCAGTATTTTTGTGCAATGTATAATTTTTGCCTTTTTTGCTTTGCTTTGTGTTTAGCTTGTTTTCAATGTCCTCCAAAGTGGACTTCCAGCTTTGATGAGATTCTTATTCCCAATTCCCAGACTAAAATCTCTTTATAGCCTTAAAATTTGACACCATAACCTCAATAGTTCCTGTTAATTCTGTCATTTTGTGTCTATTATTCCTGTTTTTCACTGACGTGAAACTCTTCAAGGCTCTATTACTTACCTGTAGGAGAGACACAGCTATTCTGTGAAGAAGGGTGCCTCAGACATGAATTAAAACTGTGGAGCTTACCTTTACTCCAGAGTAAAAGTGCTCTTTAGGGAGAACAGATTGTCCCCTTGTTCTCCTGATCATCCAAAGCAGCAGGAGGACTGTTCCGACCACGTGGTCAACCCTTCCTTCTCTGATAGGTCCACATGCTCTTGGGTGCAGGTGAACACCCATGAGAACTCACACAGATGATCCAAACAACCAGGAAAATGTGGAGGGAAGGAAATCTCCACAACTGCTGCCCATATAGGTAGCTTTTTGCTTTGTTTTGTTATTTGGAGCGTCAGCCTTTACTTCTCGGGGACTGTGGAACACTGTAAAATCTCTCTGGCACGATGACATCTGCCCCACAGTACCTTATGGCATGGATCCCCATCTTATGTAGGTGGCAAAATGATTATGAACAAGAGTGACTTGTCTAAAGTCAGCCAGCCAGCCCATGGCAAAGTTGGGATTTTAGCCTAAATTATCTGGTAAGGAAGTCATTGAGTTCCAGTGATTTCTTCTGAAAGGTTTGAATTTTAAAACTGGGCGTTCGAAGATCCACAGAAAGCAGCACTGTGTCGTAATTCTCTGGGGAAACGGTGGTGATTAAACATAGTGCCCCCCCTCTCCCTAACATTCTTGAATAGACTCTATTACCTACACACACTGCTGTAGTTGAGGCTAAATTGCCTCACTAAGCTCTATTATTCTGGGGAATGGTGAGAATAACAAGCTGAGACACTGATGAACTCAGGAAAAAAAATATGAATAATACATTATTGCTCACACTGAATCAACAGCACGATGACTGAATGACGCTGAAGACACACAACTTGAGGAAACTAAGGGAGCTTCTAGATAGTGCTGTGGCGATGGGGCAAAGGATGAGTGATGTGAGGTACCAGGAAAGCGAGATTTGTCTGAAACCGACTGAGGCATTTTCTAGGCAGGCAGCAGGGCATTCAATCCACATCCCAGTGGCTTCATTGTAGAAAAGAAAAGAAATGAAAAAAGAAATAAGAAAAAAAATAGCACATTAACGGTTCAGTGAAGTTTGAGCAGTGATATTTCTCCTTAATAAGCTGAGGTAAAAACAAGCCCTCCTGACTTCTCCTCTCCTTCCATTGTGCAAATTGTGATTAAACTGGTGTTTGAATAATGTAACTTGCCACTTCAGTTAGAACAGAGAGCCACAGTTACTATTTTCAAAAATGTTATAACTTCAACACATGGTTTAAGATCCACACTTGGGGCCTTTTTACACTTAACTTCATTGGGATGGTATTTCACTCAAGATGAGTTCAGACAAAGTGGCTTGTGCTCACACTGCGGATGCCGCCTCATCACTAACTTAGCTACCAGGCTGTTGCAGTGCAGACAATCTATCCTGGACCCTCTGGATCACTGTAGCAACAGTAGCAGCAATATCCACCATGTTCTGAGCTGTTACTTTGGGTGTTTGTGCACTAGCTGTGGAAACCGTTTTGACACACAAGCCAGATTAAGAACACTTACCTTAAACGGCTTCTGCATTGCAGACCTGACTGGAGACTCTTTGCAGCAGCGCTTCTGCATTTCGGCGTACAAGACCGGTTTTTAAAACCAGTTTTGCCACCAAAATCCAGATTAAATGTAAGTCCTGAAAAATCAGGTCTTACTTCCGTATCTTCACCTGGATGTGTGCAGTGTCCTGCTTCTGCACACAGCCAGGCAAAAGGATGGATGTCCATCCAGCCACCATGTTGGGAAGGGCGGAAGCAGGACTGCCTGCTTCCGAAGCCCTTCCCCCGCACACCAAGTGCCACCAGAATCATACGGTGACTGGCAGTCCCACGGCTCCAGGGGCAGCGTTGGTGGTGCAGGGGGCGGCGTCGGCAATGCGGAGGGTGGCTGCCTTCGGACGTGGGTGCTGTGGCTTCCACACAGCACCCAGGCGATCTGGCCCTGCGAATCCAGCCTCCCCACATGTGAGACGGATCCTTGGGAGGCCAGTGGCAAATGTGGAAGCAACCTTTGGCTATTACAGTGTGGATTATGACTGTGTAGCCGCAATCACATTGCCCCACCCTCAAATTGTCATGCCTCGTGCCATCAGCCCTCTGCCTCTGAGGATGAGGAGGGTGTTGGACATGCTAACCAAGCCAAGGCAAGCTTCCTTGCCAGCCAGGGTGATGAAAGAGTGCCTCAAGAGTCAAACTTAAAAATGATCTTGTCTCCCAAGTTGGAGACAGCTTGAGCAAAGACACTGAGTCACGCCCTTCGCCGAGCTTTCTCCGGCAACAACAAGAATACTTAAGATGCTCTGAGCATCTGCAGGTCAAGCAGCAGCTGCGCCCAAATGGGTGTGCCTCTCACAGCTGTACTTAAGAGCTACTCACACTGAACAGGAGCCGAACTAGGAGCTGAAGTCATAAATCTGCAGCTCCTGGACCTCGTGACCCTTGCTTCTTAAATTATTAGTGACAACGCTGACTCTCTGATAACTTTGACCCCGGCTTTCCCCGACTTTGCTTAACTCTTTAACCCCCAATGTACTTTGGAACTTGACTGTTTGCTACTGCTCGCCCTGAGAATGTGTGTGTTTGCTCCTTGGATACTGCTGGCCTGAGACATGACACAAATAGTGTTTGCAGCAGAAGGAGATGTGAACACTGCAGCACTGAGGCACTGCAGCACGCAGACTGAATGTCCTAGGATGCATCCAGACTCATTAATATTGCACAGCAGAATGCGCTGCCGCTGTGGGGGCATCACACACCATGATCGATGGATTGTAGTGGCGACAGATTATCCTCTTGAAACTGTGAATTTACCTCAATGCAGATAGGAAAATACTCAGTCCACCTTATAAGGCTAAATTTGAATCCTCCCACCAGTCTGGATGGAATGGAGAGAAGAGCCAACGAGAGCAGGAAGGGCAATTCAACTCCCATTGGCTGCCTCATCCCATGTGACAGTGCACGCTGGACTCAGCTCTAACAGCTTCTCATGGGAAGCTACAGAGCTGTGTTTCGTGTGGGGACAGTGTGTCATTGCTTTGCAGCAGCTAAGCTACAATTTTTCTTATAGCTGCAGATTTATTCCACAAGTCTGGAGGGGACCCTAGAGTGCTCTGACCAATGCCCAAACTGTGTGTACAGGCCCTTATTCTGAAACCAGTAGCTATTATAATTTGCTTTGTAAAGTTTACCACTTATCATTCAAATTGGATTGGAATCATAGAATCATAGAATGGTAGAGTTGGAGGGGACCTCCTGGGTCATCGAGTCCAACCCCCTGCTCAAGGCAGGATCTCCTAAACCATCTCAGACAGATGGCCGTCCAGTCTCTGCTTGAAGACCTCCATCGAAGGGGAACCAACCACCTCCCGTGGCAGCCTGTTCCACTGGTTGATCACTCTTACTGTTAGAATTTTTTTCCTAACATCTAAACTAAATCTTTTCCCCTGCAGTTTCACCCCATTGTTTCTAGTCCTTCCTTGAGAGAGTGAGAACAGGGCTGATCCCTCTGCCCTGTGACAACCCTTGAGGTATTTGTAGACAGCTATCATGTCTCCTCTCAGTCTTCTTTTTGTTAGACTAAACATTCCTAGTTCCTTAAGCCGTTCCTCATAGGACATGGTTTGCAGACCGTTCACCATCTTGGTAGCTCTCCTTTGAACCTGCTCCACAGTAGGCAATATTTATTGTAAGTACCTGTTCCAAGATTCTTACTTTGGAACTCACAAAGTTTTTCTACCATCTTGTTCCTAGTGAGGGGGATTCATTAATACAGTGAAAATTACAAACCAGATATTATCAGCAGTAAGGGTCTAAATGTGAACTTTGTCATTTGCAAGGCTTTTGTATTCACAGGTGTTGAGTATATGTTAGAAGCATTTCCTTACATATACAATTAATGCACAAAATTCATTAGTATGGAAAAGACTGTGTGTCCTTAACACAAAAAAGGTCAAACTTTATGTTTGAATCAATTTGTGTTTAAGTTCTTAAGAATTTTGAAAATTTTATCCTAATTTTATCTTATCCTTCTAAGAAACTAATGGGGGAGGGGTTCGCAATGCCTTGTTCCAAAATCAGTGATAAAAATATTAGAGTCCATCTTTTGCTGATGTTGTACATCTGTAAATAAATTTAAGTTTAAAAAAAGATACTAGTATTATCGCTATAATGATGATGATGATGATAAACAATGTTTATTTATATCACCCTTTCCACCAAAGGGCAGTACAGAAATACAGTTTGAAACTCCAAAATCCAATCTAATACCACAAAATACAGGTTACAAAATAAATAATAGCCTACCAATACAATTTCTCTTCCTGGACATATCTTATCCAAATCAATCTGCTAATGGATAAGACTAAACAGCAACTTTAAGTTTCCAATCCTCCTTTACTAATTAAAGGTAGGATACTAGTTTTTCCAAGGATTAAACTACTTCGGGTGTTAAAAAGAAAGGTCTGCAGACCCTTAGGAAATTTGACCTAAGAATTAGTGGTATTAGACTATTCCAGAGATGGGGACCCAGAGGCCTATTCGCACGAGGGCCTCTTGAATGCATGCACGATGCCCTGGGACGGAACATTCGCTCTGCTGGGCTGGCAGTTCTGTTCAGAACCATCCCAGCCTGTCCCAAGGCATCCTACACGTGTTCCGGGTGTAGAGCACAAAATCTACAACAACATTTAAAATCCAGGATGTTAAAACAAACCAAATATATACTAAAAACAGTACTACGTGAAAGTGGGGGGAGGGATGTAACCACATTAAGCCAAAGGCCAGGGCAAAGAGGTGGGCCTTTATTGCCTTCCTGAACATGTGCAGAGAAGGAGCTTGACGCATCTCAAGGGGGAGACTATTCCATAGCCTGGGGGACATTACTGAGAGGTCCCTCTCCTGGGTGCCCACCTGTTTCACTGCTGAGGGCAGTGGGACAATGAGGAGGGCCTCCCCTCCAGATTGTAAGGCATGGGCAGGTTGGTATGGGAGAAGGCGTTCTTTTAGATATTCGGGGCCCAAGTCATTTAGGGCCTTATTAGTCAGAGTTAACACCTTGAATTGGGCTCAGTAGTGGATTGGCAGCCAATGCAACCCTTTTAGAACTGATATGATATCCATCTGGCTAGTCAGCAACTTTGCGGCTGCATTTGGCACTAGCTGCAACCTTGAACCATCTTCAAGGGCAGCCCCATGTACA
Organism: Aspidoscelis marmoratus; assembly: GCA_014337955.1. Classification (NCBI taxonomy): domain Eukaryota; kingdom Metazoa; phylum Chordata; class Lepidosauria; order Squamata; family Teiidae; genus Aspidoscelis; species Aspidoscelis marmoratus. The sequence continues at coordinate 13,984,948 of MTQE01000390.1, forward strand.
CCACATTACAGTAGTCCAATCTAGAGGTTACCAGACCATGGATAACTGTGGAATTGAGTCTAAGAGCAACTGCTGAAACAGAAGCTAACAAGGTATTGGGGAGGAATGGAACTTTAATCACTTTAGTCTTGTTTTTGATCCTGGTGGACTATGTTTTGATCCTGTTCCATTTGCTACTGGTTGCGTAACATAGCGTCTGTTCTGATGGGTGATGGAAGCTTATGGCTTCCTTCTGCAGGGACAGAGCATATCTTCTGATGGGAACTTTCATTTGATCTTAGCAAATTGCATTTCTGATCATCCGGCTGGAATCTCACCCTGGTATCATAGTCCCAACCCATCAGCTGTTAGATATCTGTTTAACTGTAATCTTCCTAAGAAAGATGCTGTATTTCCCTCCTTAATTGTCTCTCCGAGTTGTCTTCATCCGATTTACCACTCATAACTTCACTTCTAGGCAATGTAGGAGGTTTCTTTTGTTTTTAAATTAAACTAAAGCTAAGCAGCTAAGGCAGGTGCCTATGGCTCAAATTCTCTTTGGTTGGTTGCACAGAAACCCAGCAGAAGGCTCAGAAATCCTGGAATTCTTCCAGAAAAGAAATTCTCCTAGGAAAAGCAAACCAATTCCTAAGTATAGCTAGGAAAGATCTGCCCTAAAATCTTGGAGGGTGACTGCCATTCAATCTGGATACTACTGACCTAGAGAAACCAGTGATCATAAGACATTTTGCTAAGTTTCTCTGTTCTTCCATTTTCTTCAGAATGGACTTTTGCTCTGTTTTGGTTTTCTGGATTCAAACTCTGGGGTGGGAAAAACCTGCAGAATACAAGCCTTCTTTCATGCACTGGTCGAATCTCTCACTCGCTCGCTCATGTGAGCCAGTTTGGTCTAGTGGTTAAGGAACCGGACTCTTATCTGGGAATACTGGGTTCGATTCTGCCCTCCCCCATGAAGCCAGCTGGGTGACCTTGGGCTAGTCACAGCTCTGTTCTGACCTCTCACAGCCCCACCTTCACAGGGGAGAAGAGCAGAAGGTTTGTCAGCCACTTTGAGTCCCTTTAAATGGGTGAGAAAAGAAGGGTAGAAAAGCCAACTTCTTCTTCTTCTTCTTCTCCTCTGCTCTAACAGACAAAGGGAGACATCTTCAAGTGCAGAATGTGCTCTGACATCTCCTGTATTGTCATTAAAGAATTCTGAAAATGGAGAGAAACAAATAGGCACCAAGAATCAATAACACATTCAACCGAAGGGAGTTACTATGGCCAGAGTGTAGCTTTCCCTGCATTAAGAAATCTGTGGAGGCATCAGATATAAAATATCATCATGACTGTGCACACCTGAGTAACTGAAAGAGAAGATCTAAACAAATAGACAAAATATATCTCGGAGCCTCAAAAATGCTTTCAGAACATGTCTGATGTGCCATTTTTTGAGATGAATGATGCTCAGACGTGTGCTTCCGTTGCACAGCCTTCTGTGGCTTCTTTGTCTGCTTCCATAATGACAGACTTGCCATTTCATCCCACCAACCAATTCACCTCACAAAACTCAATTTACCTGCCCCACAGCAGCGTGTCTTCCAATGGGTCATGCCATCATAACAGCAAATGAAATGCAAATGGCCAAAGGGCAATAAGGGGTCAGCATTCATCTGGGCACCTGAGTGAACAAACCTTCCATCCCTATTTTGGGACCCCGAACTCCTGGGCCGTGATCCCACTTGACTTTTTAAAAATGGAATTAACAAAAACGGATGCGAACGCACATTATGCCCATGGTGGTGGCAGCCGAAAGGGCGGGCACGCATGCTCTCTGCCCGGCATTCTTCCTCCACATACCCCGGGAGCTCTGCAGCAGTGGCTGAAATGGCAAGCAGCCAAGCGGGTGAGCAAGCAGCTGGGTGAGCAAAGTAGTGACAGTGGCGCAGGCCAAAAGGCTGACTGGGCAAGGAGGAGGAGAAGGCCAAAATGGCGGGCAGCCAAGCAGGCGGGTGAGCAGACAGGTGAGCGAGGAGGCGGCAGCGGCACAGGCCAAAAGGACAGCTGGGTGAGGTGGCAGTGGGAGCAGCCGAAATGGTGGGCAGCCAAGCAGGCGGGTGGGTGAGTGAGTGAGGCGGTGGCAGCAGTGCAGCCTAAAAGGCCAGCTGGACAAGGCGGTGGCCAAAATGGCAGGTAGTTGGGCAGGTGAGCAGCTAGGCGAGCGAGGGGTCGGCAGCGGCGCAGTGAGGCAGCAGCGGCAGTGACGCAGCCCAAAAGGCGGGCGAAGTGGCAGTGGTGGCCAAAATGGCAGCTGGGTGGGGTAGCAGGCAGGATATACAGCCATTGTACCATTCCCAGAGCAAAAAATAAAGTATGTTAGCAACAAAACGGGAACAAAAGTTGTTTAAACAAGTGGTTTTTTTAATGCAGGGTTTTTTTCAAATTTACTCCTCTGAAAGTGCGGGAAGCCAATTTTTAATGCAGACAAAGAATTTTGAAAATGTTTACAATACTCAATAAAGCCCCAGGGGGAATGCGGCCCTAGAGAAGCAAAAAGTCAGCCTTTTTGGAAACCCTATTTAAATGTTCTTGGACCACCTTCTTTTCTACATTCAGCTGTGAGCCACCATGCGAATGAGCATGGCAGCCAGAAGGCAAATACACAGCAATAGTTGCGGTTAGGGACACTGTGATGGACATCTGCCAGCACATCTGGTCCAGCTGCACTGTGGGACTGTGGCAGCAGCATGGTAGAGAGATGCACACACAAAAAAAATCTCACGTTCAGTTAATCGAAGAAACAGCTAATTCAGGTTCAATTTCAAACTTCTTAAAACAAATATTTTCCATTTTAAAAAACTTTTTGAGGGCAAAAGTACAGAGCATAAAATGTCCAATAAAATTGCTTGAGTTAGTAAGTGGGAGACAGTTTTGATTTGATGTAGACTGTGCACCCGGTCCCAAAACTCTCACCTGTGGGGATACAGTCTTGGATGTTTTCCACATTTGCCCTAAATTTATCATCCCAAGATGCTGGTTGAGTTTCACAGCTCACCTTTGAGTCTCCAAGTCTGCTGTAAAAGCTGGATGTGTTTGTTTCTGATGGGGTGCATCCCCATGGGCATTTTAATCTAAATTGAATTCTAATTCGGGAAGGACCATCCCCATGATTTATGTAATTAATCCGAATTTGGCATCCAGGTGTCACCATGCAATTCCTTATTCCTGGATTTTATGAAGACTATCCTGCCTAAATCCGGAGGGAAAAAAGTCCTGATGAAAACAGGACTCAGTCCCCTTCTTTTGAAGTCTGCTTATTTTCACCCACATGGTGACGATACCGAGCTATTTGGGATGGAGGTCTAGTCTTCTGGCCAATGGCAGCCAGCTGTGCGTGGTTGTTTTTTTGTTTTGGTTTTGTTTTTTACAGATGCGATGCTCCTGCAAAACACAAATAAAAACAGATGGTTTTATTTCCCTCTAAACTAAAATATGCCCACTGATGGTAAAACAGCTGTGTCAGTTCCTGGAAATGCCACTTCCCAGTAGTAATCCACCCCAAGCTCTTGGAGCCCTTCTGGAACACTATGGCAACCATAATCCCCTGATACCAACAGAAAGGATACAACGCCATGGCAGCATAAAATTCCCCAAGGAGCTATGGGGCTTTAAGGATATGCCTCATAGTTGTCTCCTTGATATGAGTCTGTTGGCCGTCATCTGCAGTTATAGGAGTGACAAAAGACCTTTGCAGGTAGCTGAAAATGTATCTTGCCCAAAATCTGGCATGTCCTCCATGGGTTGATTAGAAAGGGAGCCCCCATTCTGGACTAGCAACTGTTTATGTCTTATGCAACCTAAAGCGTTTCATCTGGACACTAATTGTACCTGATGGGGCCATTACTTTGCAGTAAGGGATCTTTCACTGCTGTCTCCCCCAGTGATTAATTAAAAAGATGAGGTAGTACCCAAAGACCCTTGTTGTGGTTGTGTTGGAGTAAACGTAGTCTTGGAGTGGGCATCCATTAATAATGGTGTTGGTTACTTTTTTTGAGCACCTTCAGCTTCTACACCTGGAAAATCCAGGGCAGAGATCTCTGAATTCTACTTTGTGGATTCATATTGTTGCTGTTGCTCACAATGAGCCTCAGGGGGCTTGGGCGGCAGACTTTATCTACTGAACCAAACCACACACACACAAAAAAAAAAAAATCTGTATTTGGAATGAACAAAGTTAAATATGTTGCACATGTCAAGATGTGTGCAATGTTACCCAAAAGTCTTTTATCCAGTTGTTGCAGACTTAGCAAATTTGCAAGTGATGCTTTATTCCATGTGCTTTGATAATATTGTCTCACACACACACACACAGACCGGGTCTCCATGCAAGCCATTTGGCTTGGAATGGGCACCTATGGAACCAGGAGCAAGTCTGAGGTTGAATCTTGCCTGTTCCCACGCCACTCCCATGCAAACTGCACCAAACCCTGGCACGGGGGAGCAGCGCCCCTCCTCTCCTCTCCGCCCCTCTCTCCTCATTGGAAGCTGGATTGACATCAGCCCACCCCTGTGCCACCAGCTGCAAATGCCACATCCCCCCTCCCAATTTTAAAAAACCCAAAGCTGCTAAAAGGTTTAGGGGCAGTTAGGTGGTTGAGCATTTTTGCACACTTTTGCTCCACTGGGAACTGCGAGAACACCAGGCAAGTTTAAAAGGGAGAAAATCAAGCCGTTATCATGATTGTCTTGGTGATCGGGAATTGGGGGTGAAATATTTTGGGAAAGGAACAAAAATCAAGCCATTATCCTGCATGCCTTGGCTATCAGGATTTTTTCACTCCCAAAAACTGTCAGCGGTTGTGATCTCCAACGCACAGGGCAGGAACAGCAATCACACCCCATCTCCCAATGACACGAAAGCCAATCTCCTCCCCAAATAGCCCGGGACCTTCCCCATGCGCAGTCTCGGCTCGCTAAGCAATGTGTGCCGGGACCCCAAATTTGGTCCTGGTCTGGCACAGTTTGAGGCGATTTGGTTCATGGAAACCGGACCAAATCAAAAACAGATGGGAGCACCCCTTGCCAAACCCGATTTCGGTGCCGGACCAAACGTGCATGGGGATGTACCCACACACACTTAAGCTGCTGTGTGGTTGGTTCAGCATCATATCCTTAAACCTCGTATTTAACAAGTAGCTCTGAGCAAGCTGCTTTCTTACCATTTCCACAGCTTTGACATTCTCAAGCACACGTGTGCTCACACAGGCCCAGGAAGTACTATGGCTATATTCTTGCCTCATCCCATTATCATTAGAAAAACCAGGCAGCACTTTTCCTTTCTATAGAGAAATAGAGTGAGATGACTTTCATTTCTAGTAGCATGCAGAGACAAAGGGAAACGGAGGCTTTTATTTCTCATCCACCCCCTTCCTAGGCATTGAAAACCTCAACATGAAGGGAGCTTTATGCCCCCTGCCAACTGCCCATCTGCCCAGCTTTATAGAAGATACCAGGCAACTTTGTTCTATTTGAAACGGTGTATCTGGCAGGGCTACTATTGAATCCTGTCGCTGGGCGATGCAGGACCAATTGCTACAGTTAATTTATTTAGGTTCCCTTCCGTTTCCATTATCCAAAATGATTGGACAAAACAAGTTAAAAGGAGCAGTATACTTTGTCACCATCAACCCCTCACAAGCACAAAGCAGAACGTAAAGAGATAGCATACCGCAGAAGGAAAGCAGGGGGAGATATATTTTCAGCATGTTCCTTTCAGCTCTGCAATTATCCTGAGTTAGGGCAGCAAACCCCTATGGTTCCTGTACTGATTACTGCAGATGTAGAAGCAGTGGACATGGGCAGTAGCCAAGCCATCACATTTACCAAGCACACACACACACACAGAGAGAGAGAGAGAGTATGTGTGTGATGGAGAGAATGAGAGAGAATAGATTCAGCAGCCTGCCTATAACTCAGATGTTTTCATTTCATCATCCCTGGAGAGACACCATATTAAACAACTTCTGAACTTATACCGCAGCTTCTTGAAATATACTGGCGATGTTTTTGAGGTGCATTGCAGATACTCCTGTTAGCATATCCATATTAACATTTCAGCTCGCCAAACTTCCATTAGCCAAACTTTTATTTCCAAGAATACGCTGATTGTACAGCTGCAATAAATTGCTTCAATCAGTGCAAGAGATTCAATCTATGTCTGCATAGCTGGATGTATTTATTTATAATGAAATGCCTGGCTGGAATTTTCCTTCCTCCAAACAACGCAGCCATCTACAAAATGGCAGGACATCCACAAGATATGGACTCCTGCTTCCCTTTCCTCTGAAAGTGGTGGCCTTTCTAGGTGAGAGCCAAGACGCCCGTCTGTTTTCACACTATTGGGGATTGGTTCTACCTTGAGAGAGCAGAGCCTAGGTTAGCTGCCTCCTCTCCCTCGACGGAGAATCCCACAACTTGGTCTGGTCCTTCCAAGCACCTCCGATGTACAGAACTAACTTGACCTGCTTGACTGAGAGACCTACATGGCTAGGTGACCCGGGAGTGGGAAGTCATGGAAGTCTCCAAGTTCAGGCAAGGGAGTTGTGGTGATGAAAATCATAGAGGCACATTAAGGCCATCTCAGGCATCTGTCTGGTTGGTTCTTGATCATGGACAAATAAGCTGACCTGGTGTGTTTTTCAAAGGCCTACATGGGTGAGCTGGGACATCCAGTGCTTATTCAACACGGCTCCCCTGATACCTGGTGCAACACCAGTCAAGGCATTCTGGGAATGGTGAATGAACTGCCAGAGAAGCTAACCGTGTTGAGGGTTTGTTCTTAGAGTATGGTCAGAGAGACAGAATGAGGCTACTCTTGGTGAACTGCTCACCCCACTGGTCAGCAGCTTCCTTGTCTGATCTGGTGGATGTTGGCACCACCTGCATGATGGTATTAGAGGACTTCATACTGAAGATGCCTCCGGTGCTTGACAGATACATAAGTCTTTGCCTTACTGGTAATATGAGAGGGAAAAATAACAAAGAAGGCATGGAAACTCATCTAACAGTAAAGTCCATCAGGCCACAAATAGGTGCACTGATACTTTAAAATTAAAGAGAAAATGGGTGTGTAAGAATCAGTGTTTCATGGGCTCTGCATTTCAACAGTAGAAACACAAAAAGTAACCTTCAATAAGCAGACAGAAAAGTTTCACCTCACTTGCAAGCCGTACCTTCAGCACAGTATTTTGGAAGTCATAGACCAGAGGCGTTTTCGCATTGCGGCAAAGACACCTCGGAACACTTTGGCCTGAACGCATTGAGAGCAGTTCCCCATCTGCACTGGCAGGTAAAAGACGCATTCCAAACACATCCTTTACCTGCCTATGTGCGGACAGGGAACCCTTCTCAGCCCATTCGTGTCAAAGACCCTCCCCCGGGCTGCTCCGATCAGCTCCTCTGGACCCAGTGGTGGGCAGTCCAGGGCTCCCGCTGTCTCCCAGAGCCAAGATCATGGCTCCTAGAGCCAGGGGGACTCGCACCTAACACCCCCCAACCCACCCCGAGTCACACATGCACATTCATGGCCTTACCTGCAGACTACCAGGTCAATTCTGCCTGCAGGAGGCCCGGCATGCTGTGCGCATGCTCACAGGGCAGCCCCTCATTGGTCAGCCACCCGCGCCTGCCTAGATGGCATGATTGAAACCAGGCTGGGTCACCATTTTGGGTGCCTAGCGAAACCTATGCTTTGTCCAAAGCATGCTAAGACTGGGTGCGATCTCTGGGATATGGAGGGGAGTCCCCTCAAGCCTGTGCAGAAAGGGCCTTTGCTTGCTCAGGTGCACCCTTTTTCCACTCACAGTCAAAGATCCAGATCTTCAAGATCCAAATCTTTGAGATGGAGTCCTCCTGGAAATCCAGATTTTGAAGATGCCTAAGACCCCATTGTGGACACCTTTAATCAGGTCCACATGAAATCCAGATTGAAGGGCCTAAAGGACCCATTAAATCTGGATTTCCCCTGCTCTTGTGGGGACAGGGCCTTGCAGATGGGGCCTTCAATGGGGTCCAGGTGGGGACAGGGCCTTACCAATTGGTACCAATCAGGTACTAATTAGGTTCCTAATGGCGTCTTAGAAGGCTTCTAAGCCCTAGTGGAAAAAGGCCCATAGACAGAATAGTGTTTTATTAGAAGATTGCCCTAGATCTCTCTCTTTCTCTGTTTTATCACCAGCTTGCTGAACTGATAGTTTTGCAAACTCCAGAAACTACAGAGATACTAGCTGTGTCTGATCACAGGCAGTTGGTGATTGGCTGCTGATCTGGGGGCTTCATCATGATTTATCAACCCTCTCCTGCCCCAGTTTGTCAGACTATAGAAATGGATGAAACAAAAAAACTACAATAACTTTGGGAGCACCAAGAGCAGAACAATCTACTTTTGGTTAATGAAAGGGTTACAGACTATGATTAGAAACCTATTTCAAAGAAGTCAGCTCCAAAATGGTTCAAGGGAATTCTAGTGGCTGTATTCCTTAATTAAAGTATATTTTCCCTTGGGGAGGTGCTGTATTTGATTTCTTTTTTACTCAAATCAAGAATTAAATCAAATGTTAGTCCAATCCTGGGGGGGAAACCCATATTTCAATTATAAGGGATGTTGTTTGCCCTTCCAGGGAGCATGAGTAGAGCACATGGTAACAGTATCTTAAGGCTTGGAGCAAACTCACTTCCACAAAGTAGCCTAGTCTCTCAGAGGAGCAAACAAGGAAACTCATAGTAGATTAAAGCTGACAAGGAAAATGGAGCTCAGAGAAAGAAGAATGTCCTTGTTTTTATCTTGAAGGAACAACATATTCCTTGTGCAGTACATTTCCCCCCTGTACTTTTGGTACCAAAGACCTGAGGGATTACATGTTGGATTGTTTCAATTAACCTACACATTAGAGTTCAGAGCAACTGATTTAATTATTGCACTCTTGAAATTTTAAAATTTATACTATGCTATTGCCTCTCATATACAAATTGCAAGACCTTAGAATGATGGATGCAAGAATAAGCCTGGCTGGGTTAAGTGCTGATCTGCTAGGTGGCCATCACTCGTTACCTAGAAGCAGCTTATAGTAATGGGACCATAGGAAGATGGGGTAAGGAAGCCACCTTACCTCCACCTCCACCTTGGCTATGACCCCAGTCTTCATGGTGTCACTATCTTATTCCTCTCAGTTTGCATTTATGACAAGATTTAAAATTAAGTGCTCTTTATGTAAAAACAGGAAAGGATGCAGATACTGATTTGACATCTGGGACCAGACCAGAGGCCTTTTTGCTCTTCAGCCCAATGACTGAAGTGCTCTAAGGCTAGCACAGGCAGGGACAGCTTGACCATTCGCTTTGGCCATTAAGGGATGAGTTCCTAACGTGTCCCTTAACAGCCAAGGTGTGAATGGTCAATCTGTCCCCTGCCTGTGCCAGCCCAAAAAGGTTGCCGCAGGGGCTGGGCATCATGCCCTGGGCTACCACCATTGGACCGTATTGACCCGCAGGCTGGCAGCCCCTTTTGGGGGTGGGGTGAGACCAGGCTGGGGTTGTCCCAGGGTTCTGCTGGCTGTAGATTGGCCTGGCAGCAGCCAGCAACCACATCCTCAGTGCCCACTTCCATCCAGGGGTGTGTGCCACCCTCCAGCTCCCTGCGACTGACTTACCTGGTCAGACTCATGGTTCAAACTGCCAGTTGTGGGGCCTGCTGGAGCGGTCTGTGCCAAGCCAGCTCTGGAATGGCTGGGGCCAGGCTGGGGCAGTTTTGGAGTATGATTAGGGCAGCCCTGGGACAGACCGGGATGGTTCCAGACAGAACCGCCTGGCCCACAGAGTGAATGCTCTATCCCAGGGCTGTCCTAATTCCATCCAGAGGCCTAAGAACCTAAGACGAGCCCTGCTGGATCAGGCCACAGCCCATCTAGTCCAGCATCCTGTCACACACAGTGGCCAACCAATTGCCCATGGGCATCTCAAGCAGAGACAAGGGCAAACCTTCTCCTGCTCTCGAATCTCAGCAAATGGTCTCAGAAATATCCTGCTTGTCCCCCCAGCCTGAAAGATGTACCTAGGCATTCATTCTAGTATCCATTGATACATCTATCATCCATAAATTTGTCTAACCCTACCTTAAAGCCATCTAGAATGGTAGCTGTTACCACCTCTTCAGCAGCAAATTCCGTAAACCGATGACCCTCTGGGTGAAGAAATACTTCCCCTTGCTCTCCTACCCATCAGCTTCATAGATGCCCCCCAGTTCTAGTGTTGTGTGATAGAGAAAAGAAATGTTTTCTATCCACCTTTTCTACACCGTGCATGATTTTATACACTTCAGTCAGTTCCCCTCTTAAACCCCGTCTTTCCAGGCTGAAGAGGCCTAGACGTTGCAAATGCGCCTCAGATAAGGGCTTTGTGTAGCTAGGACCTTCCTTGGGAAGCCGTGCGCGCTGGCACCCTGATCTGGCAGTCAGAGCACACATCTGGCACAGTCCAAATAAAGCATGTGAATGTTGCCACAGAGTTTGACATCTGAAGGTCAAGGTGCTGACGATCTCTGTAGCTCGTCCCTCGTGGTGTTCTATCCTACTTTCAAAAGTAGTCCACTTCAGCACCAAGGTTCTCGAAATCTGCATCTTCAGAAAAGTATGTGTACCTCATTGAAAATCAGCATTTGTTTATTTTGCTAAAGACTAATAAGGCTTTTTGAAGATGACTTTACAAGAAATTTCAGGTCTCTGAAGCTGAACATGGGAAAATGACTTCAAAAGAAAATAGAGTAATAACCATCACTGACTCCCATGTGCTTTGGATGAGATATTTTTCTTGTTCTTCCTACTAAAGCTTTTAACCAAGCTAAACACACACACACACACACACACACACACACACACACACACACACAGCATCTCATTCACCCTCTTTTTTATCTTTAAATTGAAACTGAACATTTCCAGATTATTTCATGTTTTTTATAAAAGTGTATATTTTTCTAGACGCTGAAGAAGTAACTGCATTTTTAGACACGGTCAGACACTTTGTGTGATATATGTTTAACAAGTTTGGTATTCATTTGTTCTTAGAGTGCTAGACTCTCATCAGGTAGTCTTCCAGTTTTGGTCTGCAGCTGGGTGACCCTGGGTGACCCTGGGCTAGTCACAGCTCTATTTCTGAGCTCTCGCAGCTCCACCTACCTCACAGGGTGTCTGTTGTGGGGAGAAGAACAGAAGGTTTGTCAGCTGCTTTGAGTCCCCTTAAAGGGTGAGAAAAGTGGGACATAAAAGCCAACTCTTCTTCATCAGTTAACAAGTTTAGCAAGCCACTGTTGCATGTTGAACATTGTAGGGTTGCTGTGATTACAATGAGAATGGCAGGCACCATGGATGCGATGCCGGGGCTCTCCTGGTCTACTGCACTCAGAACTGTATTAAAGATAGGGTGGGATCTTCTGCACTGTCTTTCTGCAATCTTCCAGCATGTTGACAGATGATCGGGGACGGGCTGCCTCCAGATATTGCTTTAGAAATACGTATTTTACTGATAATCTGGAGTAAAGCTATGCATGAATATTCATCACATTTGAAATTTGATCAAATTCGACTGAATTTGGACATTTGAATTTTAACTGAAGACTGGCATTCAAATGCGGACCAAATGCTTCCATACATTCGCTCTAAGCTTCATTGTGTTTGTGAACCTGGAGAGGCAGGAAAGCGGCTGCACAGTCACATCAGCAGTGAATGCAGAGCAAATTCAGAGCAGATTTAGAGCAGATTCAGAGCGGATTTGGTGCATTCAGAGCGGATTCATAAGGGATTCATAGGGGATCTGTAGGCGTGCCTGGCAACAGGGATTCCAATCGGATTTGAATGGCATTCAAAGAACATTCGTTATCAAATTCGAATCCTACCACATTCAAAGGGGCTGTATTTGAGTAAATTATTATTATGATGATGATGTAAAACAGCAGTTACACATAGCAAACGAGATGACTATGCTGGATTTCGTATTATATCACTAGTCGGGCACTTCCCAAGCACCTAGGACTGTGTGATCTATCGGCGAATTATGCGAGCAGACCCCAGTAAAGTGGCTTTTTGTAGTTGGCAGATGGATATTTTGTCAATGCCAATGGTTTTTAGGTGCCCGCTGAGATCTTTTGGCACTGCGCCCAGTGTGCCGAGGATGACTGGGACCACTTTCACTGGTTTTCGCCAGAGTCGCTGAAGTTCAATTCTCAGATCTTCGTATCTGGTGAGTTTCTCCATCTGTTTTTCCTCAATTCTGCTGTCACCTGGAATAGCAACATCGATGATCCAAACCTTCTCTTTCTCAACATCAGGAGTGTTATGCTCCAGTTTTCGGTCAGTCTGAAGCCTTAAGTCCCAAAGTAGTTTTGCCTGATCATTTTCAACAACTTTTTCTGGCATGTGATCCCACCAGTTCTTTGCCAC
>MTQE01000390.1:14018704-14037193 GCA_014337955.1 Aspidoscelis marmoratus
TACAAATGTTGACAACATTCATATCTGTTATACATATCTGTATGCATTCCATAAAAATCCGAATGCATCTCATATTATCCTGTATGCATCCTGTTTTAATCCCTTATTTTAAGTGCAAGATACGTGTAATTTTTGAACAGATTCGTATACGACAGATACAAATCTACACATTCGAATAATCTGAAAATCCGTATCGGATTTTTGAAAATCCAATTGAAGTTCGAATGTGCAAATTCAGATTTTTGGAAATCCAATTCGAGTCTGAATGTCAACATTCAATGGATTTGAAATGGATTTTTTAATTTTTGAATATTCGAGCACATTGCTAGTTCAAATACATTCCAAACTGCACATGGCTCAGTTTGTGTTGAAGCCAAACCTCCATTTTCAAGTGTGTGCAGGTCTCTAATCCTATTCTCAAAGGTTTGTTGGGTGTTATCAAAGTGGGATTTTTTTTTTCCTGAATCAGCTCTGTGGAAATGAGCTATACTTCATAATGTTTACAAAGCATGAAACAGGGGATAAACTTGTTGCAGCTTCCTGAAACTGTGTTAAAGATGTCTTGGAAATTTCTAGTTGGTTAAAAACTGCTGGGTGCCATCACATTAAAACAAGAATCTGCCTTAATGTCAGTGGGATCCTTTGGGGTTTCCTCATGGGTGCCCTGTTTTTTATGCCGTGTTTTCACATTTGAGTTCTGTGCTCCCACTGATTCTGTTAGCTTTTCACAGAAACCATATCCATTCAGCACAAATATCCTTGGATCTGATTACTGGCATGAGTGGAATAGTGGCAAAAATATCACTGAGGTACCAGCTGTAAATTGAATGAAGGTTTATTATGCCAATATAAAAGCATGCTGGAGCAGATGGAAATTCTTTTTGGATTCATGGATTTGAGTTTAACACACTTTTGTTTCTCGTCTTAGAAAATACAATATGAGGTTCCCCTCCCATAAGTTTTTTCAAATAGAAAAGCTGAGGGGGTTTGTTTGTTTGTTTGTTTGTTTGTTTGTTTTCAGGCTAGATGGTCAACTTGTTTAAATGCACATGACCCAGGTAGAAGAGACTCGTGCAAGTATCGAAAGATCACCTTTTATTTCCCTAGGAACAAAGTTCATGACAATCCTTAAACAAAAAGTTGTGGACAAAGAATCCCAAAATCACTTGGCAGTCACTTCCCAAGCTATCTGGCTACCCTTAAAGAACAAGTAAAGCTAGAGACCTAGCATACTTTTACCATTCCATCACATTTGAGAATAGAGGAAGAAGGCTTGGCTTTTCTACCCCACTTTTCTCACCAACTTAAGGGAACTCAAAGTGACTGACAAACTTTCAGTTCTTCTCCTCACCACTGAACACCCTGTGAGGTAGATGGCGCTGTGAGAGCTCAGAAAAGAGCTGTGACTAACCCAAGGTCACCCAGCTGGCTTCATGGGGGAGTGCAGAATCAAACCCGGTGTTCCCAGTTAAGGGTCCAGCTCCCTAACCACTAAACTTCACAAGAGCTAAATTTGACCAACTCATCATCATATTAGAATATTAGAATATTCCCATATTAGACCATATTAGAATATTCCCCGTTGTAAGAGGCTCTATTTGTGAGGGGTATGCTTTGGAAGATACCACACACTTTTTGGTGGAATGTTCCTTATATGGCTCTATTAGGGATCACTGTCTAACCCCTCTTCTTGGGAACTACCAGTGGCTAAATAACAAAGACAACGTCCATCGGCTAAAGAGGCTCCAATAAATTTATCACAATAGGGCAGTGATCACACCTTCATTTTAAATGTTCTTCAGTCCATCTTCAGGTCTGACTGCTTACACATTTTCATTTCTATCCATTTTATTTGTGGACTTCCCTGAGTGGAAATGGTTTGTGGAAAGTCCACAGATAAAACAGACCGTGCCTATACCTAAGATAAACAGAACGGCACAAGGATACACTTTATGGTGAAGATTTAATTGTCTGCAATGAAGATGTAACAAAATCCTGAAACATCTGAGTAAACAGATTGTAGATAGAAAGAGGGGTGGAGTGGAAGTTACGTACCTTCTTGAGCAAAACAAGAAAATTGACAGAGGCTAAAGACGTTAGACAAACCTCTTCAAACAAGTTATTATAACTAGCAAAAATTTTAAAAAGTAACTTGTATTAGCTGCTGAAACACATGAGCCGGACAGCAACCAATAGAGGAAAGCAATAGCAAGGCTGATTGTTATTGCCACAATGAGGAAATTGCAAAGTTGTCAGAAACTAATTATACAATAATTGAAGATGAATGTGCAAAGCAAGAATGAATGGACTCTAATCCAGAGACTGGAAATTTAATGCAGAGTATTCTCCATATTTGGGATGTACAAGAATGGGCTTTTTTGCATTCGATTTGTACCGAATTGAATGTAAGATAATTTGTATTTGTTTGAATAGATCCCCTTCGAATGTGGTAGGATTATCCAATATGAATGTAGTCATACAAATTCATATGAATATCCAATGCAAACACATACGATACCTATCTGATACATATCCAGTAAGTATCCTGTAACATATCTGATCTGAAAGTTCAGATATGTTACAGGATATGTACTGGATATGTATCACCCTGAATCCGCCCTGAATCCACTTCGAATCTGCTCTCAAACCATGTCAAGTTCACTCTGGATCCATTGCAGAGGTGACCGGCATAGCTGCTTTCCCACCTCCCCATTTCATGAATGTTCCAAAGCTTTGTAGGAATGTTCTGAAACATTCATATTCATACGAATTTCAATGTACAAATGTCATAAGATTTTATTTGTATTCAAATGTCTGAATTTGTATGAATTCAGAGGAATAAAAAATGTCACGAATATTCATGCGCACCTCTACTCCACACTCATGAGTTAGGTTGCTAATAGAAAAAGAACCACAGATGTATGGGATTTATGGCTGCCAATTTGGCTTAAGGCTGGGTGGACCATATGTCCACCACTGAAATCATAACAAAAGCAAATCTTACCTAACCAGGTTGGAAATTGGAATCCAAAGATATCAGGAGCAGTATGTGCTGGATACTCCTGTTCTAGGCAATTTATAAATGATTAGTACTATGAGTTTGGCCTATGGGAAACTGTATAAACTAGCGTTTCATAAAGAAGAAGAGTTGGCTTTTCTCCCCTGATTTTCTTCCCCATTTAAGGGGACCCAAAGCAGCTGACAAAGCTTCTGTTCTTCTCTCCACAACAGACACCCTGCGAGGTGGGTGGGGCTGTGAGAGCTTATGGAGGAGTGCAAAATCAAACCCGGTATTCCCAAATAAGCGTCCGTCTCCCTAACTACAAGACCAAACTAACCAAATAAGCCAGTGGCATTGCAGAGAGGAGATTGATCAATTAGGGTGTTTTCTGTTGGCAAGTTTCTGCCTGAGATAGAGCATCCAGCCATAAGCGCAGCCGACTGATCATCAGGGTGCTTCCAAGACAAGGAACTGAGTTGGCAGTTCATGTGATAGTGGGATTTATTGTTTAGTTACAGCATAGGTATAAACAAAGTACATAATAAACTAATTGGTGATTAAATGCATGGATATTTGGATAAATGCATTAAAGATAATTGTCATGAGACAAGTGAGATAAATATATGCTTATGAGAAAAAGAATGGAAAAGACGGAATGGAAACGTGTGTGTGAATGTAAGAATATGAATCACATTACACACTGTCAGATAGCTTCTCATGTCCAATTACGCTGCAGGATTGCTCCCGAAGTCAGACTGACCTTAATCTCAGAAGTTCTCATACCAAAACTGGAACTGAGTAGCCATAATAGAAAGTTACAATAACAGAATCTGTTGACAGACTGTTTCAACACGTTCAGCCTTGGGCCTAGCATGAGATTTCCATTCCCATAGCAGTGTGGGTATCTAACATTTTCACATTTAATGTCCATGGGATACTGTCCCATGGAAGTTAAGTTCAGAGATGGTGGCTGGTATTTGCACTGTGAGTGCCGTCTCATCCCACACTTAACCCAGACTTACCTGGGTCCTGTTGAAGTGCAGACAGTCCTGGCTGGGACCATCAACATTGCCTTAGCAAAGGCCGTATATGCCAGGCCATTGCTATGATGATCAAGAACATGACACATGACTGCACAGCCATAGCCACAATGTGCTGTCTCAAGGGTGGTGACAGCTACCAGTCTAGATGACTTTAAGGCAGGGTTAGACAAATTTATGGACGACAGATGTATCAATGGCTACAAGAATGAATGCTTAGGTGCATCCTTCAGGATGGGGTCAGGGAAGCAGGATGCTTCTAAGGCCATTTACTGGGATTTGAGAGCAGCCAAATGTTTGTCCTTGTCTCTGCTTGAGATGCCCAGGAGGCATTTGGTGGGCCACTGTGTGCAACGGGACACTGGACTAGATGGTCTGTGGCCTGATCCAGCAGGGCTTCTCTTATGTTCTCCGTGGGGAGCTCTCTAGATACTCCTGATAAAGCCGTGGAGCAGTTTCTACTGCTTCAGGGCTAGCAATAATCATGGTGATGCTGGGTCACTCTGGGATGAAGGTAGCCCCTCAGTGCCCATATGCTCCATCTCAGAGAGTGCCAGGCTGTCTTGATCACTGCAGCGCAAAAACAGCCCCTTACTCAATCACACCGCATAGGGGAGCCCCAATCTACCCTTCTCTGCATGGTGCACTGGAGGAAAACTCTTATCAATATAGGTGACAAGCGTTTCAGATCTGACTCATATTCCTGCGATTTTCCAAGGTTGTATTAATAAGTCATATTTTCCATCCATGTTAAAACAAAACCATGTTGCAAAATGTATTTGTTATTCAGAGGAAGTAAAGACAAAACTGTGCTATGGAAATTATAAGTGTCTTGCAATACAAATTGAAATCCTGAAGCTTCTTTTGCTATGTGCTCTACCTAGGCAGCAGTAGTCCAAAAGTCAGCTTTGATCCAGAATGTGCCCTGTTTCTTCCACATACATTTTTAAAAAAACATCTTGAAGACAGCTTAGAGGCATTAACAAGGGGATTCTACCTAGGGATGTGCACAAATGGTTTTTTTTTGCATTCCAATTTGAAAATTGGAATATCCAAACATTCAATTCGGTTCAAATGTTTAGAATCTGAATGCAATAAAATCGGATTCGAATTGAATACATTTGAATCTATCCACTTGAATGTTAGATTTGAATCTGAAGAACGAATGTCGACAACATTTGTATTTGAAGATATGAATGTTGACAACATTTGTATGTGTTATACATATCTGTATGCATTATGTACGCATCCTGTTTTATCCTGTATGCATCCTGTTTTCATCCCATACTATCAGCGCAAATGCATACAGATATGTATGAGATTCATACATACATATGTAATACATAAGTATCTGTACATTCAAATGTTACAAATCATTCAAACGAATGTTTCTGAACATTCAAAATTCATTCAAATGTTTAAATTTGAATGTGTAGACATTCTATTCAAATTCAGATGTCCACATTCAATCAAATTCAATTGAATTTCAAATGTTTAGAACATCTCTAAGCCTATTTTGAGCCCCTCTTCTTCACTTTATCTTTTAATTCCATGTGGATGTAGCCCTTGGTTCCTTTTAGGTCACAGCATCCAAGATCTGCTATCACATCACTCGTCATGTCCTTTATACTACCTTGGCTAAACTGGGTTTTCATTTTCTATATCACATCGCTCTATACTGTGAAACTTTGTTGCTGCAGCCTCTGTGTTGTGTCATTTAGCAAACAGAAACCATGTTCTGAAGGTTGGGTGCTTAATAAATTCCATTAATGTGATACAAGCCTGGAATCTGCCCATAACAACAGACCAGAGGAGAGCCAGAGAGAGATAATACGCTCTAGGCTGTGTCAGCATATTGCAGCTAGAAAAATGAACGGGCAACTTGCAGGGTCCCCTGTCTTTTTAATCTTTATTGCTCACTTTAACAGAATGCTACATCAGCTTGCTCAGTGCTCATTAACTAACAGGGAGAGCTAGTTCCCCAGTTCCGTTTGGACTTTAATATGCTCGCTAGGCAAGAGGCCTCATGGCTTGGCATTACTGAATTAATACAGTTAGGGTGTTTCCACACTTACCACTTGAAATCTGGATTAAGGAAATCTGGATTTCTGAAATCCATCTGAAATAAGGATGGATCCAAATGAGGCTTAACGCATCCGCACTCACGTGTGAAGCACAGCTAGGGAAGAACGCATCATGTGTTTGCTGTGCGGACACCAGAGCACTGATATCCAGAAGGATCAGGCCTCCCTGAGGCCCTGCCACCCAAGGTGCCACGTGATTGGAACACTCAGCCATCTGTCAACGCTCGTTTCCACTGTGCATGGGCGTGTCAGGGACAGACTGCCCACCAATCAGCAGCATGCCTGAGATCCCATGGCTGCCTGGCTGTGCTCAACGTGGCGACTTCCTGTCCCACCCACATGTGTTCCCTCTCCTGCCCCTTTGCGGAAACGTCATCCTTTGATCCGGAATTTGCAGACAAGAACAGTTTGAAGACCTAATTTTTCAGGTCTTTCCGAAAACCGGTTTTGGCGGCCTCTAGATGGATCTCACGCAAGGTTATGTGGAAGTGCCATCCTTGAAGGTGCTCTTCTATGCCGTATAGCCACGCTTAACTTTGTAAACCAAAACATCCTATCAAATGGCAGAACATATTCCCTTGAACCAGTTTGGCCTGTGAGCCAGTTTGGTCTAGTGGTTAGGGAGCTGGGCTCTTATCTGGGAATACCGGGTTCGATTCTGCCCTCCCCCATGAATCCAGCTGGGTGACCTTGGGCTAGTCACAGCTCTCTTCTGAGCTCTCATAGCCCCGCCTACCTCACAGGGTGTTCTGTTGTGGAGAGAAGAATAGAAAACCTTTGTCAGCTGCTTTGAGTCCCCTTAAATGGGTGAAAAGCCAACTCTTCTTCTTCTTCTTCTTCTTCTTGAATCTCTCTCCTTTTGACTTTGGGACTCCTGACCAGCTTTTGACATGGACCCAAAAAGGAGGAATCTTACCTCATCTGGGTCAGGTTCCACTTGCTAGTAGGGGTGCCCAAGAATGCAATTTCCGGCATTTGATTTGATTTGATTTGAATATCCGAATAGAATCAATTTGAATGTTTAAAATTCATATGCATGTTCAATTTGTATTTGAAGAGATGAATATTCGTATGTGTCCATATGCATCCATACACATCCATATGGGTCATTTTCATCCCGTGTGGATCCATACAAGTGGGTATGGATACAAATAAGATGCATACGGACACATATGTAATGTGTACGTATCTGTACACATACAAATGTCTGAATAGTTTGAACTAATGATTTGAAAGATTCAAAATCCATTCAAATGTTTAGATTCAAATGTACAGACATTCAATTTGAATTCGAATGTCAGAATTCAAATGAATCTGATCGAATTTTGAACGTTTCAAATATTTGTGCACACCCCCTACTTGCTAGATCAGCTGGATTATCTGTTCACTGCCATGTGCACATGAGTGATAGTCCAATCTACCACTATGGGGTGCATTGGAGGCTGCTTCAAAATTTTGTAGCAGGATACACCATGTGCTTTTGCCATGGGCAGCTCCAATGATTAGTCCTATGCAGGTAGGGAGATAGCATATACACTATACTGGTCAGGTCTTCCGTTTAGGTATGAAAATAAGTGCTGGTGATCAGAAAGCAAAACCAATTTGTTGATAGTGAGATTGCTTTTTTCACTAAGGCAGCTATTAGTATGCCAGGGAAGGAGGTACACCATGTAATATAAACTTTGTGACATGAAAGCTTAACTGTCACAGCTAATATGACCAATTAATACATAACTGGGAACATAATATATCATTTTTGATGTGCAAATTGGGGGAGAAGGAGCATAACTCTGAAGCAGAGAGTATATTTTGCATGCAAAATGTGCCAGATTCAGTCTCAAATATCTCTCACTAAAAAAAACCTCAGGTTGCCAAAGTGTGAAAAGATCTTGAAAATGTGAAGTCAGTGATCCTCAGAGGAGACTATTCTGAGGTACATATGTTGTTGTTGTTGTGATCTAGAGGGAAGCAGTTTTACAAGAATAAATTGTACATACATTGTCAACTTCAGTGAATGAACTATCACTTCTGCTAACCAATCATCACTGGTAAGAGAAGAAGAAGAAGAAGAAGAAGAAGAAGAAGAAGAAGAAGAAGAAGAAGAAGAAGAAGAAGAAGAAGAAGAAGTTGGCTTTTCTACCCCACTTTTCTCACCCATTTAAGGGGACTCAAAGTGGCTGACAAAGCTTTCTATTCTTCTCCCCACAACATAACACCCTGTGAGGTAGGTGGGGCTGTGAGAGCTCAGAAGAGAGCTGTCACTAGCCCAAGGTCACCCAGCTGGCTTCATGGGGGAGGGCAGAATCGAACCCATTATTCCCAGATAAGAGTCTGGCTCCCCAACCACGTAGGGAATATATTACCAAAGAAATGCTTGAAACTGATCTGGAAGATGCATGAAACTTAAATTTATGCATAGGTTTAAAGTTAGGGTTTAAAAAGTTTTAAAAGAACATAAAATACAACGAATTCCAGTTGACAAAACTACAAAGGAATAACCAGGGCATCTGACAATCAAATACTAACTCTCTAGAGGCACCTTCAAGGCTTCTATATTCTGTTCTTACTGCATTTTCATTTTTTAAACCAGATTTGGATCAGACAACTCTTCAAACAGAGGAATGATCTTCATAAAGCAGGACATTCAGCCACCCCCCACCATCACTCAGTGTTCATGAAACTATCATTTATTGAATCTCTCCACAAACTCCAGCACTGAAATATGGTCAGCACCAGAACTTTCTGGTCTTTTGTTATCATCTCTGTCAAGATGAAGAAGTGATCTAAGAGCTAAACAAGATGCAAAGGTCCCCTGCTTTAATAATTTGGAATTCCAGTTTTGTCAGAGTTAGAAAACATTCTAAACATTCCAAATTTGGTTGAATTTGATCGAATGTGGACATGTGAATTTGAATAGAATGTTTCACGTTCGAATTTAAACATTCAAACAAATTTTGAATGTTCCAAAACATTCGTTCACATGATTCAAATGTACATATTTGAATACAGATTACATAGGTATCCGTACAAGTAACAGACGTATCTGTACGCATGTGCACTTATAATACGGAACAAAAACGGGATGCATATGGGATAAAACAGCATGTGTATGAAATGCCTACAGATATGTATAATACGAATATTGTTGGCATTAGTATCTTTAAATACGAATGTTGTTGACGTTCGTATCTTCAAATTCAAATCTAACATTCAAACAAATAGATTCAAATGTATTGGATTCAAATCATTTTTGTTGCATTCAGATTCTAAACATTTGAATTAAATCAAATAAAATGTTTTACATTCAATTTGATTTGAATTTGAATGCAAAAAAAAAAATTGTGTACATCCCTGCTCAGAATTCTTGAGATCTAAGGACACAGCAAGTTTTATATTTAATATAATTGGGTTGATCTAAATTCTGTGATACAGATCTTGCACTAGCAACGTGTGAAGTGTTAAAGCCTCAATCCAGAAAAAGCTACCAGAAGCTAAATCCTGCTTCTTGATTTAGGAGCAAGTTACAACTAATTGCTTGCAGTGGGATTTATCTCTGGCTGATTTTAGCTGACTGCAACCTTTGTGCTGTGCTGATACAAATGCAAAGATAAAACTATTCATTTTCTTTTCCTCTGTCTCTCACATGCACTGATCCGAATCATTGCTATCATCCAATCTTCCAGTTATCACGCCTACACTCGGAGGCTGCATTCAGATGGAGCATGGATGCAGCTGCTATCCAGAGCAATTCTCTGCTGTCACGTAAGAGCAGCCGCAGGTGTGACAGCAGCTCTCAGCTGCTCTTGAACTTCTTTCAAAGATTTGGGTGGATGCAGCCATATTTTGTTCAAGGACAACTCTGTAACTTGCAAGGAAAAGAAAATAATTACCATAACCGGATCCACATGGTGCCTTTATGACTGAGCGATAAGAGCACAGTGTCTGAAAATTCATCCTGGACGAAAACTGTGGTATCTGCATGGATACCTGTCATGCCACCAAAAGAGCCATGAGGTTTGTGTGGCAGAGTGGTTTAGCAACTGGACAGCATCCTCTCCATTAGGAACAGTGCTACAACTGTAGCATCAATGTGGAAGGCGGAGGGAATTTGGGGGCCTTTTTCCACTAGGACTTTGAACCCTTCTGAGACCCAATTACAAACCCGATCTGTACCAATCAGGGAGGCCCTGTCCCCACCTGGACACCACTGAAGGCCCCATCTGCAAGTGGGCCCTGTCCCCATGAGGGCAGGAGAAATCCGGATTTAATCAGTCCTTCAGGCCCTTAAATCTGGATTTCGTGTGGACTTTATTGAAGGTGTCCACAATGGGGTCTTCAGGCAGGCAGGTGGGTGGGGACTAGATGTTAAATTCACGCTAATGGCAAATCATTTAATTATTGCACAAAACATGAAACCTACTTTGATATTAAATACAGAAAATAAAGGACTTTGGGTTATAGCGGTAAGAGAATAAATCAACAATTTATATGATAATTTAATAGAAAATAAGAAATTACAGTCATTTATTAAGGAATGGGATGCAGTACACCACAAAGGAAATTATAAAAGTCTTGAAAAAAGAATTTAAAAGGAAAAGATTTCTTTCACTTCAGATTGAAAGATACCTTCACTGGCCATGGGCAATAATTTCCTTATCATTTATCATAGGGAGAGGTCCTATTAGCTGCTCAACTTGGGTGTGCAGGAATGCAATTCTTGATATTGGATTGGATTTGAACTGAATCCCCAAAAATCTATTCGATTAAAAGCTTTAGAATCCACAACCGTTGCTGAGGGCAACCATCGCCGGGGTTGTTCCTGGTTATTGACATTTTGAAAAATGAAAAATACTTTTTTAAAAAATTATTATTATTATTTTATTAGTTTTTTATTACAATTGCTTTAAACCCCCCTCCCCCCTCCCCCCCGGGTAATACATAATTCCAAATTTTTAATACAATACATTGAAAAAGCTACACAATTCATAATACTACATTGAGAAAATTAAACGTAACTTCATTTTTTCACTTTCACTCCTAATCTTATTATCTAAATATATTTTAACTATCATCCATTTTTGTTTACATATTCTAACCCTATCCAAATTACTTATATTATTCATACGACTATTCGATATTTCTACTGCTATCACATTAATTATATAATTATACCATTTATTAATAGACCATTTCGTTCTATCCTTCCATCCACTCACTAAGACTATTTGAGCACATGTTAACAATTGTTCTACTATTTCCTTCCATTGGGTAGTCGGAATATTGTTTAACTCCAAATGTAATACTCCCATTCTCCCTGTTATTGTACATTGTATATTCAGCATATCACTGATTTCTTTCTCGATCTTCTTCCAAAATTCAGATATTTTGGGGGAAAAAAGAAAAATGCTTTAAATATAAAAAATGATTTAAGATTAATGAAAATAAAAAGGAAAGAATAAATTAAATCAAATAGCAACCTCCAATTATACAGTTTACCTGATTAAGACCTATGCTGAATTAGAAGGTTGGCTTTCTCACAGTGTCCAGTCAGATGTCTACGGAGAGCCCACATACTTGCCACTCATATTTCTCAGCAGTTGGTCTTCAGAGACTGACCAACTGCAGTACTGAAGGTGCCCAGCACCCATCATGCTGAATAGCCATGGCTGTCTCACATGAACTTGTCAAAACCCTTTATAAGAATGTAAGAGGAGGCTCACTGATCCAGTGGCCTAGTGGTTAGGGAGCTGGACCATCTGGCCAGCTCAGAATCACATTTTCTTAGTTGTCCAGGTGGATAATCCAAAAATTGTTCCTTCATTTTCTCTTCCTCTGAGCCTAATGGGTACTCATTGGGTGCTTAAGGCTAGTGGGAAATCACCCTAAGAGAGGCCTCATCCCTTAGACCCCCTGGGGGTGGGGTCTTCCATAGAGTGCTCCTAAGTATGCTTGCTGATCTGGTATATTAACCAGTGCGGAATCACGAAGGAAGTTTAATGTCTTAAAGGCAGGATATTGGATGAATAGATGAATTAGTTTACCCAGTGAGGAAAGGACATGATTTGAACAATAGACTGAGGAGGAGGAAGAGAGAGAAAGAGATCATCAATTGATCACAACATAAAATATTTCAAACATTAGAATTATTTTCCCCTAATGTTAGTTTCATTTCTTCATTTTTAAAAAATCTATCTAGTATTTCTTCATAAAAAAATGAACCTCCAACGGATTGATAGTGACATTTTAAAGCAAGGTTTTCCCTTCATATATTGATCATGTTATTAGATTAATTAGATTAATTAGCTAATCTCCACAATATCTTTTTTCCTATTGCACCTTTGCAAAAATACCTATTCAGGTGAAACATACCTGAAAATGACATATTTTGATTAAAAGACTGACCTCCAGAACAAAGATTTAATTGGCAACCTCTTCTCAATTAAAAGCCCTTTGCTTTTGAGCATTTCATTATGGGATAGAGATATTATTTTAAAATCAGGGAGGCATCTGCTGCTGCTGCTGCTCAATCTTTCTCTTTTTTGCGGGGGCTGCAACAAAAAAGCAAAGCAAATATCTATGCATCACGTCACTAGAACAGCTTAGCAGCATGCAAAGGTAGGTCCTGAGGGTTTTGTTTCATGCTCTTAGTCAGTTCTATTGATTAAACCTCAAGCCACCAAGTGTAACAGCATCCTCTTAGCAATCCCTCGCCCTTTGTTTTTATTTTTTATATACATACTAGCTTCAAACACTTTGCACAGCCTTTCTGGGAACAACAAAAATAGCACCAGTGAGCATGACAATGCTTCATCTCACCTGCACGCACAGATGCTCAGTGTTGCTTTTTTAACTGGTGCAACACGCATCTGACTTCTGAGCCAGGTTTTTGGCAAAAAACCCAGAGATGCTCTAGCAGTGTTGTGGGCACTCAGGGATAGTCTGGCAACCATTTTTAGCAAAACCACCTCTAATAAAGGACTAGAGCAGCCTTCAGAACATGATATCAGTTTGGCTTGGATTGGCTCTTTGGTATAAGCCAAGAGATACATGGTCCTTCAGAATCATTTCTTCCCAAATTTTAACATTTCATTTAGGCATAAATACTGGTGGAACTGATGTCAGACTCCATCGCTTCTAAAAGGCTACATTGACATGGATTAGCTTTTAGCCACATCAGAGGCAGAAGGCCCAGGTTCCACCTCTAAGCTGACAGCCACAGTGGTCAAATGGCGTCCTAAAGTCCATGAGCTGCTAAATCAACGTTCCGCAACTGTGCGGTCCCCATGTGTCCTTGCTTTTCTGACAGGAAATGCACTCAGAAGTCAGCCATTTTTGGTTCAACAGGAAACTATCTTGGGTAGAAATTGACTCCCCGTGCCACTATTCTGGAAAACAGAGGAAGAGACAAATATCCCAGCTATATACCCTCTGAGAACTTCATCCTGTTCTGTGACTCGGCCAGTTCTGAACAAATGTTCCACATCTTTAGGTTGCCTTGTGGGCTGGGCTGGACTGGAGCAGACTTGTTTGCCAGTTAAGTCCTGGGGACACTTAAGGAATGGCCTTTTTTAGACTGTGTAGACACAATTTTAAAAACTATTTTAGGCTGTACACTTAGGGTGCTTCCGCACTGGCCACTGAGAAACAGATTAAAGAAAATCCGTTTCCCAGCTATCCGTCCTCCGGAGGATCCATCCGAAACAGGGACGGATCCGAGGAGGCCTCCCACATCTGCACACACATGGGAAGGACAGATCCTGAGGGCCGGATCATCTGTGTGGTGTGCGGAAGCCGCAGCACCCATTCCCAAATGCAGCTGGCCTCCTGCACCACCAACGCCGCCCCTGGAGCTGTGGAACTGGAGCATCCAGCTGCCAGTCACTGCTTTTTCTGCCGGTGCGCGGCGCATTGGGGAGGGGCTCCAGAGGCAGACCAGCCTGCTTCCGCCCTTCCCAAGATGTCAGCCACTGGCACATCTGTCCCCTCACCTCTCCATGTGTGGAAGTGTCCTGCTTCCGCATGGATCAATGTGAGGGGACGGATTGAAGACCTAATTTTCCAGGTTTTCATGGAGGCCAGATTTTTCGGAAGCAAGACCCAATTAGGATTGGATCTCACATGCCGCTGTGCAGAAGCGGCCGCCTGAAAGGGTCCTGGATGTGTGTCCTCCAGTGTGGAAGGTAAGACTTCTATGTGTCCTGTATTTCCTCCGTGAAGACCTGGAAAATTAGGTCTTCAATCTGTCCCCTCGCCTCGATCCATGTGGAAGCAGGACACTTCCACACATGGAGAGGCGAGGGGACAGATGTGCCAGCAGCTGCCAACTTGGGAAGGGCAAAAGTAGGCTGGAAGGGTGCTGGATGTTTCCTCCAGTGTGGAAGGTAAGTTTTCTATGCATCCTGTATGTGTCCTTAATTGGCTTTCCATGGCCAGTGCGGAAACACCTTCTGTTCTAAGACAGCCACACATCCAACATGCAGTCTGCCCATTGCCACCCTTGGCAACACAAGAGCTGCAATATTCCACATGCTCTTGGAGAAGTAAAAGAAGGTCAGCCAGTTTGGACTAGTGGTTAGGGAGCCAGACTCTAACCTGGGAAGACCAGGTTTGATTCTGCACTTCTCCACGAAGCCAGCTGGGTGATCTTGGGCTAATCACAGCTCTCTTCTGAGCCTAACCTTAACCTTAACCATAACCATAACCCTATCTCATAGTGTGTTCTATTGAGGGGAGAAGAACAGAAAAGTTTTATCAGCCACTTTGAGTCCCCTTAAATGGGTGAGAAAAGCAGAGTAGAAAAGCCAACTTCTTCTTCTCCCCATGAACATTCCTAGCAAGAACACATCAGTGTATTTTCAATGGGATTTACAGAGAAGACAAGTTTTTAATCAAATTTTGTTAAAGGCAGGGCAGTGCATTTCTGCCTTGTGTCTATTTGCACGTAGAACATGTTTTCATCTAGACATCGCTTTGAGGCTGGATTTCTGTTCCAGTTCTGACATAAAGCTTTCTAACTGCATGACACAAAGCAAAAATTAAGATGACTAAGACTTAAATTTCTAGGTATGCCATGCTTTAATATGATTAGAGGTATGAAAAACAGTATGCTAAATATTTCGAAGTATGCATATGATTCAGGAAAGTATTTTGCCTTGAGGAACTGAACGTATACTTACCACACAACCTGTTTAACACATGTTGGCAGCAAACAGAAACATTCCAGTAGGAAAACAGTGATTCAGCATCATAGGCCCTTTCTGCATTTATCTGCACTTGATCCAGAACAGCATGGCCCACTGATCAAAACTATGCAAATGTTGGTGCTGGATGAGCACTTTCTGCAACACTGTCTAGCCCTGGGGCCTCCAGGAGATTTTTTTTGGGGGGGGGCAGCATGGTGTGCCTTCCAGCTGAAAGGCACCTTCCAGTAGTCCCAAACACAGGAGGCTAACGGTTGATTCTTCTTTCATTTGACATCCATACTTTCACAACAAAGTAACGTTGTTATAGGATGGGAACACAAATATAAAAATTCAACCGAAAAGAATAGGTGAGCTTATCAAATGGGAGGCAGAGAAGCTGTAGAGATGCAGGTGATGTAGCTGCAGCGGGATCAGAACACTACCTGCTACTGCCTTTTGTTGCATCCACATGGCTTCTGAAAAGGTTGGGATCTGGCCTGGGAAAGTGGAAGTCACCACGGAAGGGACAGAAGCGATGGGCAAATGCTGCGAGCTTTGCCGTGGCTCCAAAGAACTCCTTGCCACACCCAAAACAAAGATGCTACCTAGACTTGCTGTGACAAACTGGAAATGGCGCCATCAGTTTTGGTTTCCATCGCAGCAATGCCAGGTAGGATTTAGCCCACTGAGTCACTAGCTCCCCAGTCCAGCCATCCACGTGGGGACCGGGGATGAATCCTGCCTACAGAAACAGCCTTGAAGTCATTACAGCTGAATTAAAAGTTTCATTTTGGGGATAGGGTGCGGGAGCATCTCGACACCCACATTCCTGGGTGTGTGAAGGGATGTTTTAGACACCAATATAGGTGACTACTGACCCCATTTGTCTGTCTGTGTTTTCCATTAGAGCTGTATGTAAACCCTGTGTATGTTGAACCAAATTAATCCGAGCAAATTAGAAAGAATTGAATTCTGTATTTGTTTGTCATTTTTGGCGAGCCACAGTTTCTTCAGATCGTTAAGCTGCTAACTCTTGTTGCAATGCAACATGTGGGCAAAGATATATAACATTCATTCAGATTGCCAGTTTTAGTTAAGGGATGAGAATTCTGGGATCATAACCATCCCATCCATTAGGAGGGACATAATACGCGTCCCTGAAGCCTAAAATAGCACAAAACTATGCTATTCAAGTAATTGCTCCCTAAGAAAAATGTGGGGTTAGGAAAACCTCGGAGAACAAGTCTACCAATGCAAGTCAGTGGTACCACAGAGATGAAAACCGTAAGACTGTGTCAGAGGAGGAATCAACTGTATTCAGTAAGTTTTCTTCTGCTAATGTGTAAGCCAGTGAGGGTGTCCTGAAGGGGAAAGATTAGTGATTCTGTATCTCAGTTTGACTACCTGGACAATGAAAGAGCCAAGGAGAAGATGGTTTCTCCCCCATCTGTAAAGCAGACTGTTAGGAGGTTCTGCTGCCATTCCATGAAGGAAGGAGGGAAGGAAGCAAAAATTCCACTGAATTACGTGAAAATTCAAATGACCAATTTGGGAATTTTTGCTGAGATTTATTGATGAGATAAGCAGAAATGCACTAGGCAGATTGCACAGTATAAGGTGGGCTGAACACTGGCATCACAAGCAGAGTTGTAGAGACATGATTGCATCCCAAACAGAAGGCACTTTATTCTTAATGAATGTAAGTAAGATCTACATAAATGAGTGAATACATTGGTTGCATGCATATATGAAATAAAATACAGGTATACAGCTTAACTCTAGTATCAATAAATGGATACAGATTATTATATCTTAACTAATATAAAAGCAGGTAAAGGAAGGATACAGCTCCTGGATCACTTAGCATCATGGCTATTATCAACTTGGCCTAACTGGCTACTAGATAAATAACATATTACTATTCTCTTGAGCTACATATCACACTCAACTTCTCAATAAGATGGATGCATAGAAGCAAATTATACCCGTGTGAGACTCATGATATCATAGGAAGAAGGCAGGATAATGTTATGCTCATAATTGGTCAATCCGGTAATTACAGATAAACACTGAAGTTTCTCATGGCTCCACTTGTTGTCTCACACAGAAATAGCAATTGTTATGGCTGAGTAGCAAAGCGTGATAAGACAGCTGGTGTTATTGTATTCTTGTGTTTTGCAATGCTATGCAGGATTATACTGAGGGTTTTTTGCAGGCCAGTTCTCTAAGCACATTTACCCCGGTTTTGGAAAATTACTGGGTTCAACAATTTTATCATCTGGCACATTATGTAGGAAAGTGACCAGAATTTGATAGGCAAATTCTGAGATTTCCAAAGTTCAAAAACTTGAATTTTGGGATCTCGCCATGTCTGTCCTTGGCGTAACCCATTTTTCTTTGGTTTGGCAACTACAAAAGAGGGGGACTTTAACTTTACAGTTGCCCAAGTTGAAACTGGTGCCTCACTTGACCAAACTTGAGTAGTTGAAGGGAAGAGCCTGGTCTCCCAACTGAATACTTAATGCAGCAACAATATCCACTACATTTCACACAGATCCAGATAAAATTAAGTTCTAAGGAAAAATAGAGGCAATTATAGGTCTGAATTATAGTGCTGTGGAAACTCTATAGCTCTATTTCACATGGGAGGTTTCTGCAAGTATCACTACTGTAGTTGCAACTTGCATTTTACAATTAAAAGGGCAGAGGAGAAAACTTCAACTATAAACCTAGGGTCTGATTTTCTGTAGATCAAAATGCAATCCATAGCACTCGAACAGAGACCCCAGTTGGAGATCCCTCCCTCCCAACTCATGCATATCCTCTTTAGTGGTGTGTATATATGTATCACCCAACCTGGAGAAGAAAATGAGCTGGCTTTTCTATCCCCGCTTTTCTCACCCATTTAAGGGGACTCAGTGTGACTGACAAAGCTTTTCGACTCTTCTCCCCACAACAGAACACCCTGTGAGGTAGGAAGGGCTGAGAGAGCTCAGAAGAGAGCTGTGACTGGTCCAGGGTCACCCAGATGGCTTCATGGAGGAGGAAGGGCCAATATAAATAAACATTATCATCATCATCATCATTATTATTATTATTTATTATGTAAAACAACAGTTACACACAACAAAGGAGACCACTATGCTGGATTTCGTATTATATCACTAGTCGGGCACTTCCCA
>MTQE01000390.1:14040481-14062932 GCA_014337955.1 Aspidoscelis marmoratus
CCATTGTGATAAATGGGTTGGGTGCACTTAGTCTGGCTCCTCTGCTTCGAGCACTCCAGCATGGTTGAACCTGCCAGTAGTTTGTACTACCGCCGGCCCAGCTCTCAGCTTCATTGGAGCACTCAAGCCCCACTGCCACGACAAGGCCACACCCAAGGCCACACCCATTGGCTTTTCTATTCTGCTTTTCTCACCCATTTAAGGGAACTCAAAGTGCCTTGCAAAGCTTTTCTATTCTTCTCCCCGCAACAGAAAACCCTGTGAGGTAGGTGGGGTTGTGTGAGCTCAGAAGAGAGCTGTGACTAGCCCAAGGTCACCCAGCTGACTTCATAGGGGAGGGCAAAATCAACCATGGTATTCCCAGATAAGAGTCCAGCTCCCTAACCACTGGGCCAAACTGGCTCGCAGTATGAAGTTTTCTCTCATATTGTAAAAATAAGAGGTAGGTAGGTAGGTAGGTAAATAAATAAATAAATAACACTGCAAGCCCACTACATTTCATGTTGCACCTGGTATCCTTCCATTCGACAGCAATTAGTGAGATCGGGTATCTTGATGGCCCTTCAGGTGTTCGATTTCCATTCTTTTTATTCCCACACCAGCTGCTTTCAGTAATGAGAAGAGTTCCAGTCAGCGCTTCACCTAAAAAGAAAAAGGGGGAAAGCCCCCCTCCTCCGTTTCAAATGCTGGCAAATTCTCAATTGAGTGGCATGATGACACATTTTTGTATATCTGGGCCAAGCTGAAATAAGCATTCAAAAAGGGGGTGAGGAGAAGCTTAAGAAGGAAGGAAGGAAGCTCAGGGAAACAAAACAGTACTTCCCTGCCTATCTAATGCGAATAATTCCTTGAATTATAGAATAGGGAGGTGGAGATTTCTAGGCTGCAAATCCTCTCAAGAGTGCCAAATTTTCATCTGGTTATTAACCAGGTAGGGATAAAAATAAATCTATGAACTCCACCTACCACACTGTGTTTTTCAGCTACAAATCTAGGTTTGGCTTGGAGGATGATCTCAGGAAGAGACGAACCGTGGTGGATTTGACTGATCTTATTCTGTAAGCAACAGCACATCAATTACCGTTTGTGGTTCATCAGTGAAAGATTTGCAAACACCTCAGGTACACATCTGGGCTCCTGTTCCTCTCCCACATGCCATCTCTTTTAAGATGGTTGGAAGGTTTATGATTTCCTGTTCATGTAGAACACAAGTTAGTTCAAAGGTGACAGCCTCTGTGTTGTGTATAAGGAGAAGACAGGACTGATTTCTCCAAAGGGAGGCCCTGGGTGAGACTCGCTTTGTTCACAGAGCCTGCTCAAAAGGAGGGACCGGTTTTAGTATCATCTCTGACTTGGCGTGAAGGAAAGAAATAATTGCTCTACTTTTCAGATTGTATCTTTGTCTCTCAGTCAATCATTTCCTTCACTTCCCACCAAACTGGAGGCAATCATCCACCTGGCAGTTTTTACTCTCCTGGGAATCTCCGAAGCTGCAATACTGTAGTGATGAATTACACCACTCCCTGTTGTATGCATCCCGTGGGTCACACTTAGCTGAATGTAACTAGCCTCATTAAATATGTAAAGTCTTAAGTAATTAAGGCTATTCGGCACTGATCTTAAAGCATCTTATTAATCTTTCTCCTGGTGTTTCTCCTATCCATCTATAAGTTCTGTTTTAGCATGCTGGAATGTACTAATTCAGCCAAGATGAATAGTAGATGATGGAGAGGAGAGGAGAGGAGAGGAGAGAGATGATGATGATGAATAGATAGATAGATAGATGATAGATAGATAGATAGATAGATAGATAGATAGATAGATAGATAGATAGATAGATAGATAGATAGATAGATAGATAGATGAAAGATAGATGAAAGATAGATAGATAGATAGATAGATAGATAGATAGATAGATAGATAGATAGATAGATAGATAGATAGATAGATAGATAGATAGATAGGTGGGTGGGTTTAGGTAGGTATTAAGGCAAGGGCATTTACTGGCAATACTGTATTGGTATCAGCCACCAACCTCCAACTCAGTAGTGCTCTTACCAGTGGTTTGACATGATGGGAGTGGATCTAGGGTCCTGTTCAGTTGGCCTGCAGCCCTTTGCTGAGTTTCATCCTTCACGCTTCCTATAACAAGCTTTCTTGATCTTTTCCTACACACCAGAGCATATTTTCCATGGTGGGCTGCTCCACAGCAGCAGTTGGCAACCCGTTCAGAGGTGGCCTATGGACTCCAGGCCCCCACATCCCTTCTGAATGAATGAATGAATAAACTTTATTGATTAGTCGCTTGACCATATCAAGTATCAAGTATACAAAGATAAAACCATAGAAGAATAAAATCAATATAAATAAGAGTAAAATCAGGTCTGTACATATGTTATAATTACATATCCTCATCACCCTTACACATCCCTACTACTACAGCTACGCTCCTGCTTCCTCAGATTTGAGAACACTGAGACTAGGACCACAGAAAGGCTATAGCTCAGTAGTAGAACAAGCTATCTGGAGAACAGAAGGTTGCTGGTTTGATCCCCAGCATTTCCCTGGAAGTGGGCAATGGCAAGCTATTTTTGTCTCTTTGCCAAGAAAACTGCTTAGAGATGCCCATGCAGTCAACCAGAAGTCAGTTACAACTCAGTAGTGTCAAACGACAATAAAACTGAGAACATCAGTAGTGGGAACTATATGCCTTAGCTCTGTAATCCAAAACATACTTTATTGTATGCCCCAATAAAATGGGCGTATTTCCAAATAAATATACAGATAATTCTGTCGTAATTATTATATGGAAGCACTGCATAAATAATAGATAAGACCTTCCAAGCACTATTCCATTACGAGTACCATTAAACTGGGTAACAATGCTCAGGGAAAATCATTTGTGAAGGGTACCCAATGGCTCTAGAAAACTTGGGTTGGTGCTTCCCATGCCACATCTAGTTCTTTTCAGTAAATGGCAAGAAAACTCAAAATAATTAGGGCTAAGTGAGGACACAGCCTCAAGGGAAAATGTCAATTGCCAGGTAATTATAATCATCCACACTCCATGTACTCAAATAAATAGTCATTAATTCCCAAGTTACAAGGTTTATCACTGGTAGTAAATGAGTGCTCAGGTTTGTAGAAAGTTTCTTACTGGTTAGATTCTCTCTATGTAGAGTTCAAATGGTTCATCTGGCACACTGTCAAAGCACACACGCCTTGTATATGCTCCCGTGTTCCAATATTTTAAAGAAGTGGAATTCTTACCTTGTAAAGAATTGGCTTCCAAATTACAGATTGCAATGAGAGTACAGTACTGAAGGTGGCCAGCACCCATGGCTATCTCACATGGACTTGTCAAAACCTTTTATGAATATAAGAATGTAAGGGGAGACTTGCTGATTCAGACCATAACCCGTCTAGAAGAGTTGAAGAAGAAGAAGAGTTGGCTTTTCTACCCCACTTTTCTCACACATTTAAGGGGACTCAAAGTGGCTGACAAAGCTTCTATTCTCCCCACACCAGACACCCTGTGAGGTAGGTGGGCTGTGAGAGCTCAGAAGAGAGCTGTGACTAGCCCAAGGTCACCCAGCTGGGTTCATGGTGGAGGGCAGAATTGAACCCGGTATTCCCAGAGAAGAGTCTGGCTCCCTAACCACTAGGCACTCACAAACAGAAACAAAGGAAAAACCTTCACCTGCTCTCAAAGGGCCAAATGGTCTTTAGAGGCATCTTCCTTTTTCCTGAAGAAGTGATCTAGGCAGCAATTCTAGTAGGATTGCTGTGAAAGTATTTAATCCATTCTTAAAGCTATCCTGGTGATTGCTGTCTTGTGGTAGTAAAAAACATCTCTTCTAATAGCAGTCATCTAAGTAGCAAATTCCATAGATTAGCTATGCACTGTATACATAAATAATTTTGTCTGTCTTCCCCGAATTACCCCTTTTTGTTACCACCCTCAAGCCCACAAAAATGAAGATCTCACCACCGATCACATAGTGTAATGCAATAATTATCTTTTTTTTTTTTTTTAGAAAACTGAATTTAGGCTTCTGTATCAGTACAGTTCAGGAAGCTTGATTTAAAAAAAAATACTGACTAGAATTAAAAGACGAAGAAGTTCAGTTATTTTGGAAGCTTCAGATTGAATAAATCAAAGCTTTTGATTTCCTCTATTATATGAACATTTGATAACACTAAGCAACTTAGGGGTGTGGACAAATGCAATTTTTGACATTTGAGGAACTTACCATATACTCACCGGGTTCCCATGTGCCTCAGCATACCAGAAACAATTACTCATGCCTCACAGTGTGGTTTGCTGATTTATTCAAATCCAATGTCTAAACACAGTGGGGGGAGGGGGAACCCCAGAAGTTGAGGAGCACTTTTGTGACCCTAATTATTTCTCCCACCTCTTAAGGACTTTGTCAGTGTGCAGTGTTGTGTCACCACCTGATGCATGAAGCCTCTGATGCATGCAACCTGTTGATTGTGGTTCTTCACGCTCTCCAGCTTTCCCCATTATAGTATGGGCGGCAGAGTCCAGTGGGAGGTCAACAGCTTCCTTCTGAGAAATATGGAAGAGGCGGTGCCTTGACAGTTCTAAGCAGGAGGAGGGTCCCTTGGGACCTTATGTTTTCCCTTGAATTACAGAATTGCTGCACAGACTTATTGAGGCAACAGCTGCTAACCTACTTGTGGAGGTGGAAAAATAAAATCCACCTAGCTGAGAAGCTTGATGGCTAACACCCAAAGAAACACAGAACAAATGCTGAAGCTCTCAGTACACCCTTCTATCAGTCCTACATCAGCAACCTTCATCGCATGGTAACTGTGTTTATTTTTTTTTAAAAAAAAAATTTATTTAAAACAAGCAAAACAATTATATCAAAATAGTACTGATGCTGGTCACACAATAGTCTCAGCCCCTTTCATGATTTGCAGTGATAAAAGGATACATACGATAAAAACGTTGGTTCCTAAAATATTAAAAATCTCATATGAGGTGCAGCATAAATACGCTGGAGAATCTGAAAGCTCAGGCCCAGAAATAGACCGGGAGCCATAAAACCGAGTAATGTTCCCTCCATGAAAAGAGACAACACCATTCCAAATGCTTCATAAAACATTCAGAATGGCTTTCTGTGCACACCTATGTATAGCTCAGCTTTCACCATAGGATCCCAAATTACATTAAAGATGTGATACATGCAAATTTGTGATGATAGCATGCACTTAAAAATACAAAAATAAAATCACTTCTTTGAAACACAGAGAGAGAGAGAGAGAATTCCACATCTGTAGTGGATCAGGTACCAAGTTTTGCTCCCCAAATGTTGCTCTGCTAGATCCTTTTCCCCACACCCTACCCATGGCTGGAAGGGTAATAGGGTCGTAGCCTCTGGGCTCTAAGATCCATTGATTTTCACCAAGGAAACCTGCCGGGAGCCTTGAAGATAGTATCTGATGGTGGAGACAAACCTAGAGAGCTTCAAGTAGGCAGGAAGGAAGCCACACAGATAACTCCTTTGAGTTCCAGTCCATCATTTCAGGGCAACCTTAAGCAGTGTGCACCTTGTTATGCAGCACAGAGTCTAGTTTCAGGCTCAAATCAAGGACTGGAGACTAGATTGTAGTGGAGCACTTGGAAACAGTCCCATGGGACAATTCTGGAGCCAGGCAAAATGGTGCCAAGCTCCATAAGCCCCATGATGCACTTCAGGGTGTAGAGAGACAGCATTTAAGAGGGGACCTGACTGAAGTATATAAAATTATGCATGGTATAGAAAAGGTGGATAGAGAACATTTCTTTTCTCTATCGCACAATACTAGAACCAGGGGGCATCTATGTAGCTGATGGGTAGGAGAGTCAGGTCTGACAGGGGGAAGTATTTCTTCACCCAGAGGGTCATCGGCTTATGGAATTTGCTGCCAGAAGAGGTGGTGACAGCTACTAGTCTAGATGGCTTTAAGGAAGGGTTGGACAAATTAATGGACGACAGATGTATCAATGGCTACTAGAATGAATACCTAAGTGCATCTTTCAGATTGGAGGGGAGGAAGCAGGATGCTTCTAAGGCCATTTGCTGGGATTCGACAGCAGGAATGGGTTTGTCCTTGTCTCTGCTTGAGGTGCCCATGTGCATTTGGTGGGCCACCGTGTGCGACAGGATGCTGGACTAGATGGGCTGTGGCCTGATCCAGCAGGGCTTCTCTTATGTTCTTATGTAGTGTCTGCATGTTAAGGAAGAAGAAGAAGAGTTGGCTTTTCTACCCCTCTTTTCTTACCCATTGAAGGGGACACTAAGTGGCTGACAAAGCTTTCTGTTCTTCTCCCCACAACAGACAGCCTGTGAGGTAGGTGGGGCTGTAAGACAGGGATCTGCACGAATGTTCTAAACATTTGAAATTTGATCGAATTCGATCAGATGTGGACATTGAAATTTGAACAGAATATCTTCACATTCGAATTAAGACATTCGAACGAATATTGAATGTTCCAAAACTTTTGTTCGAATGATTTGAATCATTCAAATGTACAGATACGTATATATTAGATACGTATCTGTATGAATATCATACGTATCTGTATGCATTTGCGCTTATAATATGGAACAAAAACGGGATGCATACCAGATAAAATGGGATGTGTACAAAATGCGTACAGATACGTATAACACATACAAATGTTGTTGACATTTGTATCTTTAACTATGATTGTTGTCAACGTTCGTATCTTCAGATTCGTATCTAACATTCAAACAAATAGATCTGAATGTTTTGGATTCGAATCGGCTTTTGTTGCATTAGGATTTTAAACATTCTCATCAAATTGAATGTTTTTGCATTCAAATTGACTCAAATTCAAATGCAAAAATAATTTTGTACACATCCCTACTGTGAGAGCTCAGAAAGAGAGCTGTGACTAGCCCAAGGCCACCCAGCTGGCTTCATGGAGGAGTGCAAAATCAACCTCAGTAACTACAAGCTAACTAGAAGTCCAAACTGGCTCACAAAGGGACTGGAGTTGCTTAAGATCCAGGAACACTCAGGAGATTACTTGGAATGTTCTCCCACTTCACATGAAAGCCCTGCGTGGCCAGCAGGTTGGCAGCTAGCATGTTGAAGCTGCCACAAACTCCAAAATGTTCAAAAATAACTGCAGCAAAACCAGGCAGAGAATCTGCCATTGAGGAAGAATCAGTGTGTCTGACATTTCCATATTAGCTCTGAAAGGAAGCACAGATGTCCTTCCTGGCTGTAATTTCCAACTTTTAAAAAGGACAGCATGTTCATGAAAAAGATATATGTGAAAGATCCTTTGGAATCAAAAGAGTGGTCAGAGATTTTGTTCCCCACAGTGGCCAACCAAATAACTATGAGAAGTTTAAAAGCAGAAAGGGTAGAATATTAGTTTCATCCATTGTTATCCATCAGTAATTGGCAGTCAGTTAGCCTCTAAATCCAAATGCTAGACATAGCCATTATAGGGTGTTTTCCCCCTGTCACTAGAAGTATCCATTAAGTACCCATTAATGGGTACTCAATGGGTACTTCTAGTGACAGTAGGAAAACACCCATAATTTCATCGGTTGTTGATGAGTGTTGGAATGCCAATAAGCAGGAAGTATCAGAGAAATAGCCGTGTTAGTCTAATTCGAAAAGTCCAGCAAGGTAGTTAGTAGCACTTGGAGACTAACAAGAGAAGGGTTGGTGGCATGAGCTTTCGTAGACATGTCTATTTTCTTCAGATGCTAAGGGGCCCAATGGGCACGTCTACTTCTTCAGATGCTAGGGGGCCCATTCGGGCCCCCTAACATCTGAAGAAGTAGATGTGTCTCCTAAAGCTCATGCCACCAACCCTTCTCTTGTTAGTCTTCAAGTCCTACAAACTACCTTGCTGGACAATAAGCAGGAAGGCCAGTCTTTCTCAACATTTTATAGATTAATTTACCTTTCACCTGTAGCCTTCCATCAAGGCATTAATAGAACTTCAGCAATGTGGTGGTCTTCCATTCCAGGAATGTCCACAGTTCATTCTTAGGATTTCCTACTGATGATAACTGAAACAATCACATAAAAATAGCTTGAGACTTGTGACATTGACCATTGACTGGGCCATCCACATTTAGGCAGTTGATTCTACTCCACCAGCAACTGCTGTCCAGCCTGGGCATTTTTGGCCTGAAGCCACTTCTGGTGGTACTTCCTGGAGCATCACCACCCTAAAAGGGTTTCCTATAGTTACAAGATCACAGGGGTGCACAATTTGCATGCTTCCGTGGTCTGGTGTATTAGGCCAGACTCAGCTGTTGACGCCTGTAGCTAAACTGGTCTAAGGTGCCATTCTGAATGCTCTAGCCTGATCTATGTTTTGTCCAATGCAGATGAAGCATGATTGAGGGGAGGTTCTGTCAGACACCCACACTGTGAGATGTCCTGCAGGAATGGAAATCTCATGCAGGCTTCAAGGCCGAACCTGTTGAAACTTTATCAACAGATCCGATTATTGTAACCGTTATTATGGCTGCTCAGGTCCAGTTTTGTTATGGGAACTCACAGCTTCTGAGAAGAAGGTCCACCTAACTCCAGGACCAAATCCTGCAGCAGGATTGGACATTAAAAGCCATATGACTTTGTGTGCTGAGAACTATATCCTTCCACTCTTACACACGTAACCATTCTTCCATTCTTTCTTTTCCCTCACCTATTTTATGACAATTACTCATCATGCATTTATTCATATATTCATGCATTTAACCACCAAGTATTATTACCATGTACTTTATTTTTACCCCTATGCTGTAACTAAGCAGTAAACCTCCTTCCAGATGAACTGCCAACTTGAACTGTACTGTTGTTCAGCCTGCTGTGCACAAATGTTCTAAACATCTGAAATTCGATCAAATTTGATTGAATGTGGACATCCAAATTCAAATAGAATGTCTACACATTTGAATTTAAACATTCGATCGAATTTTGAATATTTATTCGAACAAATCAAAACATTTGAAAATACAGATACGTATGTATTACATACATATCTGTATGGATCTCATACGTATCTGTACACATTTGCACTGATAGTACAGGATGAAAACGGGATGCATACGGGATAAAATGGGATGCATACGAAATGCATACAGATATGTATAACACATACAAATGTTGTCTACGTCAGTATCTTCAAATATGAATGTTGTCGACATTCGTATCTTCAGATTCGAATCTAACATTCAAACAAATAGATTCAAGTGTATTGGATTCAAATCAGATTTTGTTGCATTTGGATTCGAATGTTTGGATATTCTATTCAATTTCAGTTCGAATGCAAAAAAACATTTGTGCGCATCCCTACCTGGCTGCTCTGTCTCAGGCCGAATCTCTGCTAATATGTTCTGCTATCCCACAGTAATGTTCAGATGACCCCATAAGACAATGCCAAACGGCCTTCAGTCACTTGAATCTATTCCCATCTAATGCGTTAATGAAAAAAAGAACTGAAGTGAGATTTTGGCCCTCTTTAGGGAAAGTAATGCCTATAAGGAAGTCTAATTTAGAATGAGCATGGCTTGAAATAAACCAGTCCAGATAGGACTTATATACATCCTGATGCGATACAGCCATGGTGGTTGTAGCATGTCAGAAAGTGACGGCAAAACATTTCTAAGGGCAGTGAGGGTTTGTGAGCACTGATGAACTGAAATTCTAGAAGCATCTCTGCAGTGGACACTGAATTCACAAATTTCTACCTTGACGCAAAGATTCTTAATGTTAAATCTTGGCTTCTTAAACTATTGTGGCTTCTTTACAGCTTTAACTCATTAAAATTAACACCTGTTTTCCAAACCAGGGCATCATTCAAGCTTTGGCACTGAGAGCCTAGAGGTGAGATTGATCATATGATCAGGGCCTTTAATTAAATATAGCCATCTGCTCTAATACAGCTGTTATGTGCGAGTGTGGTGAGCCTGTACTTTTCAAGCAATGCACAGAAGAATGCCCTTAGTGACATTTTTTTCTTTACAATATTACAGCAATAGAAAACAGTACCTCCCTTTTTGCGGGAGTTATTCTGTGTATCTGGCAATGTCATGCTAGTCTTCGGGTACAATGCAATTTCCAAAAGCTATTTATGCACTTCCTGAACAGTGCATCAAATCCATTGACTCTTTCTGCACTTACTTTAGGTAGTGAGTAGGTCAGTGGTTCCAGAATAACCAGCCCCAGTGATCTGCATTGCATGGAGGCATGGGGCAGACCAGCTTTTTCCACACTGATGGCAAGGATCTAGCCCATAGCCACACACATGCACCTGCCTCTGATGGCCAGGAATAAAAGTTCCTAGCCCCAGGGCTTGGGGGTACTTTTGGGGGGCCTGCTATGGTGTGCCACCTCCTATGGTGTGCCACCTCAGAGGTGTAGTATCCGCACTAGGGGTGTGCAGGAATATTCAAAGGTATTTGAAATTTGATCAAATTTGTCTGAATTTTGACATTCAAATTCGAATTGAATGTCCATAAATTCGAATTTAAAGGTATGAACAAATTTTGAATTTCGGATCCATTCATTTCAATTATCTGGACATTCATATGTGTACGGGTTCATACACGATGCATACTTGGAGATATGTATCTTTC
Source organism: Aspidoscelis marmoratus (assembly GCA_014337955.1). Lineage (NCBI taxonomy): Eukaryota > Metazoa > Chordata > Lepidosauria > Squamata > Teiidae > Aspidoscelis > Aspidoscelis marmoratus. The sequence continues at coordinate 14,051,128 of MTQE01000390.1, forward strand.
CCTCATCCCTAAGCATTTGTACAGATCTGCACTGTATGAATACAGGTTGTATACAGGATAACTACAGGATGCGTACAGATGTGTATAGATGCATATGGATGCGTACCAGATGCGTAACGATGCTTACGGGCACATATGAATGTTGTTGACATTCATAAGTGCAAATTTGAATTGAATATTCGAAGAAATAGATTCAGATTTGTTTAATTTGAACTGGATTTGGTTAAATTCGAATTTTAAAGATTTGAATCAAATAGAATTTTCAGATATTCTATTTGGATTGAATTGAATCCCAAAAATTGCATTCATGCACAACCCCAATCTGCATGCTTCCCTTGTTCTGGATCAATGCCCTTAGTCTCTCTGGTAGACCTGATTAAATGGGTCTGTCAGGGATTCAGATTAAGGACCTCTTAATTATTGGGATCTAGTTTCATTTAGTGCAGATGGATCCAGACCAGCATGGGGCAGGGCCTCCATGATCTATAGTAACATGCAGATACAGAGACCCAAGATCCAGATTAGGAGGCTCCTTGATCTGGATCTAAGGTAAACTTGAATATTCAATTCGAATCTGACAAATATCGACATTTGAACTCGAATTTCTGAAAACCTGAATCTGACATTCAAACTTAAATAAAGATTTTTAAAAATCCAATTCAGATTTTCAAATGATTCGAATGTGTAGATTCGTTTCTGTCGTATACGAATTTGCCCAAATATTATCCGTATCTTGTGATTAAAATATGGAATTAAAATGGGATGCATACAGGATAATATGGGATGCATATGGATTTTTCTGGCATGTGCACAGATACGTATAACAGATATGAATGTTGTCAACATTTGTATCTTTAAATACAAATCAAACATTCGAACGTACGGATTCGAATATTACAGATTCAAATCAGATTTTAAGTCCTTTGAATCTTAAATATCCGAATCGAATCAGATATTATGACATTCAAATCTACTTCTAACTGATTCTAAAGGATTAGGATTGTGGTTCTTTTCTATACTGATTTACCTTCTGCTCTTGTTTCAAAAGAGAGAAAGAGACAGTCTTGTTTATTTTTTTATAAAAACATAGAACTTTATTCCTAGACTTCCCCTCTGTTTTCTCAGTTTACTTCTATTAGTTTATTCAAGTTGAGTTAATTATAAAACTCTGAAGGGCAAACGAAAGAGTCAACATTCCAATGTGATTCCTATTTTCCATTTCCTGCTGTTCCCTGTACTGGCTTCCAGCATAAAAAATAATGCATCTGCATACAAGGAAACTGAAAATATTTGCTCCCGATACCAAACAATGCAATATTGAGCATCTGAAATAGCAGGGTAGATCTCACAGCATTAAATTGTACAATACAGCATTCAAAATATGTTTTAGTACTATGCTTGCTTGCACGGACCAATATTTTGATAAATCCTCCGGATCTCCCCTTTTCATCTCAAAAGAAAAATGAAGCAGCTTTTGCATCAGGTTCAGATGAACATCAAGAAAGACAAAGCCTAGGCAATTAGCTGGGCTCTGAAGAGAATATTAAGTGGTTTGATTAGATTCTGTTCCATTTCTGACCGTTTTCTATTCTGTTGTCTAATTATAAAAATAACTGATAACTCACAGTGAAAGCATGCAACAATCTTTTATAAAATTACCAAATCTCATTCAAGCTACAGACTTTTCCTTCATGAAGGAGAGTCTTTCTGTATTGACCATGCCATGATCCAAATCTGTGGGTTTAGATAAGCAAAGCCTGCTAGTCGGGACCAAAGCAATGTGTGGTCTGGAACAGGGATTTGCACAAATATTCAAATGCATTCAAATTCAAAATTTAGCTCCGAATTTCGGATCTCAGATCTATTTGTTTGAATTATTCAGACATTTGCATGGCTACAATGGGATCTTCAGGCACCAAATCCAGATTATATGGAGGACGTGTCCACAGCGACCAGGCAATGGGGACTAGGGGGAGCTCCAGGGGGCGCACCCATGGGAGGGTGCCTCAAAACCCGAAGCTCTGAAACCTGTGCACAATCTCTGAGAACCTGACGCTCTTGCGTCAGGTTAAAGGAAAGCACTCAAAAACCACATCGGTTTGCTTACGTTCTCTTGATTCATTAGACTACCCATTGTTTCAGGTTCAATTCAAACCATTTTTTTTTTCAAACAACAGGCTTATTCAGGCCACATGCAAACCATGCAAACACCTCAGTTTGCTACAAACTGGGAACCAACCAAACCAGTCTGGAACATTTCTACACATTCATATAGCATCGTTCCTGTCTGGGGGCAGTCTCTCCCAGCCATGGGATTAATTTCCTGGTCCAGATTATCTGTTCTGTGTTAACTAAACATAAGTGCAGAAAAACCATGAGGGTGCATCCTCACACATTAAAAACAGCAGCTCAAAAACAACCAAGAGGTGTTATCATGCATTTTCTGGCTTTAAATGTGGAACAGAGCTACTAGCATGTGGATGCTTCCACTTCTAAGGTGCTTTAGAGATTTTTTCTTAACTGTGTATGAATGCAGCCTGAGCTATACGTCTAACACAAACTAGTATGCATGGTGTATATTTGAATGCTTAGCAGTTGCAACATTATGGCCAGAATTATACAGGTTTATTTTTTAAAAAAAATAATGATGATGAATTAATGTATTATTGACTTATTTATATGCGTTTATAACCTTTTAGTGATCCTGTCCTGCTAGTTTTGCCTTTAGCTCCCAAAATTATGTAAAGCTACTGCTAACCCTTGGCCCAGATTTCTTAACCTTTACTACAGAAGAAACTTGTGGTGGTGGTGATGATGATGATGATGATGATGATGATGAGGAGGAGGAGGAGGAGGAGGAGGAGGAGGAGGAGGAGGAGGAGGAGGAGGAGGAGGAGGAGGAGGATACAGGTTGTCCCAGTGGTGATCGGCACACTGGGAGCTGTACCTAAAGACTTTGTCCAGTACTTGAAAACCATTGGCACTTCCAAAATCACCATCTGCATTTTATTGGTTCTGCACGCATCATATGCCAATGCATTATGGCAAGGACTCGATGTGTGATTTAACACAAAAGACAGCATAGTGATCTTGTTTGCTGTGTATTACTGTTGTATCATAATAACAACAACAACTGTGACACACACACCCTCAATATTGGGTGGCTTCCAGATCTTTTGGCACAGGTCACTTCTGTGGCCTTTGTTTGCAATGTTTTCAACAGAAAATAAACCAAACTACTCTGAGCATAAGACTTCAACTAATGTTCCCTTTCTGTTTCTTCTTTCTCTCTTGGCAGGCCTGTGACAGAAGATTAGACAACATTAGTGGAGTCATGCTTCACACAGCCATATCATGCTGGCAGCCATTTCTAGGTCTGGCTGTGTTGTTAATTTTCATGGGCTCCTCTACCATCGGCTGCCCAGCCCGCTGTGAGTGCTCAGCCCAGAACAAGTCTGTCAGCTGTCACCGGAGGCGCTTGATTGCTATCCCTGAGGGCATCCCCATCGAAACTAAAATCCTGGATCTGAGCAAGAACAGGCTGAAAAGTGTCAACCCGGAGGAATTCACAGCTTTCCCATTGCTTGAGGAGATAGATCTCAGTGACAACATAGTTGCCAACGTGGAGCCTGGAGCTTTTAACAATCTGTTTAACTTGCGCTCTTTGCGATTAAAAGGAAATCGTCTGAAACTCGTCCCTTTAGGAGTCTTCACCGGGCTGTCAAACTTAACAAAGCTAGATATCAGCGAGAACAAGATTGTCATTCTGTTGGATTACATGTTCCAGGATCTGCACAACCTCAAGTCCCTTGAGGTTGGAGATAATGATTTAGTTTATATATCCCACAGGGCCTTCAGTGGACTGCTTAGCCTGGAGCAGCTCACATTAGAAAAATGCAATCTTACAGCTGTACCAACAGAAGCCCTTTCCCACCTTCACAACCTCATCAGCCTGCATTTGAGACATCTCAACATTAACCTTTTGCCTGCCTATGCCTTTAAACGATTGTTCCACCTGAAAAACCTAGAGATAGACTACTGGCCTATGTTGGACATGATTCCTGCCAATAGCTTGTATGGCTTGAACCTCACTTCTCTTTCTATCACCAATACCAACCTGTCCACCATACCATATTCTGCCCTGAAGCACCTGGTTTACCTGACTCACCTGAACCTCTCTTACAATCCCATCAGCACCATTGAATCAGGCATGCTGGCAGATGTGGTGCGTTTGCAGGAGCTCCATATTGTTGGAGCCCAGTTACGTCTCATTGAACCCCACGCTTTCCAAGGACTCCGGTTCCTGCGGGTCCTTAACGTGTCCCAAAACCTGTTGGAGACTCTTGAAGAGAATGTGTTCCATTCAACCAAAGCCCTGGAGATCCTCTGCATTAGCAACAACCCACTGGCTTGTGACTGCCGCTTGCTTTGGATATTACAAAGGCAGCCCATGCTACAGTTTGGTGGCCAGCAACCCATGTGTGCTGGCCCAGAGAGTGTCAAAGAGAGGTCATTCAAAGACTTCCACAGCACTGCCCTTTCTTTCTATTTCACTTGTAAGAAGCCCAGGATACGCGACAAGAAGCTGCAATACTTAGTGGTGGAGGAAGGTCAAACAGTACAGCTGCTCTGCAATGCAGATGGTGACCCTCAGCCAATCATTGCCTGGTTGACACCCCGGCGGAGACTGGTCACCACAAAATCAAACGGAAGAGCCACCGTACTAGGAGATGGCACGCTGGAGATTCGGTTTGCCCAAGACCAAGACAGTGGGATCTATGTCTGCGTTGCCACCAATGCTGCTGGGAATGACACATTGTCAGCCACCCTCACTGTTAAAGGGTTCGCCTCAGATCGGTTCCTTTATGCCAACAGGACTCCTATGTACATGACAGATTCCAATGACACCAGTTCCAATGGAACCAATATGAATACCTTTTCCCTGGACCTTAAGACAATACTGGTGTCCACAGCCATGGGCTGTTTCACATTCCTTGGGGTGGTTTTATTTTGTTTCTTACTACTTTTTGTCTGGAGTAGAGGAAAAGGCAAGCATAAAACGAGCATTGACCTCGAATACGTTCCCCGTAAAAACAATGGCGCGGTGGTGGAAGGGGAAGTCCCAGGACCACGCAGGTTCAATATGAAAATGATTTGATGGTTGTGCTGCTGCTAGCGGTATTAATCCTTTCTCCTCACCTGTGGCTTCCTAACCAGGACAACCAGCTTGGCATGTCGAGAAATGTCAAGCAAGGTGCGCCTGGCCGTCACAGTGTTAAACGGTACATGGAAACCAGGAAGACTAATCTCAGATTGTACAGCAAAGCCTCTTGTTTTGAGGCTATGTGTGTGTGTGTTAGGGCTTTTTTGCGGAGTTGGCATACAGTACTAATTGTTTGCATTGCAAATTTTTTGGCATTCTGGGGATCTCAGTTACAGACTGTCAGCTCACGTTCACGGACAATTGTTCAAAATATTTTCTACCACTACAGGAAAAAAAAAGGAAGGAAGGAAAAGGGGATGGGAGAGAAAAGGAAAAAAAAACCCTACAGTGTAGGATTTACATGCTGTATTTAAAAAGAGGGGGGAAATGTTTGTCTATAACATAACTCTGCAGTGAAATTTGTATCTATAGATATCATTTGCTAAAGCCTGACATCATAACTTACCTTCTAGTTGTTCTGACACCACATGATTAACATAATTGCTGTATTTTTTTTAATATGCATATTTACTGTGTACATTTTAAAGCAATACAAATGAGAGGTTTTATTCCTTCCACAGTAATTGACCCAGTTTAATGTCACTTCATCCATAACAACAGCCAAATTCCCAAATCAGACCTCTGTCACTAATGGAAGACTTTGTCTAGTCTCTAAATATGATAAAGACCACCGGGGCAGGCAGAAGTGACTGTATCCTATTGCTCTTCTGTTCTTGTAAAGGAAAAAGGCATCTGCCCAATTAGGATACAGATTTTTGTTTGTTTTAAATGTCCATGAGATCACCTTGGGCCAGTTAAGTGGTCAAGAGACCCATGGTCCTACTTCTTCGTCACTCTTGGTAGAAAAGATGGTGAATTCCATTTGGATAATAGTCACTTCCTTACCTCACGACTCGTCTGGTTTTAATTTCTAGTCCATCATAGCTAAAATGTTAATGTGTCCAGGGAAAAGAAGCAAAGCAATGGAATTTGCCATATGCCCAAGGAAATAGCGTCCACTTTGTACTTCAGGAAACAAGTGATGTTTGGCTGATAACAACAAACCCTTCTCTGATGCCAGTAATCTAGAGTTAGCCATAAAATCTAACTGGAGAAAATTTCACTATTCAACAGCCTCTTTAAGGCCAAAGTACTGCCAATGTTCAAGCGTCTGTTTTTAAAGGTGTCATACATTGAAGTATACCCTGGTATTGTTTTTTTTTTGGGGGGGGGTCATTTTGCTGCTTTTATTTCCACAAAATAATTCTAGCAACTTAGGCAAGCGGGGTGGGGGGTGGGGAATCTAGATTTTCTGTTTCAGATTTTAAGAAAATCAGAGAACAAAGGTTTATTTGCAAAGTTATGCTCTTAGATACATTGATCATTAAATATTTTTAAATTATGTATTTCAAGAACATTTTCTGGTTGTTTTTATATACCTCACAAAAGCTCTGTACTAGTTATTTAATACAAATCAGAGACACACCTTTTAGAGAAAGGATTTTATGCTACTGGCATACGTATCTAGTTTATAGTTCAGTTGGTTAATTGTTTATAAGCAGTAGTATAAATTTAGTGAAATGATACATTATCCTGAGAATAAATACATCTGGTCTGATAACAGGGTTGAAGTACTTAACTGTGGCCCTTTCTGCACTCAAGCTAGTAGCTTGGGCCTAGAGCAGGCTAACTGAAGAATGTTTCACAGTCTGCCCGTATCTGACTTCACTGTCGCCCATGGCATTCTAGGCCACAAGAACATGTGGTCTGCATGTCCTTCATAGTCTGGAATAGGGACTCTGGTCTTTAAAGAGGTCCACAGCAAGATCAGGACGTGGTGCCATTTTGGTGCTGTATCCAAGGTCCTTTCTGCACTTGGCCTTATTCTGGAACATATCTCAGGGTAGGTTTGTGTGGTCCACATTCTAATGCAGGCTCTGGTAGGTCTCACTTGGGGCCTTCTATAGTCTGCACTAGCATGCAGATAGCAGGTCCCTATTATGGGATATATTCCAGAATAAGGCGAAGTGCAGAAAGGACCCAAGTCTACCACTTTGTCCCCTAATCCACAATAGGTACAGAAGGGCGAGCCTTGAACTGGAACCTGTCCTGATCCAAGGCTCAGTGCAGAAGGGCAAAAGACTCCTGGCTGGCTCCCATGGTAGAGAAACAGACTCTGTGAAAATACCCTATTCATATGTACACTGTGCAGTGAGTTCTAGAATCATAGTATGAAGCAGATACCCCTACTTTAGTTTCATAGACCCTTTTCTTCCTACTCAAAATCCAGAGGTCAGTCCTGTTAAAACAGCAACAACAAAAATAGTAGAGCCAAAATTGCCATTTGAATGCCTAGCTCTATATAATTTTCATGATCACTTTTAACTGTGCTTGTCAGCATTCTAATACTTATATTTCCTTTCTTTTCCCAATGTGAGAATGTAGAGTGTGTAGGAAGAGATGAGGGCTTGAATGTATGTGGCAAAACTTTCTGACTTTCTTTTAACTTTCCATATTTTCTGTGAGCACGTGATTTTCTCTCAGATCAGAAGGAAAGGGCTTCATTTTTGTACATTTTGCTCCAAGTGGCCACATCAGTGTGACAAAACCTCAGCACTCACATCAGAGCATCCTGTCAACTGTCTTGGGACACCAATGGGATCTTCACTTCCCAGTGAATGCCCCACTGTGAAAGCAACCAACACGACCGTTTAGATGCAGCCAGAGTCTCGGTTCAAAGAAAGATTATCTATATCAGAGAAATAGCCCTGTTAGTCTAATTCAAAAAGTCCAGCAGTTAGTAGCACTTGGAGACGAATAGGAGAAGGGTTGGTGGCTTGAGCTTTCATAGACACGTCTACTTCAGATGCTAGGGGACCCAATGTCAGGAACAGACTTATCGAAAACTGAATGTAGGAGATGACAAAGGACATGTAAATGTGGTAGTAGGGATTAACTAGGTGGGGAGATGCAGAAGTAAGGGCAGAAGGAGTTGTAGCTGAGTGAAAGAGTCAAGTGAATGAAGTGAATGAGCTAACTCTTGACTCATTCACTCAGCTCCAACTCCTTCCTCCAGGCTATCCCCCACACCCAAGGATTTACTTCTGCATTTCCCCACCTAGTTAATCCCCACAACCACATTTACATATCCTTTGCCTTCTCCTACATTCAGTTTCCTATAAGTCTGTTCCTGACATTGGGTCCCCTAGCATCTGAAGAAGTAGATACGTCTACGAAGGCTCATGCCACCAACCCTTCTGTCAGTCTCCGAAGATTATCTAAATAGTTCTTCCTTCAAATCAACAAAATATTTTTAAAATGTTCCTGAAAACAATAGTGAGTGAGGGCAAATAGTTATGTTTGGGATTTAAGACATATCTGCTGGAGATACTTATCTTGCTTTATCACTTTCATTGGCTGAAAGAAACAAAAGTCATACTGCCTGCAGAGGTCTCAAAGCTGTTTTGAGGGATTTAATTGCATTTTCTGTTCAACTCCATAGATGGTTTTCTAAATCCATGGGATTTGGAATGCAATAACATCAATATGTAGGTAGCACTAACTGTGTCATTTCATTTTCTTTTGTGATTTTGAGTCAGTCTAAGGTTATTTAGATATAGTTTCTCTCAATGTCAGTGAGAAGGTTTGACAACCGCTGTTGCTTAGTGTCCAGCCAGGATAAATGTTTATCTTGTCAGCATATAGTTTGTGATAAAAGTTCATCTGAACCATATTGATGAAGATGCAGCACAGCCAATGACCAGTTGTTGTGTGGCTTAGTTGTTCCACAGGTCCATATAATGTTGATCAGTAAAAACTTAAGAGACCAACCCTGACTCGAATATTAATTTTAGTCACACTATTGACTTCTTCTCACTTGACTGTCCTTTTCTTCATGGAAAGGAAAAATGAAAGAACCAGACTCCCCAAATTCTCAAACTGTCAAAACTGAAGGCCCACAGGGTAGGGGGGATCTCACTTTCACAAACTTTAAATTTTCAGATTTCACAAAATTCTCCCATGCCATTTCCATATTTCTGGCTCATATCGCAAGACGGGACAAGCCTCTCCATCCTGAGTTATACAACCCATCCTAAGCTGGAAAGAGTTGCTGCTGGAGTGGAAGAGGCTATCTGTACTTGGATGGCCCATAGTGATCCGTGCTCAGACACCATCTCCAGAAAGCCCTTGGGGGCAGCCTTGGTTTGTTCCCAGGCTTGGTAGTTTCTCAGCTGGCCAGTTTGGGGGGTGGAGCCACTTCTGGTGGCACTGCCAAAAGGGGCCTTCCATAGTATATCAGTCAGACCACAGAGACATCCTGTCCACCCATCTCCATGCTCCAGTGTACTGGTCCAAGGCCAGGTGTACATCTTGGTCCTGGTCACACAAGTCTAAGACGGGACAGCCTATTCATTAATTTGATCTGAGGTCGTACCAGACCTCAGGCCATCCTCAGGCCATCTCTACCTTGGGGTGCATCAGTCACATCTTTCTCCAAGATTGACCTGAGACTCCTCTTGGCTCTCCACCCTTTTTCCTGCATCAAATCTATCTCCTTCTGATTGGATGCTGTTCTGTCACTCAAGAGAGACAAGGGTGTGTGTTTGAGGTTCTATTTTAAGCCTGCTCCCCCACCTCCACATGCTCCTCCCTTTTTTATGTGCTTTTCTTCTCTGTGTGGTTAATATTTAAAATAGTAATAATGAATTTGAGTAAAAATGCTAGATAGAAGAATGATACACATAAACTGAGGTGGGAAGTGGAGGTGCCTCCAGAACTCCACACGTGCCAATTGGCTGAAGGAAAGACTGGACCCACCCACCCAGCACAGCACAATTCAGCCTCCTTCTTGCCCACACTAGAAGCAGTGAAGATGTCCTTTTGAGTCCTTGTCAGACCTGTAAAAATGGGGACCACAGTTAAGACGATCTTAACGGGGTAGGCCGGCTTGGGAAATGAATTAAATAAAAATAATGTGAGTAACATGACCTGGGGACTATCTCAGGTCGACCTAAACTACTTGTGTGACCAGGACCCTTGTTCAATGCAGGTAAATCTTGAGAAAGCAGGGCCCGTTGTAGGCAAGAGTCAAAGGCTGGCTAACATGCAAATGGCAGGCCCCTATTGCATAACCTGTTCTGGAATACCATACTCAAAACTGTGTTGCCTTCTGACCCCGTCCCTAGATAACAATGCTGCATATGAAACATAACCAGAAACTGGCCCACAATAGCATTTTTGAATCCTTTTTCTCCAGAACCTTTTCCATCACTACATTGGAGTGATTCAAATAATAGCACCACCGTTTCTCCATAGTTCTTCTTCACTGTCAGAGTTGCCATATGGAATCACAGCAAGATGAAGGGAAAGCCATTCACTTGGATTTTAGATGCAAAATCTGTTAGAACAGAGAGGAAATACTCAGGAATAACTCATGTGTACCACTGCTAACAAAACACAGATTGGCTGCCTTTAGCATAACTAAATTAGGAGAAGACAGTAGGATGCATGCATTCATTCACATTTCTTGTGTGCTTCTTATATGATATCCAAAGTATAATTTGAATCACTGATTTCCTGATAGTGAAACAGCTCATAGAGTACCACAGAAGGAAGAACTTGAACTGTGAAACTCTTTTCTGCTTTCCAATAACATCAAAGGCTGCTTTCAGGATTGAACATCGTGCTTTCAATGGAATGGATGGATCAGAACCACAAATCACTTTCAAGGTTTTATTGGATTTTACATGCACTCCTTACATCCCAAGTGTCTGTATCAAGTGAGTGTAAGTAGAGTGCTCCAAAGCTTTGCTTCTGGTGCAGTGTTTTTTTCTTCCCAATGATCTTTAATAGCCCTCCATGTTTTTAAAAATATTTTGGGACTTGAATGATCCCCCATGAAACATGCTGGCATATGAAAAGCAGATTTCAACAATGACATATCAGGTACTTTGCAGACTAGTGGAAATAAATCTGCAGTTATATAAAAATTTGCAGCTTACCTGACTATGAAGTGACGACTCGTTGCCCCCACCCAAAACAAAGGTCCGCAGCTTCCTCCTCGGCAGCTGCAAGACTTCTGTGGCATGTGTGATGAAGCACATGTCACGTGAAATGGGGCAGCCAATGGGAGCTGAGCTGCAGGCTCAGTTCTCATTCGCTGTTCTTGCTATCCTGTCTGGACTGGTGGGAAACTTCGAATTTACCTGATACTGTGAAGCAAGTGCTCATCATTCCACAGTAGGTAAATCTGAAGTAGAGGTGTCTGGTGTGATGCCTATGCCCCAGCTGTGCATCAGAATGAGCAGAATTCCTAAGTCTGGACATACCCTCAGTCTCTATAATCTGGTGTCTTTTTGGCCACATCCCCATTACAACCTTATTTCGGTTTCAAACCGTTTTCAATCCTCGCAGACCCCACATCAGTTTGGCTTAACATGCTTTCCGTGTGTTAAATAGCCCCAAAGCATTGTAAATGTTAATCCTCATTTCAACAGGTCTCACTCTGGTTCGTATGCTTGAAACATTTTACATTTTTTACTGTGGGGTGTTAGGGATGAGAATCCGTGTTTAGGATTTCCCTCCCCCAATAGCTTGCTTCC
>MTQE01000390.1:14101767-14114891 GCA_014337955.1 Aspidoscelis marmoratus
CTCTTATGTTCTTATGTTTAAGTATGGAGATTGAAGTCCCCCAAGATCACCATGCAGGTGGCCTCCAACACTTCATCTGAGAAAGCCTCCATCAGCTCAAACAGGAAAGCATTTGGGTAGCAGGATGAACAGGAGACCGTCAGGAAGGCCATACTGTTTCTGGTCCAACACCAAGGGGGGGGGGAATCCCTCAATTAAATGGGCCCACCAGCAATACTGTACAAGTTCTCCCCCATTTGGCATTGCACTCCCTGTTTGGCATTAATGTGCAAATCAAGGGGTGTTTCCACACTTACCTCCTAAAATCTGTTTTTCTGAAATCCATCTCTGGGAAGATCTGTCTGAAATAGGGACAGATCTAAATGAGGCCCCACACTTCCACACTCACATGGGAAGCACAGATACTGAGGCACACATCATGTGTTCGGTGTGCAGATGCTGCAGTATTGATTTCCAGAAGCATCTAGCCTCCCTGAGGCCCCACCGCCCCAGGAGCCGCATGATTGGAGCATTCTGCCATCAGTCACCATTCAATTTCCCCCGTACATGAGCGTGTCAGGGACAGACTGGCTGCCAATCAGTGAGATACCATGGCTGCTGTGGTGCTGCTGCCTCACTCAATATGGTGACTTCCTGCTGCCTCACTCAACATGGTGACTTCCTGCTGCCTCACTCAACATGGCGACTTCCTGTCCCACCTGCATCCATTCCCTCTCCTGTCCGTGTGCAGAAGCGTCCTCCTTTGATGCGGAATTTCCATGCAGGAACGGATTGAAGACCTAATTTTTCAGGTCTTCCAGGAAACCGGATTTAGTGGTGCCTAGATCCATTAGCGACAGATCTCGCGAGAGGCTGTGCAGAAGCGGCATCCTCGAACGGGCCCTAATCTGTCCCACTGTGCGGAAGGTACCTTGCACATGTGTCCCATATCTGTCCATATTGTGTGCTTAATGGGGCTCTAGTGGCCAGTGCAGAAACACCCTATGAAACCAAGATGTCTACCACAGAGTCCTTTAATCCAAATTAAGGATCCATGCGTAGTCCTTTTGAACTGCATTAGCTACTTGTGCTCAAAGTACTTGAAGGATTGCCTTTTCCCAGCTGGCTCTGCTCATCTCATGAGGGCAATACAAGGACCCCTGTTATGTGTGCTGTCATCAAAGGTAACATGGGTAGACTGCCACACGTGATAGGGCTGTCTCAGTAACCACCACCACCCTGGCTTTGGAATGCCCTCTCTTTATCATCGTTTGGCATCATCCCTCATGGCTTTTCAGTGGAATCTCAACATCTCTCTCTTCTGGAATGGAAGCTGGTGTGTTTTTGTGGTTAGAGTGTCAGACTGTTATCTAGTAGTCTCCTGGTTTGAGTTTGCACTCCTACACAAAGCCAGTTGGGTGACCTTGGGCTAGCCACATCCCTCTTTCTGAGCTCTCACAGCCCCACCTACCTCACAGGGTGTCTGTTGTGGTGAGAAGACAGGTTTGTCAGCTACTTTGAGTCCCCTTAAAGGGTGAGAAAAATGGGATATAAAAGCCAACTTTTCTTCTTCTTTTCCTGTTCCAGATTGTGGTTGTTTTTAACTGGAATTGTTTTAGTGAATACTAAATCTTTGTTTTATTTTTCAGAAAAACTTTTATTGCTGTAATATATGATGTTTCTGTGCTTGTCTTTTCCTGTGAGCTGTTCTGAAGCCTCTGAACAATGAGGTGGGATAAAAATCAAATATTTTTTCTCTGTCTCTCTTCTCCTGTGTGTATATGTACATTCATATACAGGTTTTATGAAAATGCAATTATATGCATGTAGATATGGATTGTTACAGATTGGTTTATTAGACTCCTCTTTTTGATATATATCTTTATTATAAAGTGTTTTAAAGGCATCTATATTTTTCATTGCTTAACTGGGATTTTCTTTGGTTTTTGCTTCACTTTATTCAATCCCAGACACTGGATTCTGATTCTGTCTGTCAGTAAGTGAAAATCTGATAAATTTGATTTGGGTTGAGTGACAGAACCAGCTAAGCCTATGCAATCATGTTCTATTCCCTCAGTAAGGAATGGAGGTAGAGTTGCTGGATTTAACTGATTGCAACATAAAATAGACACATTGTGGCTGTCAATAGAGTAAGTTCATATCATGTTAGGTTGGCTAGAGACAAATGTTGAGTTTTTGAGGTTCTACTATGTGTGGAACCTTCAAAGAACAAAAAGGGCTTTTGTGTCCCATATTTTTGCACTTAACAGTTAGGGATGTGCACAATTTTTTTTTTCATTCAAATTTGATTCTAATCACATGTCAAAACATTCCATTCATATCGAATGTCAAAACATCCGATTTGATTTAAATGCTTCGAATCCAAATGCAACAAAATCTGATTTGAATCAAATGCTTTGGAATCGATCCGTTTGAATGTTGGATTCAAATCTGAAGATACGAATGTCAACAACGTTCATATTTGAAGATACAGATGTCAACAATATTTGTATATGTCGTACTTATCTGTGTGCATTTCATACGCAAATGGTTACAGATACATATGAGATGCATACAGATACATTTGTATACATTTGTATCTGTACAATCATATCTGTACGTTCATATCCGTACACATGTATCTATACATTAAAATGTTTTGAATCATTCGAATGAAGGTTTTGGGACATTCAAAATTCATTTAGATGCTTAAGTTCTATTCTATTCAAGTTCGAATGTCCACATTTGATCGAATTCTGAATGTTTAGAACATCCATGCAGTTACAGCTTTTAGATAAGGGAGGAAGCCTCTGGCTATGGGATCTGGCCTCTTTCTCCAATTTCTCCTCTTTTTTCTATTGAGTTTAGTATTTTAAAGTCTTTGGTCTTGTAAAGACATTCATCAATCTTCCTGCTTAGTTCTCCCTTTCTATAACCTGCCTGGAGCAACGCTTCACAGCCAACTGTGGCTTACCCAATAATTCTGATTGCCATCCTATCTATACATATTTTCTTGAGCATTTTCCTGGGGAAGTATTTTTTTTCACCCAGAGGGTCATCAGTCTATTGAATTTACTGGATGGCTTTAAAAAAGAATTAGATAAATTCATGGAGGATAGATGTTCCAATGTCTACTAAAATTAATACCTAGGTATTTCCTCTAGGTTGGAAAGACAGGCAGGGTGCCTTTAATGGCCATTTGCAGGGATTTGAGAGCAGGTCAAGATTTTGCCTGTTGGGGATCATTTCCCCAAGATGGACCTGGTCAGCCACATGTCCGTACAGCATATTCTGATGATGAACTGTGGCTGAGGCATCCTAAAATGAAAATTCTAGCTTCTACAAAGACCAATAGCTTCTGCAAAGATGGATATATATGATTTATTGGGTTCATATCCAATTCTAGTTCTTTTAATAATTTAGAGGGACTATGTAGTGATGGTGGGAGCCAGATGGGTAGTTCATGCATGGGTGCTCATGTGAAATTATTCTTTTGTTTTTTAAAAAACTTTAAAAAAAACATTGGGTATATCAATGCATTCATATATGGTGCCCAAGAATGAAGCCCTTGTTCTGTTGTGCCAACAAACAAGCCAAATGTTAACAATGTTTGCCTTGGTGTTAAAGCAAAGCCATTGCGGACTTTGTCTCTAGAAATTCATCTCACCCTTCGCTGATCCAGAAACAGATCAGCCAAGCGTCAGCAACTGATTCCAAAGCCGAGAGCCTAATACATTATTTAGATTTCCAATTAAACATCTGCATGGTAAATAGTGGCAAGTCTGGCCTTCCCCACTGTGTTTTTGTAATCTTTACAATACAGAATGCATTATTCATGTGATCTTTGTGTATAATTGTCCTCCTCAACAGTAGCCAAACTGCTGCATCCTGTTTCAAAAGTGGATCTCTGCATTACTAAGGGTTTGCAATCCTCAAGTTATGTCTAGGGGGTTTGACCCTGAAACAAAAGTTGCTGCAAAGTTGTAAACAAAACTAAACTTCATAGCAGGCAGACATTGCACCTATTGTATTTTATGACTCAGGATAAGCCGCGTTTTTATACAGCCATGGGAGGACCCATATGATCCAGATTTCCCTAGCTCTGGTGGAAACTAATGGGGTCTGTAGTGGAAATGGGGTCATCCTGCTCTGAGCCTAATGGGTGCCTAATGAGTACTTCAATGGGGACTTAGTGCTAGTGAAAAAACACCCCATGTTGCATTTGGATTCTAAACATTTAAATTGAATTGGATGTTTGCACGGGATATGTATCAGATATGTATTGGATATCTATGTGTTCATATCAGATATTTGTATGAATTTGTACAAATACATTCACAACAAATGGAATCCTACCACATTCGAAGGAGATCTATTCGAATGAATACAAATTTTCTTACATTCAGTGCGATGTTTCCCCACCTCACTCCATACATACATGGACTGAGGTGCCCTGAGAGCACAGTGTCCACTGATAGGAAAGGGTGCTATTTCCCATTCTTGTGGTACCCTGTTTCTGGCTGTGCTCACACCTACATTTTAATCCAGCTTCAGTCCACTTTCAGAGTGAGATTACACATTGTTTTATTTAACTCAGAATATCCACCGTTCAGTTAAGTTAGATAACATGGAAGGCAAACGACAAGTCACTTTGCTGCTACATAAGAACATAAGAGAAGCCCTGCTGGATCAGGCCACAGCCCATCTAGTCCAGCATCCTGTCGCACACATTGGCCCACCAATTGCTCATGGGCATCTGAAGCAGAGACAGGGACAAACCTATTCCTGCTCTAGAATCCCAGCAAATGGCCTTAGAAGTGCCCCGGGTCCCCCTGCTGTGTTCTTCCACTCTGAAACTGGACTGAATCTAGATTAAAATGTAGGTGTGGACACAGCTCTCTACATTTTGATCACCATGCCGTTTGGCCATATAATTCAAAGCGAGTGGAGCCCTGTGTGCTTATATGGATCCCTTCTGATGCTGTCTGAAAAAGATAAGCCTTTTATTTTGTTTCCCTATTTTTGTTTGAAAGGCTTAATCCTTAAGGAATGCTGAGATCGTGGTTGGGTGTGGTTAGGAATAAAGCTGGAGAGACCAGGAATAATCAACCATTTTTCAGAATGCCCCACAGGACACACCAAAAGTGCTCAAGACACGCTTTCTATTTTCCTCTTAAAGTCAAGGAAGTGTTAAAATCAAGGGAATTTTTAAACAGTGCAGGACTTTGTCAGAGCAGTACCACTTTTCAGTGCAGACACTGATCAGGAAAAGATATAGGGCAGGGGTAGGCAGATTCTCGTTGCTCTTGTAATCATTTTAAGTCTCCATTTGTAATTCACTCTAAAAGGAATGTATAATAGGAAAGCTTTATAGGAGCAAATTATGTTGCTCTCAGAGATGTATAATGTATGTTTTTTAATTAAGCTGGCTCCTCTAACTGATTAGAATTTTTCCAATGGCTAGCATTCATTGGAATCTTTCCATTACACTTAGCACCTTTGTGCACTCTTAAATGCAGCTGAGAATTTGTACTGGGGTAGCAAATACAGTATCAGCATCCCCATGACGAGTCTTTCCACCCTTAACTTTGGACTGGGCCACCATGGAAGAAGTGCCAAGGCTGCATGTAGGACTGTGCTACTAGGACTGTACTGCTCGGGAGTTGGCAAAGATGGGGACAGCAGTGCAAGCTTAGAGCCACTCTGGAAGTGGCTCTGTGGTGTATGAATGAACCTTGTCAGGCCGTGCCTGGCCATACTGGATGACCATGTGCAGAAAGGCCCTCGGGATTGAAGAAGAAGAAGTAGAAGTTGGCTTTTCTCACCCACTTTTCTCACCCATTTTAAGGGGACTCAAAGCGGTTGACAAAGCTTTCTACTCTTCTCCCCACAACAGACACCCTGTGAGGGAAGTGGGACTGTGAGAGTTCAGAAGAGAGCTGTGACTAGCCCACGGTCACCCAGCTGGCTTCATGGTGGAAGGCAGAATCGAACCCGGTATTCCCAGAGAAGAGTCTGGCTCCCTAACCACTAGGCACTAGTCAGTCACAAGCAGAAAACAAAGGAAAAACCTTCACCTGCTCTCAAAGGGGCAAATGGTCTTTAGAGGCATCTTCCTATCTTCCTGGCTTTGTGGGGGAATGAGGAATCAAACCCGGTATTCCCAGATTAGAGTCTGGCTCCCTAACCACTAGACCAGACGGGCTCACTGAAGTGCTATTTTACATAGAAACCGCTGGCTGGCATGCTGTAGACTTTCTACCCTCACAGCAACTCATGAAAAACTGGTTGATTGTTCAGCTTCTACTATCTTCTTGCACCCATGATATGCTCTTCGTTCTGGATCATCCAACTATGTATGGCAGGGGACAATTAATGAAATATTTCACTTTTGTATGGTAAAAGTTTGCTATTTTTGTATGGCTGGATTTAATTATATATTGGGGTTATAAAAAAATTTTTTAAAAAAAAGCTTTGATTCAGAACAGCTGAAGGCATTCTGCCTACCACAAGGCTTCCAATGGTTTCCAATGACCAAAGCTGATGGGAATAACTCTACATTTGAATACTCTAGAACCATGTAAAAGACATGGTTTAGCGCACTGGCCCCCATTGTCCAATGCACTCCGATACACATTTTCAGATAATTTGAATGCATAGATTAGTATCTTAAATATCTGAATCGAGTCGGATTTTTTGACATTAAGGGGGTCAGGAAATGCAAGGAGCCAGGTTAGCTGCATGTTAATTGTAGAACATCTAGATGGCTTTT
Organism: Aspidoscelis marmoratus; assembly: GCA_014337955.1. NCBI lineage: Eukaryota > Metazoa > Chordata > Lepidosauria > Squamata > Teiidae > Aspidoscelis > Aspidoscelis marmoratus. The sequence continues at coordinate 14,108,519 of MTQE01000390.1, forward strand.
GTTGTTTGAAGAATCTTATGCTCCTCACACAGAGTATGTTTGAGATGTTCAACAGAGGGCTTGACAGACAGTCCATTAAGCTCTTTCAAAGAAGTTCTCACTTTAGCTGACAGTGTGAATAGGCACTACACTAGAGGAACACAATGTGGCAGCTGACAGATGCCCCATTATGTATTTTTGAAGCAGCTCATGTTGTTGATGATGGCGTAAGGAAGATCCCTTTCGGATGAGCATAACAGGCCTGCATTATTCAGAATAAAGGTCTTGCCCTCACATCTCATATAATTTCACCACAGACAGACATAAAAACACATGCAAAATATTATTGACAGAGCATCAGTTTTCACAAGAAGCAGACTCAAGGATTTTCAGCATGGCTGTTGCAAGAAACCATCGAAGAAGCACCCATTTGGGCTAAGGACAAGCCAGATCATAAAACTAATCTCATACCTACTACAACTTCTCCATTCATTGGAATATATAAGTAAGATGTCAAAGATTTGCAGGTTAATTTTCAAACTGGGATCGAGGACAACTACAGAGAAAACTACTACACGGTTATCTCTCCTCTAGTCTCAGCTTAATCAAAGAAAAATATAGTATGATATACATTCAACTCCTACAATGGTTTTAACTTTAACTTATAAGGCCCAAATGACTTGGGTCCCAAATATCTGAAGGAACGTCTACTCCAATATTGACCTGACCGTGTCTTAAGATCTGGAGGGGAGGCCCCCCTGGTTGTACCACCACTCTCAGCGGCAAAGACAATAGGCACATAGTAGAGGACCTTCTCAGTGATGGCCCCTAGACTGTGGAATAGTCTCCCCGTTGAGTTGCGTCTATCACCTTCACTGGACATGTCTAGGAAGGCAGTGAAGACACACCTCTTTGTTCTGGCCTTTGGTTAAATGGGGATACACTTTCCCTTCCCACTTGCAGACACTATTTAATATATACTGTTATTGTTTTAATATGTTGATTTTAAATGTTGTTACCCACCCTGAGACCTTTAGTTGCAACTGCTAGCTTGAACTGCTTCACCTGAGACTACAAGATAGGGGTGTGCGCAAATGCAATCTTTGGGATTCGATTCGAATAATCAAAAATTTGATTTGATTTGAATCTTTTAAATTTGAATTTAACCAAATTCTATTTGAATTAAGCAAATTAAAATCTATTCATCTGAATTTTTCATTTAAATTTCCTCATATGAATGTTGACATTTGTAGATGCCTGTACGCAGTTTCCCGGGTCCGTACACATCCGTACATGTTCGTATGCATCCTGTAGCTATCCCGTATACAACCCGTTTTCATCCCGTATGGATCCATACAAATGCATATGGATGCAGGAAAGATGCGGATCTTCAAGTATGCATCGTGTATGAACCCATACACATATGAATGTCCAAATAATTCAAACAAAAATCCAAAATTCAAAATTTGAATCAAAACTTTAAATTCAAACTTAAGGACATTCAATTTGAATCTGAATGTCGAAATTCAGTTGATTTGATCAAATTCCAAATGCATTCAAATATTCGTGCACATGCCTACTACAGGATATGAGGTCTGACAGCTATTATTCAGGTGGTCAGAAAGCCAAAGCAGTGACCTTGGGCAGCAACTGAAGGACCCCACCACTTGGGGCCCATTAGAGTTTTGGGTGGGATTTCAGCTGTTTTAGTCTGCATTAGGGGTGTGCACAAATGTATTTTTGGCATTTGAACACGAGTTGAATTGAATATTCAAAAATTATGTTTGATTTGAATGCAAAAAATCCAGATTTTCAAAAATCCAATTCGAATCTGGATTATTTGAATCTGTAAATTCAGAAATCCGATCCGTATTTGAGAAAACACCAATATTTGACAACATTCATATTGATTTTACAAATCTGCGCACATCCCATTTGCATCCCATTTGCATCTTGGGTTATAAGCGCAAAGGCACATGATTTTCGTGCATATTCAAATGCAATAGACACAAATCTGTACAAATGGATCATTCAAATATCCAATTCGAATGTTGAAATTCAAATGTCGTTAAATCTGATTCGAATTCATACGTCAATATTCGTCAAATTCTAAAGAGGTTTTTGAATTTTTAAATATTCGTACACATCCCTAGTCTGCATGAGCATGTGGACTGCAGACCCTTATGGTGGGCTAGGGGGCCAATTTGCACCTTCCTAGGTGTGCTGGCCAGGCTAAATGTGAATCACCTCCCATTAGAGAGGTGATAGTGAAGCCACAGCAATTGTGCCAACATGCCTCAGTGCCACTGCTGTTGTGACAGGTGACGCAGCATGCAAACGTGCCTGCTCTGCCAGTCAAGAGGTGCATATGAAGCATGCTGGGCTACGCTACCACTATATGTTGCGGGGAAATTCTTGCATGCATGCATGGAGCTGATTCTGGAAAAGAAACGGAAGCATCCAGGAACTTCTCCCGTCTTTGCCTTTTCATCTAATGCAGTGGTTCTCGTCCTGTGGGTCATGACACCTTTGGAGGTCGATCTACTCTTTCACAGGGGCCATCTAAGACCATCAGAAAACACATAGGAACTGAGACACCGCTCCTCTATCCATCTCCAGGTGGGTCTGCCCACAGGCAGATACGCCCACATACGAGTACCAGGCGTGATGACATCATCACGCCGACCCCATCACATACACCCATACAAATACAGTAGGGAGCAGCTACTGGGTAGAAAGCACCAGTATTGGAGGTAAAATGACACTTATATTCAGCCGTGGTTGATGTGAATACTATGCTTTAATTATGTTCAATTTGTAAAATGAAAACACATTCTGCGTATCAGATATTTACATTAAAATTCACAACAGTAGCAAAATTACAGTTATGAAGTAGCAACGAAAATAATTTTATGGTTGGGGTTTAGGGTTAGGGTTAGGTTGGGGGTCACCACACCATGAGGAACTGTATTAAAGGGTCTCGGCATTAGGAAGGTTGAGAACCACTGATCTAATGCAAAAAGGTTCATAATCTGGAATAGGACCCAGCCCAGAAGAGGCCACGGCTTCCTACCATTTGTATGCTTCTACTGCATCCAGGCAAAGAAAGGCAGGACGCCTTTCTAACCCCGCCTATGCAACCATGGAACTGACAGACATGTAGGTAGCATGGGGAATGATAAACGTGTGTCTATGTGCCATCACCTTAATAATAAATGAACAATAACATCTATTTTTTCTATCTGTGGATGTGGAGCACTGAAAGTCCTTATATTAAACTTCTACTTCTCCACTCCTCCAGGTATTTTCAAAGGGCCCACTGGATAGCCCTTAACAATGGTCTGAAACAAAGGCAGCTATTCAGCACATGTTTCTTAGCAACATAAAACTGATGTTGAGAGGAACATAGCAATTATTTTATTTTGAACCCCCCCCAACCTTTAGTAATAGCCTGCACAGTAACACAGAGAATGTGCTCATTTTTTCACCTTTAAATCACCATATTGTTAAGAGAATCCTAGTAACCCACAACATTTATTTGTTTAAAATATCTCAAAACTGTCCCTCGTCTCAATGCGCTTTCCTGGCGTCGTGAAGCACAGCGCAATGCTGGGTTTAAAAAAAAAATCCATAAATTAATTGAATCCTATATCTCAAACCACATGCCACCACAGATAAGACACTAGTAAATAAGCAGGAAACTTTGTAATCCAATAACGGCTTCATCATTCCAAATATAAATTGCCAAACAACACTCGGCAAACGCCCGAGTGAATCATTTCGTTTTCTGTGTGGACATGAATTTTTTAAAAATGGGAATGGCATCCCACAAATGGGGAGCCACCACAAGGATATTAGAATTAATCACACGCAGCCTCTGCTTACTGTACTGGAGAATGGAGGCATTCAACAACCTGAGCAAGTCCTTGTGGGTGAAGAATGGAGCCCTAATAAACAAGAAAAGCTTTACCGTCAGCCATACCATAAAGTCTCTTCAAGTGAAGCCTCATGGACTTCCCAGGCCTCATGCTCCATCCTAATCATATACTCAAAGCACAATAGCAATGGCTTCTTCCGCACCCCCCCTTCCTTCCTCTAAAAATGCTGAAGGCAAATATGTAATAACAATTTTATTAAATTTACTAATGCTCCCCATGGCTGTCTCTGACAAATGCAGAGGCCCGCGTGGGGGAGTTGTTCATGCAGTGTGCTCATTATTTAATAAGGAAGCCATGCCATACACAAGCTCTGAATTTTAATGAACCTTCTAAATATATGGAGCGCACAGTTTGAAATACAGCAACATACAGTCACAACATGGACGATAAAAATGCAAATTGCTGCAGAGAAGGATCAAGCTGACTGGGGGAATAGATAGAATCTGAGAGAAGGGCAATTTGGAAGCTATGCACAGCCTGTAAATGGGAACTTGACAAGGGGAGATGCAATTTGGTAGTCGGAAGACTGGAATAAAACAGTGGCAGGGAAAATGACAAGGTCATCATTTATATAAGATGAATACAAAGTGACAACAGCAAAAGAGAAAAGAATATCAATTTCGTGCCTGTTTTTGGATGTTTTTGTGGGGTTTAGTTATTCACATACGAGAACATAAGAGGGCCATGCTGTATTAGGCCACAGCCCATCTAGGCCAGCATCCTGTCTGACATCATGGCCCACCAATGGCTTAGGCATTCTCAAGGAGAAGGAAGGCAGAGGAAAAACCTTCACATGCTGTTTATTTATTTGCATTTTTATCCTGCTTCATACCAAAAGATCTCAAGGTGGGTTATAACCGTAAAAACAAAATCTAAAATGAACACAATAAAAGCAATAACAGTGCCTGAGAGTGAGGAAGGAAAGCCTTTTCATCAGCAAAGCCCATGCTAAACAGGTGTTTCCTTGGTCATCTCCTGAATGTATATAGTGAAGGTGCTTTGTGCAGCTCAGGAGGAAGGCTATTCCTTGGCCTGGAGGCTACCACTGAGAAGGCTCTACCCTGGGGTCAAGTCATTTAGAAGAAGAAGGAGAACGAGAACGAGAAGGAGAAGGAGAAGAAGAATGAGAACAAGAACGAGAACGAGAAGAAGGAGAAGGAGAAGAAGAAGGAGAACGAGAATGAGAACCAGAAGGAGGAGGAGGAGGAGAAAAGAAGAAGAGTTGACTTTTCTACCAAGCTTTTCACATCCATTTAAGGAGACTCAAAGCTTCTATTTTTCTCCCCACAACAGACAACCTGTGAGGTAGGTGGGACTGTGAGAGCTCAGAAGCATAGCTGTGACTAGCCCAAGGTCATCCAGTTAGCTTCTTGGAGGAGTGCAGACTCAAACCTGGTATTCCCGGATAATAGTCTGTCTCCCTACCCATTAGGCCAAACTGGCTAGGGTCTTGTAGGACAAAGTTAACACCTAGAATTGGGTCTGGTAGTGAACTGAAAGGCAGTCCAGCTACTTTAAGACAGGTGAGGTGTGCATTTCCTGCAACTTGCCATACCAATCAAGAGTCTAGTTGCTGCATTCTGTGCCAGTTGCAGGTTCTGAACTGCCTTCAAAGGCAACTTCCCATAGGCAGCGTTCACACTTGACTTTTTAAACCTAAGTTGGACCCAGTGCGCAATGTGGTTGTCCCTGTTTGCTTGAGGATAGCATGGGCTGAATTCGAATACTGCTGTTCCCACTCAAACCACAAAAATCCCTAGCACAGAGAAACAGGATCTTTTAATGTCCACCCCTTGTGCAAACCCTGTAAGCCTTCCCTGCTCAAAATGAGCAAAAGAGCAGATGCACATAGGGCAATCACAAAGCAATCATACATTCCCTTTCACACTCTCCCTTTCAAATTGGATGTTCCCAGTAATGTTACCTCCTGAAGCCAGATTAAAATAATGCCATATCAGTCATATAACGCCCCACCGCAGCAGTGGTCATCCACATTTCAAGTGCTGGTAGAGCCATGTACTGGATTGTCAGCACTCAGAGCATGGTTGACCAGGCCAAGGCAGGTTAGATTGCCATGGGGATCGGGATGCTACATATGGCTGTGCAAAATTGTGCGATTGTGCCCACTTGCCATTCCACAAATGGAAGAGAGCATAGATGCTTCATCCAGGAACAGTCAAGCTGTTCATCAGCACATGAATACTAGATAGCTCCTGGGTGGCCCACAGTGTTGCAATAGAAAGGGTCAGTGTAAAAGGCAGCAAAAATGTAAATGCACAAATTTGTTTAGAAATTTCCCAAAATCTACTGTAGATCCCAAGATCTATCTACAAGCTCAAGTTTTGGCTCCTTCAAAATTACTCATAACAGTTTGTTTAATAGCATGACATGACAAGATATGGTGCCATTTCATTCCTTCCTTCCTTCCTTCCTTCCTTCCTTCCTTCCTTCCTTCC
>MTQE01000390.1:14126023-14150962 GCA_014337955.1 Aspidoscelis marmoratus
CCTTCTGAGCATGCTCGAGGGGGCGGCCCCTCATTGGCTGGGCACCCGCATATGCTCAGATGGGCAATAGAAGCCTGGCAGGTGCCCAGCCAATGAGGGGCCGCCCCCTTGAGCGTGCTCGGAATGGCCCGGCCTTTCTACACAGAATGGAGCCTGCAGGAGAAGGTAAGACCCTGGAGATGGGTTGGGGGCTTTTGCCTTGGGTTCCTGCCCACCCCCAGACCCCAATCTGGTGTTCGGGAGCGAGCAGGAACCCAGGGACAGAAGGCAGCCGGCTGCCCACACTGGCTCCACAGGAGCCAATGGGAGCAGCCCGGGGGAGGGTCTTCCCCCCAAACGGGTTGAGAACACTTTCCCGTTCGCACTGGCAGGTAAGAGAACTGCTCTCAAAGCGTTCCTTACCTGCCCTTGTGTGAACGGGAAAGTGTTCTCAACCTGTTCGTGGGGAAGCGTTCCGAGGCGTCTTCGCCTTAGTGCAAAAACGCCTCTAGAATCAGCTGAGGAAAAGAACAGACACAGGGCAAAGCATTCAGTCTCCCTTTCAAATCAGACACTCCCCCCATTCATGTTACTGGTAAGGAACCTTTGCGCAGAAGCAGGAAAGCAAAGAACAAAGCGATCTCTCCCTTTCAAATCCATTTCCTTGCAGCAGCTCACGCCTGCCCCTTAAAGGAAGCTGTTGCAAGGAAAGGGGTTCAAGCTTGCTTTTAAAATGGAAGGAGATGGTGAGGAGGAATGCAATAACCTGACAATCCCAAAAATGGACTGAATTTGCATTTAAACTTGTACGGAAATGCAGCCGTAATGTTCTCACCTGGCATAGCTCCAGAGAGAAGCTGTTCCAAAGCCCAGGGGCCACCACAGAAAAGCCCTTCTTAACATCTTGTGTCTGTCTGCAGCCTTAATGATTAATAAATGGAGTTTCTGCGCACAGACTGACTAAACTGGTATGGCTACAGGTAATCCTTATGAATGCCAGTAATCACTTGAGACCAGAAACACAAGGAATGATCACCCTTTGCCCTCTCTAAGTAATCCTTGCTATACCAAAGGCTCTGTTGCAAGTATAGTAACTATTCCTTAGAAGGACAGTATGGAAGATCAAGGGAACCAAAAGGGCAAATAAGGAACATATTGGCAAATATCCAGGTTGCAACACAGAAACAGCAAATAGCTGGATTTGACAGAAATTGAATTGGAAAGGGGAAACTTCATTTCGATTTTAACTAGGGAATCTGCTGGCTCTCACGGTGTTGTTTGATTTAAATGAAACCAGATGGGATTGAACTCTCTAATTATGTTCCTTGTTGATCCATAAGAATTGAAAAATGTTGGACGTGATCCTATAGCCCAGCGGGTCATTGTATTTAAGTACCCACAGTAACTTTGGTTCCATTAAAGCTTTTGCTTTCGAAAATTCCACAGCAGAGAAGTAAAACCAATTTCTAATGCCAGAACTCCTTTTAAAACATCTGAACTTAGACCTCCAAGGTTTCCCTCATGCCTGATTTATCCCCTGCAATTATAGGTGACCACCAACCTTCAAAGGCCATTTCAAAGCCCTGGTGTATGATTTGCTTTTACATTTAGACTAGTTGTGCTAATTATGGGGGCAGCATGAATGTTCCTCTCCTGGAGAGAGCACTATGTAAAGTTAGCGTGAAATCATGTGCTTAAGTAACTCCTTTGCAGTGTGTTCTGAGAAGTTGCATTTGGTGTTTCTTATTTACTTCAATCTTTTGGAGTCATTTATTTTTAAAAAATCACACACACACACACCAATTTTTTAAAAGCCCTTCATTTAGAAGTTGATCTGGTCTGCTATAGGATGGTGTAAAAGGCAGCTTTTCACTAAATCACAGTTGTCCTACTTTTTTTCATATAAGCTTAAAACTAATGAATTCAATGCATTCATATTCAGCGTATCCATAATGGAGAAATGGTAAGAGGCTCTCAGTATTCAAGCATGCTTGTGAAAAAATGAGGGACTATTGTATACATAGCATCTCAGCCTCATTATGACTTCGATTTGACTTATGGCTGGGTAATGTATATAAGTTAGGAAAGGCCGCATGTGATAGAGCATCTGTTTTATGGGTGTGTCCAAATGCAATTTTCGGGATTTGATTCAATTCAAACTGAATCTTCAAAATTCAAATTTAACCAAATTTGCAAAGCAAATTCAAATCTATTTGGATTTTCAGTTCGAATTTGCACTTACGAATGTGCCTGTACACATCAGTACACATCCTGTACGCATTGGTACACATCCATACGTGTCCCTATGCATCCTGTAGTTATCCCATATGCAACCCATTTTCACCCGGTATGGATCCACACGAATGCGTACGGATGTGGGAACTATTCATATCTCCAAGTATGCACCATGTTCAAACCCGTACACATATGAATGTCTGGATAATTCGAACGATTAGATATAAACATTGAAATTTGTTTGAATCTTTACATTCGAATTTGTGGACGTTCTATTCAAATTTGAATGTCAAAGTTCGGTCAGATTTGATCGAATTTTGAATATTCATGCCCATCTCTAATCTGTTTTACATATTACAATCCCTGTGTTCAATTTTAGGAAGAGGGCAATGGAAAACCATTTCTGTATCATTACTAGGAAAAGTGCATGGATTGACATGGGGCACCAGGAATTGGCAACTTTGCCTTACCTTTTCAATATAACACCAGAAAGCGCCCATGTGTCATTCAAACCTTCCTTTTTTTCTGCCTTCTGTACTCATTATCCTGCAGAAAATACAGCACAGGCAGAAAGCATTTCCCTATCCATGTAATGTCTCCAAAATTTGCTTTACAGAGTTGTGACGGCTTATGGATAGTGTTGCAGATGCAAGATGTTTAATTATGAGAACAGCAGACTGCTCATGTGACATCTGACATCATCCCATTTGTATGTGTCAGCCTCTGCGACCTGAAGGTAGCTTGTAGGTCCAAACCTGCAGGACGAGAGGTGTAACAACTGGACACTTCTATTCCAAACTGACAAAATTATGGGATGCAGAACATGGAAGGAGAGTTTAGTTTCCTTTCCAGATGGTGAGAGGAAAGTGCAGGGTCTTGTTCAGATCTTGCAATCACTTCTTGCTGTCCCTGCCAAATAGCAGGGCAAAATCACAAGGCAAGTGCAGGCTTTTACATACAGTATATGGATGCTTGCTCCTGCAGTAGTATGCTGTTGTCTGGGTCTTCCAATGGTGCAAAATACCTGGAAGTGTGTGGATCACTGTTGTATACTGTCGGGGCATAGGAATGTGTTTTGGGAACCAGCCTGGATATCAGTCAGATGGAAATGAACGTATAGCAAATAAGGATGTTAGAAAATTTGTATTTGTTTGAATAGATCCCCTTTGAATGTGGAAGGATTCTATTCAACATGAATGTATTCATACAAATTCGTACAAATATCCCATATCAATGCATATGTATTAGATACGTATCCCCCAGTTTAACTAATGTCCAAACTATTCATACAAATGTTGTATTCGTCACTTCGCTGATGTGTTCTCTCACTCTGAAAGGGGATTGAGCCTGGATTAAAACTTAGGTGTGAAGGCAGCCTTACTGTGTACTTTACAGCTACATAAACTCTTCACTTGAAAAGGACCAGAACATGGATTAGCCCCTAATATCATGGCAAAGAGAATTAAAAATTATAGTCTGTTTCTCGAATTTGGAATTACTTGTTCCAACTAGTAGATGCTCATAAATTAAGTTGCCATCAGTGAATGTAGCCATTAGTACTCCAAAGTAAATGTAATAGTGTGAGAACAAGGGGACAGTATTTTTCTTTGAATTACTGGGAAAGAGTTTCTTCTTGGGGCAGAATGACATTAATGAGAACTAGCAGAAAGACTTTTTAAACACATACTTTGAAAGGCTTAAGATGGGATACGGTGGCATGAACTACTGCATTCCTACTTCAGTTATTAATAGAATATGTTCTTTCTCTTTTTAAAGACTTTACTTTTGTCCTCTCTCAATCCTAGAAGATTATTCAGAGAGTCATTGTGCTACTGAAGATCACAATCAGACAGCTACTCACTGTGTGCATCTGCTCATTTCAAAAGGCATTTATAAAGTCAATGGTTCACCTCTTGCAAAACATATAAAATAATCTAGGCAGTCTGGGGGCAGGGGGAGGAAGAATGAAAATGCTGATGATGTTAACCATCTGTGAATCTGGTTGGCTTCCAGAGTTCCAGACTATTGGGTAGGCAGTAGAAGTTATTTCTGCCCTATGCTGCTGGATTACTCTTCCTATCATCATTCATCATGTTCCATGAAGCTTGGGCTGATGGACTTTTGGTCCAACCTATTTTTAGGCCACCCTAATCTAAATACTCACCTGCTACTGCAAGCTTCCAACCTCTGATGGACAATAAGGAAACATGGAACTCAGTAGCCCCATGGTGGATGGATTCACACTTAAGTTTTAATCAGCTTCAGTCCACTTTCAGAATGAGACAACATCCCAGCAAAGTGGCCAGTCATTTTACTTTCACTTTATCTGACCCACAGGAGGATTTTCTGAGTCAGATGTCACAAGCAAACAGCTTGCAAATTTGCCAATGCATTTTCTCACTCTGAAAGTGGACTGAGGGATGTGTACTAATATTTGTAGGCATTCGAAATCCGATCGAATGCACCGAATTTCAGCATTCAAACTTGAATACAATGTCCCAAAATTTAAATGCAAACATTCAAATCGAATTTCAAATTTTTGATCCATTTGTTCGAGTTATCTGTTTGTGTAGGGGTTATTCATGATGAGTACTTGAAGATCCGCATAGTTCCCGCGTCCGTACTCATTTGTATGAATCCATATGGGATGAAAACAGGTTGCATATGGGATAACTGCAGGATGCGTACAGATGCGTACGGATGCGTACGGATGTTTACGAATGTGAGGAAAATGCGTACATGCACATACGATTGTTGCCGATATTCATAGGTGCAGATTCCAATCAAAAATTCAAATGAATAGATTTGAATTTGTTGAATACAAATTGAATTTTGTTAAATTCGAATTTAAAAGATTCGAATTGAATCTTATTTTTAGGTATTCAATTTGATTTGAATAGAATGTCAAAAAAACATTCGTGCACATCCCTAAGATGAATTAAAGCTTAGGTGAGAATGCAGCCTTACATTTTTGAGTCTCATTATCCTTGTTTTTCTACTTTTAAAATGAATAAGGAGAAACCAGAGGCCTATTCGCACAAGGGCCTCAAGAATGCGTGTAGGGTGCCCAGGGATGGAGCATTCGTTCTGCTGGGCTGGCGGTTCCATTCAGAACTGACCCATCCCATCCCTACATGAGTTCTGGGTGTAGAGCACGGAATCAAGATCTACATCCGTTCCCTAGGTACATCTTTCAGGCTGGGGGAGTGGGGAAGCGGGATGCTTTTAAGGCCATTTGCTGGAATTCAAGAGCAGGAAAATGTTTGTCATTGTCTCTGAGATGCCCATGAGCATTTGGTGGGTCACCATGTGTGACGGGATGCTGGACTAGATGGGCTGTGGCCTGATCCAGCAGGGCTTCTCTTATGTTCTTAATGTAGATGGGGTGGCACGAACATGAAGAAGCGGGTTTGGCTGTACATCCGTGTAGTGTGTGTGGTGTTCAGCATTTTATGGTACTGGAGGTGGAGAATGAGACACAGGAGCAACCGAAAGTGACTTCCTTAGTATGTATTTTATGAAAACAAATCCACTAATAATAATAATAAGAGTTGGCTTTTCTACCCTGCTTTTCTCACCCATTTAAGGGGACTCAAAGTGGCCGACAAAGCTTTTCTATTCCTCTCCCCCCACAGAACAACCTGTGAGGTAGGTGGGGCTGTGAGAGTTCAGAAGTCAGCTGTGACTAGCCCAAAGTCACCCAGCTGGCTTCATGGGGGAGGGCAAAATCAAACCTGGTATTCCCAGATAAGAGTCTGGCTCCCTAACCACTAGACCAAACTGGCTCCAATAAGTAATTCCAAAAGCAACATGGGTGTCCAAACAGAAGATTAGTTATTTGGCGAGTCAGAGGTAGTTCCCTAACATATCAAAAAAGGAGCACTTAACATCAAAAAGGATGGAATCTGATTTAAGAAACTAATGATCAGCTGCACAATTTTTCATCTGCTAAACAATTGTGTGTTGGCCTCCATTCATGCCTTGAATTGCAAGCATCGTTGCAGGCACTTACGGGGAGTTTAAATTATTCTTGAGGAACAGTTTAATTTGGTGTGCTCTGAGTTATTTCTTTCCATTACATTGTTACAGTCACAATCTGCATAGCTGAAATGAATAACACTTAGCTCTTTGTAGACATCTGTCTGTTGCAAAGCTATCAAGATAAACTGTACCATTTTGAAGGCTATCCACTTTGGGAGGGGGCATATATGTCTATATGGAAATTGCTCTGAGGATTTTCTTCATGAATCAAAGGGGATAATGCACTCTTTCCTCTCCAGGAATGCTTTCTGGGAGCTACTTCCAACTCTGCAACACAGGTGAAAGCATTTTTATTCACCTTTTTTAAAAAATGTGGTAAATCCAAACTAGAAGAAGAAGAAGAAGAAGAGTTGGCTTTTCTACCCTGCTTTTCTCACCCATTTAAGGGGACTCAAAGCAGCCAACAAAACTTTCTATTCTTCTCCCCTCAACAGACACCCTGTAAGGTAGGTGGGCCTGTGAGAGCTCAGAAAAGAGCTGTGACTAGCCCAAGGCCACCCAGCTGGCTTCAAGGAGGAATGCAGAATCAAACTGGTATTTCCATATAAGAGTCCATCTTCTATACTACCTCTATTCAAACAGATGTTATTTTGTTATTTTATAGTTTTATTGATCAAGATTTGAATATATGCATTTTTTTTTCAAAATCATTTTGGGCAGCTACGTGGGGCCCTTTGTGTGGCTTTAAATATAAAAAACAAACATCAAGGGGACCCCTTAGGGACACCAAACTAAGAAGGGTGGTACAGCAAGATGCCTGCCACGCCACCACTATTAGCTCACAAAGGAATAGCACTATGATTTAATTTGGGGGGAAATTAACAATCCCTCAAGAAAAGCATATAATGATGGAAAGAGTGTGTAAATGATTTTTCTTTTAGTTTGTGGTAAAATTTTAATAAATAAAATTGATAATTAAAAAAAGAAAAGCATATTGGATCCAATGAGAATGGGAGAGTAGTTTAAACAGCCAAGAACCTAGGACGTAGGAGTGGATTATTCATTAGAGGTGAAAGGGCATCTAGAGTCTGCTGCGTCTTGGGAACTGTGGCTACAACAATTTAAAGAATACATTAGCTGTACCTTACAGAAGAGGGTTAACAGCAGTGGTCTGGGAATAATTGGGTTTAATGAGCAAAACAGGTCTTCCTCAATGCAGGATCTTAAAGAGATGGCTTTAGAAATGGTAAATTGACTCACTGTACCATAATGAGGCAGGCAAAGAAAAACACTTTTGGAGTTGTTGTTCTGCCAAACCAAAAAAAGAAACTTTATCAAAACACAAAGAAAAACTTTTAAAGGCACAGGGACAGATATTACCTTTGATCTTAGCCATAAGTTCTCATGGTTCTTCCTGCATTTGCATGATACTGCGATCTAACGGTATACTTTGCAAACAGACTCCTTTTGCCCATGCTTAGGTAAAATGTGCTGTAACCGACATATACTGTGGAACATCAGTGAAGAACTGGTAAATCACTCTGACCAATTGATCGGGAATGTGCTTTTACTTCTGTTGGGATGCAGTCTCACTTAGACCAAGCCGATGACAAAGACAACTTCCCAAATGAAATCCCATTAATGCAACCTATATTCCTGATGGGTATTTTCCAGATATATGATAAGATATGTCCTTATAACAAAGGGATGGTCTGAGATGCCAAATATTTTTTACAAAATGTATTTACAGATTTTGCCCAGAGAATGCATCAGTTATCACCAAGCCAGTTGATTGGATTATTTCCTTTTGAACATGAATTTCATCTGTGCCCGCCCTGCTTGAGCAATCTGTTTCCTTCCCCCTTTGGAATCAAGGCATGACTTCTCAATATGGATTCTGGTGAACAAAAATGGATTCTGACCTAATACAGGAACTCAGGCACCCTGGTCCATTCTCCTGTAGTTCCAACCTACGTGCCAATCATAACTCCAACTATAACAGATCAATACTTGTGCTTCTGGTGCCTAAGTCTTGGGAGATCCCAGCCTCTAGTGACACAACCGTGTTTTTGAGAAGCAGGTTGGTTTCCAGAGAAGGTCAAAACTGTGGGGTTTGGGAATCTATTTCATCAGTCTGTAGTGATATAATTTATCCAGTTATCCACACTCTGGTAACCTCCAGACTAGACTATTGCAATGCACTCTACATGGGACTACGCTTGAAGACAGTTTGGAAACTGCCACTAGTGCAGAATGCAGCAGCTAGATTGCTGACCAGGACAGCTGGCCAGAGGCACATCACACTGGTCTTGAGTTGCACTGGCTGCTGATTCACTACCAAGCCCAATTCAAGGTGTTAACTTTAACCTATAAGGCCCTAAATGATTTGGGCCCCAAATATCTGAAGGAATGTCTACTCCCATATCAACTTGCCCATGCCTTAAGGTCTGGAGGGGACTATCTGGTTGTCCCACCACCTTCAGCAGAAAAAAGAGTGGGCACCTGGGAGAGGGCCTTCTCAGTGATGGCTTCTAGGTTATGAAATAGTCTCCCCCTTGAGGTGCATCTATCACCTTCACTGTACATGTGTTTAGGAAGGCAGTGAAGACACACCTCTTTGCCCTGGCCTTTGGTTAAATGGGAAGATACTTTTCTTTTCCCACTGGCAAATGTTGTTATTGTTTTAATGTTTTAATGATGTTAAATGAAGTTTGATTTTAGATATTGTTACCTGCCCAGAGACTTCCAGTACAGGGTGGGATTAAAATGTAAATAAATAAATAAAATTTGGGGGGGGGGGAAATGGCAGCTCAGCAGAAGGAACCAACCTGGTATTCTTTAAAATGTCCATGTCTGTCCCTATAATTACATCTGTAGTCATCAAAAATTCAGAAAGGAGTTACAGATTGGGGCCCTACAAATTTTAGAGAATGGGGTCTGTGTTCCCAGTTTCTAAGTTAAAAAAAAAAGAATCGTAGCTGTCAGAATAACCATATTTTTGAAATGTTCCATTGTAATAGCACCTGCTTTTGTTCTGAACTTGAATCAAAACCTTTCTAAAGAAATGCTAAAACACTTGAAATGATCTATTTCATGGTTTGAATATTTCAGCTTGAAACATTTTACAAACCTTTGCTAAAGAGGCATCTAGAGAAATGTAAATTCCTCAGTCTTACTTTACATTAACGACCATCCACTCTTCTAGCGGGATCTTTTCCCATGAGCAACTGCCAGAGTTCAGACATTTTTTCTTTTTAAAAACCACAGCAGGCCACTACTGTGGGGGATCATTAGACCTGTGGTCCAAAAACAGAAGTTTCTGAATTCTTCCTTTTAACAAAGAGAGAGAGAGGAAAAAATGTTACCTGTATACAAGGTTGGATCTGCATTGTCTAATGAGGCCCCCATGGAAGGAAGTACGGGTGTGCAAGAATGTTTTTTGACATTCTATTTGAGTCAACTCCAATAATCGAAAATTCAATTCCATTTGAATTATTTGAATTTGAATTTAATAAAATTCAATTCAAACAAATTCAAATTTATTTGTTGGAATTTTTGATTTGAATTTGCAGTTACGAATGTCAACAAGATGCGTAGAATTGAATTTGAATGCAAAAAAAAAAAAATTCATACACCTCCCTAGACCCTGTGGTTTGTTGGACCATAAAGAAGTAGAAAGGAATTTTGTTTTCATGCATATGAGATGGATAGTACAATGGACACATGCCTGTGAGTGGTTGAGTTTTCCTCTCCCTGTGTTCTGTTTTTCCGTTTGTATTATTGCTTTCTGCTCTAGTAACTTACTGGGTTCTGGAAGCAGGGAAAGGATGCGGTGAAGCAAGAGGCAGCTCCAGAATCCTTCATGAAGCCAGGTAACAAATGTTCCATTAATCTTATGTCTTTTTTTGTTATCTTCAGGCATGCTTAACATGTGACTAGAAATGCTCAGAAGAGCCGGTCTTTTCAAATCAATAAACAAACCGCCTGACCAGCATCACTAATGTGAAGATCAAAATCTAGCTGTCTAGCAGCTGTTACGCTCCTCAGATTTTCTGATGCAGTTCCCAGTTCAAAATATGCTTGTGTATTTTAATTTGTAAACATGAGGATCCTTTACCAAACATCCATAGGGATCAGTTTTGGTGGAGCCATGTTGCAGTCTGTTTCTGTAAAAACAACTCAAAATCTTGTGGCATCTTAAGAAACAACAAATATGTTAAGGAATAAGCCTTGACGGATTACTACTTCAACGTGAATTCAAATTCACACTTTCACTTTAAGTGAAACATTAATGCTGAAAGTGGAAAGAAATGAAAATGACATATAGAGACAGAGGAGCCATTTCACACTTGGAGAAAAGGTGAGAATGGAGAAACTGCTACTACTTCTCCATTGCATAGAGCAGCTTCTATTCCAGACATGGGTCTGTACATGAAGGAGTTCCCACCATGCATAGGGATGTGCATGAATATTTGTAGGCATTCGAAATCCGATCGAATGTGCCAAATTTCAACATTCAAACTCGAATAGAATGTCCCAAAATTCAAATGTAAGCATTTGAATTGAATTTTGAATTTTGGATCCATTCGTTCGAATTATCCAAAAATTTGTATGCATGTTCGTACACTACGCATACGTGAAGATCCGCATCTTTCCCGCATACGTATACATTTGTATGGATCCATATGGGATGAAAAATGGGTTGCATACAGGATAACTACGGGAGGCATATGGACGTGTACAGATGCTTACAGATGTGCATGGATGTGAGGAAGATTCAAGTTTAGGAAATACGGATCGAATCTTGTTAAATTTGAATTTAAAATATTTGAATCGAAACTGATTTTCAGGTATGTGATTCAATTTGAATAGAATGTCAAAAAACATTTGTGTGCGTCCCTACCCATGCATACAGTGGTAGAGAAGTTTTTAACTGCTCTACGTCTATACAGTATTAGCAGCAGGATTGGGAAAGCCCTGCAAGTACCATTTCTACCTCTTCAGGGAGAAGAGGTGCAACTGGTGCTTGTGGTTGGTGGTGCAGGAGACGTTGCATGCTGCATTGCACGGTCACCATGGCAACGGCACCATGCAAGCACGTTGGCACCATTGCTGCAGCCCCGCAGTCTTCTCTCTAATAGGAGGTGATTTGCACTTAGCTGGCACTTGGGAAGATACATATAGATATGAACGAGAAGATATGAACATATATATTCATATTTGTTCAAAACATTCGTATTTGTTCAAATGTTAGCATACAAATATTGTAACATTCAATTCGAGTTCAAATGTCTTTGAGATGGTGTCCTTCTGGAGATCCCGATCTTGAAGATGCCTGAGGACCCCACTGTGGACACCTTGAATCAGGTCCACACGATATCCAGATTTAAGGGCCTGAAGGTCCCATTAAATCCGGATTTCCCCTGCCCTTGTGGGGCCTTCAATGGGGTCCAGGTGAGGACAGGGCCTTCCAGATTGGTATCAATCAGGTACTAATTGGATTCCTAATGGGGTCTTAGAAGGATTCTAAGCCCTAGTGGGAAAAGGTCCACTGTGATTTGAACATGTGGAGTCATTTGACTGTGTGCAGAAAGTACACTGCCACTTTAAGAGGAGCAATTGCTTCTCTTAATTTGGAGGGGGAAGGGTGCTACACTTGTAGCATCCTTCCTTTTCCCTGAGGAAACTGCCAGTATCTGCTAAGTAACTAATCAAAATGTAAATTACATAAATAGGAAGAGGGTGCGATCACCACTGAATCCTAGATACTCCATGGTCAGAGAGCCTCACAATATTATTAATCAGCCTAACCACGCTAAAGGAAGACCTTCATCTCTGTCATGCAACCGTTCCCGGGACAGATTGTAAGTGCCCTGTAGTTAACAGGCAATCACTCAGCCTGCCCCTGTTCATTAGCTTGAATGTCTGATGAATTACCAAGTGATTTAAGTGGTGAGAAATCCCATAGATCACTGCTTAAACTTTCTCCTCGCTTAAATTCCAAAAACCGTTGCTGAAAATCATAGCCTGCACATTAGATATACGTCCCAGAACAACTTAGGGTTAACTATCAAGGGGGGAATAATACCTTATAGATAGGAGTATGAACCAAGCTGGCTCTACATTTTGTGCTCATTTTCACAGAATGGACTCCTTTGGATACCGGAAAGTTCTCTTAGAATATTCATAAGTAAAGCTTTTGACACATTTTAAAGGGATTATGTGCCAAATTATCAGTGTTCATTTCATGTTTTTGAAGAAGAAGAAGAAGAGTTGGCTTTTCTACCCTGCTTTTCTCACCCATTTAAGGGGACTCAAAGTGGCTGACAAAGCTTTCTAGTCTTCTCCCCACAACAGAATGCCCTGTGAGGTAGGTGGGACTGTGAGAGCTCAGAAGAGAGCTGTGATTCACCCAAGGTCACACAGCTAGCTTTGTGGAGGAGGGCGGAATCAAACCCGCTATTCCCTAACCACCATTCTGGCTCCCTAACCAGTAGACCAAACTGGCTTGAGGGACTCTTAGGAGAGATGTCAACAATAAACTTCTGCTTGCCTTTGCCACCATTATCCATTTACAGATTGTCTTCCTTCTCTCCAGCCCTGAAACCATACACATTTCCTGGGGTAGCAAATAAATCACCAGTGATAATTTTTGCTCCTTAGGGTAGAGACATCTTGTGTTTCCTCACCCTGCGAGGTAGGGAGGTGACAAATAAGATAGCCACAAAGTTCAAGCCTGGGCCTGGTGCTCTTCTGCATAGTTACCAATGACTTGGATGACGCAGAATTCTTACAAATGTTGAGATGATACAGATAATAAATACTCTAAAAAGTACTCTAGGATTAGGATAAGGCTTCGGAAGAACGGAATGACATAACAGGCATGTGTTACATGTAGGATAGAAGAATGGACTGAAGAAGCTTTAAAATGAAGGTATGACCACAGCCTTTGGGTTGTTGATTGCTGGATCATAAATAGGCATGTGCACACATTTTGTGTGTGTGTTCGATTTGTACCAAATCGAATGCAAAAAATGTGTATTAGTTTGAATAGATGTTCTTTGAATGTGGTAAGATTTGAACTTGAAATGAATCTCCTACAAATCTCTACATACCCGCTATGAATCCCTTAGCTACCCCCTATGTATCCACTCTGAATGTATCAAAATCATTCTTAATCCACTTTGAATCCACTCTGGATCCACTGCAGATCCTTTCCCACCTCCCCGGGTTCATTAATGTAACGAAGCTTCGTACAAATGTATTGAAGCATTTGACTCACATTCAAATCTCAAGGCTTTGAATGTACCAACATTAGATTCGGATTTAAATGCCTGAATTTGGACGAATTTGTGAGAATTTTGAACGTGATGAATATTTGTACACCTCCCTACATAAATCACCAAAATTTACCTTAATATAAAAGCGATGGAACTGATTACTTGGAAAGATGGTGGCCTTTTTCTTACTGGAAGTGTTAGATCAGAAATCCTGGGGAGCAAACAGCCCCACAATCTCCTAGGAAACCTCTTTGTGTATCCTTTTCCTAATTATATGCAATAATCATATAATTATATCCTCCCTGCTCTATTCAATTTTTCAGTATGGTTTTGAACATTACGGACATTATAGCTGAGCAAAAGAAAGGGGAAGCATTCCCTGTATTTCTGATCCTCCAAGAAAAGTTATTTTATTTTATTTGAATTAAACTTTTCTATAATACTGATTTATTTAAAATTCCTGAAGTAGTTTACAGTATAACTGTTTTAAAAAGGTTAAAAACAATTTAATTGAGCAAAATACTAAAACACTAATGAGATTTGGAGAGGGACCAGGCAATAGAAACTCATTTACGCCAGGAAAGCCTGGGTGAACAAATAAGTTTCAGGCGGCTCATAAAAGATGCAATTAGGTATGTGCGCAGATATCCATAACATTTGTTTTTCATTTGAATTTGGCCAAATTTGGACATTTGTACACACATGGAATGTTACGCCCTTCATATATTAACATTCATACAAGTACAAATGTTTTCAAACATTCAGAAGAACAGTTTGGATGTTTGTTAAACCGGTGAGGTGGGAAAGCAGCTGTGCCAGTCACATCTGCAATGGATCCAAAATGCATTCGACACATATGAATGCTGTTGACATTCGTATCTTTAAATTCAAATAACATTCAAACGAATAGATTCAAATGCATTGGGTTTGAATTGGTTTTTGTTGCATTCGGATTCTAAACATTTAAATCAAATTGAATGTTTTCACATTTGAATTGACTCAAATTAAAATGCAAAAAAAAAAAAAAAACCATTCATGGACATCCCTACTGCCTGAAGAATGTTGACGCTAACGACCAAGTCGTTGGCCTGCAGATGTCGTAAGGAATCCATGCTGAAAAAAGCTTCGCCGAAGCTTCGCCGAACCTCAACACTTGGTGCTGAATTCTAAGAAAAACATAATAATTAAATATTCCTGAAACCTGACGAGCTTCTTGGATGCCAAGGAAAAGGCAAAAAGGGAGCACCTTGGGAGTGTTCTAGGTGGTCCTCTTTAAAATAATTTTATGCATAAATTCACAAAGAACCTGTGGACCAATTCAGGCCTGCACGTGCCATCTCCTTTTGCATCAAAGTAGAGTAGATGCCAGTCCGTATTTTGGGGGTGAACTGTTCGTCCTGCAGTCAGTTTGGGTTTGTTATAAACTGACCTAGCCAAACTTTGCTGGTGTACATTCCTAATCTATGGTTGACACGACACTTTTGAGTTTTAATTATTATATTTTTTTTGGAAATGGAGTCCAGCAGCATTAGTTAGATCTAGGGCTCTCAGTTCTTACTCTAAAGAACAACCCTGCACAGAAGAAACGCTGTAATAGTTTGCTTAGTTTTATGGAAATGGAGTATTGTTTGGCCGTTCCTTCTCAAGTGTTATTTTGTTTACAAAACTTTAAGGCTGCTTTTCTATTAAAAATACTGAAACTGATGAGCAAATTAACAACGGAACATAAAAATAATTTGAAAGCAAATGAAAAGAAATGAAGCCGCAAAAGATCAAGCAAGGGTTCTCTGAGTTCCATGTTAACAACCATGGGCAACAGCCAGAGAGTGTCAGAAATGGCTACAGTTTCAAGGTAAAGCACTTAAGCGTCTAAGGCCCTTTCTGCACCAGGCCTTACTCCAGATTGTATCCCAGGATAGGGACCTTCCCATTTGCATGCTAGTGTAGACTATGGCAGAAGTCAGGCAGGGCCTGTCATACGGCCTATTCACACGAGGGCCTCTGGGGAACTATTAGGCCTCTGGGACAGAGCATTTGCTCTGCTTGCCAAGTGGCTCTGTCCGGAACCGTCCGGTCCTGTCCCAGGGCGACCTAATTGTGTTTAGTGTGGAGCACGAAATTGTGCTCCACATCTGGCCAAAGCCATCCCTGGCTATCCCAGAGCTATCCAGGAGGGAGAGCATTCACACTCTACCTGCCAGACAGCTCTGGGCCCTGCCCCAGCCCGCTGCCATTGGACCCTATGGGCCTGCCGTTTTGGGGGTGAAGCAAGACTAGGCCCAGCCCGCCCTCGGGTTCTGCAGACTGCCCTAGGCATTATCACACCGGCAGGAGCCCGCAGGGACCAGGGGTCTGCGCTGCCTCCCATCCCTGTGTATGCAACATACCTTGGTCAGCACCCGGGTTTGAACTGGCAGCCGCCTTGGGCAGGGGTTGCTGAGTTCGATCCATGGCGTTGGGCACAGGTGCACGCCAAGGCCTGCAATTGGGCCACAGTGCACACCTATCAAACCAGGCGTTGTGCACAGGCGTTGTGCATGGGAACACGTCCCTTACCAGCCAAGTGAGAATGGGGGGACCGTCCCTGGGTGTCCCAGCCTTCTGGTTGTAGTGGGAAAAGGCCTAAAGAAGGGGCACAACTCTGGTGGTGCAGGCACAATTGTGCACTGCGTTGCCCGACTGCCCCAGTGACGGCCCAGTGTAGGTGTGCTGACGCCATCTCAGTCTTTATCCACCCTCCTTAGCCTACTTTCTTTAATCCCAAAAAGTTTTGCACAAAGCTACGAATAGTTACGTGAAAACCCCAAAATCTGACTCGTTCAAAAAGTTTTCTGCAGAGAGATAAAGACTGGCTGGTGATATCTGTCATACATTTTACATGGGCTGTGGTAGCTACCAGCCTCGCTTCACCTTTTCTTCAGAACCTTACTTTTATATCTCATAGTCTTCAGACCTCTGATGGGGATTAAAAGAACTAGAAACATAGCTAATAAAATGATTGCTTCCACACTCCCAATTTTATTCACTCAAAACTCCATAAGGGCTCATTCGATGCTGTATTTCCCAAATGGCAAGAGTTGCATCTGTCACAGGATAGCAGATGGAAAATAGGCATTTCCCTTATGTAAGCAATCAATCATCATTGCTTACTGCATTCTTTTAAAACTTTTAAGTGTGAGCCAAACTGGGCTAAGATAGGCCTATAAGACAGCTGTTGTCAACTTAAATTAATTGTGTGAATAGATAGAAATATATTTAGGTTGCAGTCCAAAAGAGGCACAAGAGAAATCCAAAACTAGCTCTAACACCTTAAGCAAAACTCTGCCAAATTCAAATCGGTAATTCAATCTAGCAACAAGGCAGGACTGAACCGCTAAATATTGCTTCTTCCATTTGCAAGTTCTAGATCAGGGGTTCTCAACCTTCCTAATGTCGCAACCTTTTAATACAGTTCCCCAACTTAACCCTAACCCTAAACCCCAACCATAAAATTATTTTTGTTGCTACTTCATAACTGTAATTTTGCTCCTGTTATGAATCCTAATGTAAATATCTGGTATGCAGGAGGTATTTTCATTGTTAGAAATGGAACCTAATTAAAACATAGTGTTCACATCAACCACAGCTGAATATAAAAGTGTCGTTTTACCTCCAGTACTGCTGCTTTCTACCCAGTAGCTGCTCTCAACTGTATTTGTATGGGGTGCATGTGATGGGGTTGGCGCGATGATGTCATCACGCCTGGTACTCATACGTGGGCGTATCTGCATGTGGGCGTATCTGCCTGGAGATGGATAGAGTAGCAATGTCTCGGTTCCTATGTGTTTTCTGATGGTCTTAGACAACCCCTGTGAAAGAGTAGATCGACCTCCAAAGGGGTCATGACCTACAGGTTGAGAACCACTCTTCTAGATACAAAGTGCTAGGACTAGGACCACTGTTCTAGATACAAAGTACTAGGACTTTTGTGGTAGCTGCAAAGTGCAATGACCATGGTGTTGTTTCAATGGGGCCAGGCTCATTCAGGTTAATATGAAAAAAGCTCCATTCTAGTTGGACCTATGACAACTAGGGATGTGCACAAAGATTCATCACATTCGATATTCATACGAATTCGGACATTTGTCTACAAATCGTATGTTGCAACATTCATACATTGACATTCATATGAACACGAATGTTTCGGAAAATTCATACGAGGCTTCAGAACATCAGTGAAATGGGGAGGTGGGAAAGCAGCTGCGACAGTCACATCTGCAACGGATTCAGAGCGGATCTGATATGGTTTGAAAGCAGATTCAAAGTGAATTCAGGGCAGATTTGACGCTTTCAGAGCAGATATGTTTTGGGATACGTATTGGATACATATCGAATACATATGTGTTCATATTGGATACTTGTACAAATTTGTATGAATGCATAGAATCCTACCACATTTGAAGGAGATCTATTTGAATAAATATTAATTTTCTTACATTCGATTCAATATGAATAAAATGGGGAAAAACCCATTCATGCGTATCCCTAATAACAACCTCCCTCCAGATAGCATATTGACACTAAGCAGAAATGTCTCCATAAAGTATTGGACATTTCTGGATCCTGTTTGGAAGATAATGTAACCTGAGCCTGGTATTAGGCATGATTGTAATTGCTATCACAGTCATTTACCTCAGCAAAGTCTTTGTTAACCAGATCTGGCAGAAATTGATCTGGTGAGTTAAGACTATCAGCTATAGTCTTTTCATTTGGAAATATTGCCTTGCCTTCCCGTCTTAGATCAGTTTGGTCTAGTGGTTGGAAGCCGGACACTTATCTGGGAATACCGGGTGACCTTGAGCTAGTCACAGCTCTCTTCTGAGCTCTCACAGCCCCACCCACCTCACAGGTTGTTCTGTTGTGCTAATCAGCATGAGGCCATCAAGTAAGAAGCACTTGTATCATATGGAACTCCAGTTGTCCAAACTCCATTGATCATGTGAATTTTGTCAGTCTTATATACATGACTTCTATTGTCCGTTTTCTCGCTTTGATGGCCTAAGTCTTTGATTGCCAAGGCTGCTTATGCACTAGCAAAGAAGATCCCCTTAGGAACCCCTTAGGAACCCATTCTGAACATACTGTACCCACGAGTGCCAGCAAAATCTGGATTTCATGGTGTC
This sequence comes from Aspidoscelis marmoratus, assembly GCA_014337955.1. Taxonomy (NCBI): domain Eukaryota; kingdom Metazoa; phylum Chordata; class Lepidosauria; order Squamata; family Teiidae; genus Aspidoscelis; species Aspidoscelis marmoratus. The sequence goes on from MTQE01000390.1 coordinate 14,144,661, forward strand.
TTCTGGCCCTTAAATCCAGATTAATGCTATACCCTTTTAATGGTGTCTTCCACTCAGGTGCATGGGGCTAGGAATGCATTTCGGGGGTCCCCATGAAATTCCCAGCAATGTGGGACAGGTACAGGTTGGGCACAGATGGAGGCATCCCCATGAGAACTGTGCCAAACCCTGGTTCAGCGGAGCAGCGCCACCTCCCTTCCACCCCCTCTCTCCTCACTGGCAGCCGGATTGTTTTCAGCCCACCCCTGTGCTGCATCCCCCCCTCCCTTAGCGCCACGGGCAGCCAGGACTGGGGTGGGAGGCACGAAAACAAGTTAAAATAAAACTTAATTCATAAAAATAACATTTAAATATTTTTTAAAAAATGTCGAAAGCTGCTACGAGGTTTAGTGGCAGTAGGTGCTTGAACAGTTGTACGCACTTCCGCTCCACTGGGGACCACAAAAAATGGCCATAAACTGAAAATCAAGCCTTTATTTATGATCACCTTGCAGATCGGGGAAATGGGGGTTGCAAATGGAACAGAAATCAAGCCATTATGCAGCCTGTCTTGGCATTCTTGAAACGGGGTTGGAATTACCTTCGTGGAAATGGAAGAAAATTTAAAAAGGAAGCATTTCTCCACCTTGCCTTTCGATCGCATTTTAAACAGACAGTGGCCACGATCTTCAATGGACAGGGAAGGGACAGCAAGCACACCCCACCTCCCAATGACGCGAGTGCAAATCTCCTCCTCGTGAGCCCACTATTGTCCCCACGTGTGTTCCCGGCTCACTGAGCAATGCGCACCAATCCCCCAAAGCCTGCCAAGACTTCTTTTTTCAGGTATCGAATTTGGCACCCTTCTGGCACAGTTTGGGAGAGGTTGGAACACTTTTTGCGGACCAAATCTAAAACCCATGGGGACTGACAGCACCCATCCGGCACTCAGAACCGTGCCAAACTTGCATGGGGACAGGGCCTGTAAGACCCTAAATGGCTTGGGCCCAAAATATTTAAAGAAATGTCTCCTCCCATATAGACCTTTCCATGCTATGAGATCTGCCAATAAGGCCCTTTGAGGGGGGCATTTGGGAGGACATTCTTAGTTGAAGCCCTCAGCTTATAGAATAGAGATTTGCGCGAATGTTCTAAACATTTGAAATTTGATCAAATTCTATTGAATGTGGACATTTGCATTTGAATTTAAACATTCCAACGAATTTTGAATGTTCCAAAACATTTATTCGAATCAGATGTTAAATCTCAGATGTATTTGTATGCATTTGTGCAGATAGTACGGGACAAAAACGGGATGCATACAGGATAAAACAGGATGTGTATTAAATGTGTACAGATACGTATAACACATACAAATGTCGTCGATATTTGTATCTTCAGATTCGAATCTAACATTTGAACGATTAAATTTGAACGTATCCGATTCGAATGGGATTTTGTTGCATTCAGATTCTAAACATTCAAATCGAATTGAATTTTTGGACATTTGCTTTGACTTGAATTTGAATCCAAAGAAAAGAAAAATTCATGCACTTACCTATAATGGAATAAGCCCTCCTCAAAGGTGCATCAGGGACCCTCATTCTATATCTTCAGAAGACAGGTGAAGACGTATAGGGAAGGGAATATCCCTTCCCTATACAACAACTCTCATTGTTTTACTGATATTTTTAAGCTGTTTTTAATCTGTTGTTATTGGAACCTTCCCTGGGATCTTCAGGTGTCGGGCAGGATAGAAATATAATAAATAAATAAATACTGATATGCATCCAGAGTCAGCCCATAGCAGCCATAAAGGAAAGGAAAACCTGAATAAGAATGTTGCTGTTTGAACTGCTGAAGATCACCTCTTGCTTTTTACAGTCTGCACAAAGCAAGCAAGAACCTAAGCCAAGTTCCATTATAATCAGTGAAGTTCTGTCTGGCTCATGGTGTCAATTGCTTCTGAGTAATGCAGCTTTAATTGGGTTACTGGAACCATTAGGAGCAGATTACCACATTTAAAAATGTGAAGCAGCTGCCCCAAATGGCAAGCCTGGAACCTGCCTCCTCCCCATTTTTTTAATCTTTAATCCAACCTCATCTTAAAATCATAAGATGTTTCTTTTCCCACCTGGACTACATGCTATTGGTCCCAGTTGGCTACGATACAGAGTATGTTGAAGGAGATTTTTTTAGAAGCAAGAGCGGAAACTATTTTTGGCATCAGATCAACCCTTTTTTGTGACATTTAATTTTGAGCACAAGCTCTGACCCAAAAGGCTAGTTGAGATTTTCAGAAAATCAGGACAAAATGCTCTTGAAAAATCCCATCACACACTCTCTTGATGTGGACATGCTGAAATTAATTGTTCAAATCTTCCACTCAGATCAAGTCAAGACTTTAATAGCTGACCTTTTGAAAATGTCTACCTGCAAATCAGTCCTCTGGGACCATTCAACTCTTTGACATCCTTAGTTTGGAATCTTTGTTTCTATAACGGTGGTTAGAGCATCAGACTCTTATGTGGCAGTCTCCTGGTTCAAAACCACACTCCTCCATGAAGCCAGCTGGGTGACTTTGGGCTAGTCACAGCTCTCTTTCTGAGCTCCCACAGCCCCACCTACCTCATAGGGCAGTGATGGCCAACCTATGACACACGTGTCACAGGTGACACGCCAAGCCCTTTTGGGTGACACACACAGTCACCCTGGCACCTGGGCGTGTAGTGCTTGCTTGTTCTTGAAGTGTATGAAATACCAACTTTCAATTGAAGATTTAGCAAACAAAATGCAGCAACAAAAGTCACTAATGTAAATAATTGTTTGTTTTTGCTTTTAATAAAATACATATATCAAAAATATAACTTTTTTACTAGAGCTACAAATATCACAAAATTATGGATATTTCTGGATGTGACACAGCACCCGGGTTAAGCTAGGTTTTCTTGCAAATTTTGACACACCGAGCTCAAAAGTTTTGCCATCACTGTCATAGGGTGTCTGTTGCGGAGAGAAGAACAGAAGGTATGTCAGCCACTTTGAGCCCTCTTAAGGGTGAGAAAAGTAGAGTAAGCCAATTCTTCTTCCTCGTCTTCCTTCTCTTCTTCTGCTGCTGCTGCCGCTGCCACCTGACATTCCAGCAAGTTCCCCAGGACTTGTCTCCATTTCCTCAGCAGAGGATGGCTTTACTTGTTATGGCTACTTTACAAGATTACAAGGCACCTGGTGTTTTGTAGGGTGTTTTGTAGGGTGAATGGCCTTTCCAGCCTGGTGATGTATTTTCCAACACAGTTGCAATTTGTCCTGGGGGAAGCTGGTTTAACAGACATTGGGCTAGTCAAAGCTCTTGTTTGAGCTCTCACAGCCCCACCTACCTCACTGGGTGTCTGTTATGGGTAAAAGAATAGAAAGCTTTGTCAGCCGCTTTGAGTCCCATTAAATGGATGGGAAAAGTGAGGTAGAAAAGCCAACTCTTCTTCTATGTCTGCCCATCAAGGGCCTCCTCACCCTCTGTGCACAGGCACATGTATACAGCATGTTTCACTGCAATGGCGGTCTGGTTCAGCCCATGAGAAGCAACAGAGTAGCTTCTCACTGACTGAAGTTTCTGACCCTTGAAGGGACAATGGGGACCCTCTAAGCTATCCCCACACCTTTGCTTTGACTCTTCAGAATTCTGGGTTGGAACTCTTAGGTCCTTTCCGCACTTGGCCTTATTCTGGAATATATCTCAGGATAGCGGTCTGCTGGCCACAAGCTAACGCAGACTATGGCAGGCCTCACCTGGGGCCTTCCATTGTCTGCACCAGCATGCAGATAGCAGGTCCCTCTTCTGGGATCTATTCCAGAATAAGGCCCAGTGCAGAAAGGCCCTTATTTTCCTACTTTCAGTCTTCTACTATTTCTAGTAAAGCTATTGCTGATGAAAGTCTCTCCTTACATTCCTTGTTAGACTTGCCTTGCTGCTAAAATCCTCCTCCTTGATTCAGACAAAGGCAGCATCTACATGGTGGAAACCGGCAGAGTCTAAAAAAAGGAGCCTCAGTCTAGGGGTGTGCATGAATGTATTTTTGCATTCAAATTCAAGTCGAATTGAATATCCAAAAATTCAATTTGATTCAAATGTTAAAAATCCAAATGTCCAAAAATCTGATTATTCAAATCAGCATATTCAAATGTTTGATTCGTATTTAAAGATATGAATGTCGACAACAATTGTATCTGTTATATGAATTTGTGTGCATTCTGTATGCATCCCGTTTTATCCCATATGCATCCTGTTTTCATTCCATGTTATTAGCGCAAATATGTATAATTTTCACACAGATTCGCGTATGATATATATGAATCTATACATTCGAATCAGTTGAACAGTCGTATCAGATTTTCGGAGATCCAAAATCCATCCAAATGTCTAAATTCAAATGTTTCTCAATCCGATTCAAATTCGAATGTCAATATTTGTCGGCTTCTAATTGGATTTTTGGATTTTTGAATATTTGTGCACATTCCTCCCTCATTCACTCTTTTCCTCTTACCAGCTTTTCTGTTCTGAACTGCAAACGTCTAACGGGTTGCATCATTTCTCAACCTCACCTTTATTCTTCCTCTCCCGTCAAAGCCTTCACTGTTAAGCATTAGGCACTCTTTTGCTCTCATTTCCCAATAAACCTCCATTTCTGGAAGTCATGCCATCTCTTCCCCTTTGATCCTCTGTGTACTTTGTGAGAGCAATCTACTACTCCTAATAAACTCTCTGAAATTGCTGTATAAGCACCATGATCCTGCACATTTGGGAAACATCCTAATTTCCAGGCCAGCTCTGTTGGAGAGACAGCACTAAACTGAATTACAATCATAGCAAAATACGGACTAGGTTCCACCAGTAGTTAGTTAGTTAGTTAGTTAGTTAGTTAGTTAGTTAGTTAGTTAGTTAGTTAGTTAGTTAGTTAGTTAGTTAGTTAGTTAGTTAGTTAGTTAGTTAGGTAGGTAGGTAGGTAGGTAGGTAGGTAGGTAGGTAGGTAGGTAGGTAGGTAGGTATAGGATTTCTATACTGCCCTCCACCCTACTTTCAGCATGGTGTACAAATTCCTGATGAAGGTAATCTGTAGACTTTGATGCAGATAGTGTACATATCCAGAGCCAGTATGGTACACATGGAGCCTCCAAATGGGGACAGGAAATTCCAGGATCTCCTTTAGATCCTGGAATTGCCTCTCATTATATCTGACAGATGGTGGGAGGCAAGCCTGACAAAATGCTAGGCTCTTTCCTCTGTCTGGCACTTCTTCATGGGGCCATCCCTCTTGGAAAATACCCTGACATAGGAAGTACCCAACCAGTTCCCTTGGTTATTCTTTCACCCCGTTCCCACTTGACTTTTTAAACCCAAATTAAACAATACCAAGGCGAATGCACATTCTGCCTTTTCCCATTTGTTTGAGCGTAAATCACAGTCAACCCCAATATTGCTGTTCACACTGAAAACATTCCATAAAATGCATTGGGGAAACACTATCTCCCCCCCCCCCCCGTTTACCAGTTGAGGTTCCTGCCCCGCTTTCTGATAGGGCAGTCTCCTACCGTTAAAATCATGATGTGGCTGAGGGTGAGGAATTCCAACTCCACCCCCTTGATTACCTCTGGTGCTGCTCCTTGGGAAGTTTGCCTCTTGCTGACTGAGTGGGTTGGGCAGAAATTGCCGCTTGGGAGGCTGTTTGCTGTCACCTCCTGGCGCTTCCCAGGCATTGTGATCGGTGCATGTGATCGGTGCAGCACTTTTGCGCAACTGTGAAATTCCATACTAGCGATCCCCCACAACCATGGGGATTGGTTCCACAATGCTGCAGTCATGCACAAAACCAACCCCTAGCCCATGTTGTACACCTGGTGGGAGGGACGCATTACAGTAAAAAAAAAAAATTCTTTCTCCCTCTCTTTTTAAAATTCTCCATTCACTTGCAACATCTAAAAAACCAAGATATCAGGTGATTTTGTATATTCTCCTGCAGGTGACTGTACAAGCTCCGCCGCTGGTGCTGAACACCAGGCAGGAGGCGATTAAAAAGGGAGAGAAGAAAAAGAGAGAAAAGGATGTGGGAAAGACTGGATCTGCACCAGGGAGAGGGGGGAAAACAGATTGGGGAGGGAGCTTTTTATGTCCAAATGGATCCTTTAATTGTCAGTATTATCCTCTGTTTTGCTCTAACCCAAACACAGGAGGGATGGCAAGGGGCTGACCTTTCGAGAGTGAAACTCTACCCATTTAATGATGCACCCACAACAGCAACAAACATTGGACAGAAGGCTATTGGGGGGGG
>MTQE01000390.1:14152724-14169504 GCA_014337955.1 Aspidoscelis marmoratus
ATCAGATCATGGAGTCCTTTGGCAGCAGTTTTTGTTCACCACTTCTCCCCTCACCATAGCACAGCTTCATGTTAACAAGGCAGTAGAAAATTAAAGATCACTTTCCCTTCTTATAATGATGTTTTGTGCTAGATTGGTAGATCAGAGCAGCAAGAAATGGCAGGAAGTGAGGAAAAAAGGGGTTGATGGCAGAGGAGGGAAGGAAGGAAGGAAGGAAGGAAGGAAGGAGCAAGCAGGCAGCTTTTTACACACTTTGTAACCCCACGATGGAAGCTGCTAAAGTCTGACCACTGCCAGTGAGTCCCTCTTATGGAAATCAGGCATTTTCACTTACTCCCTGCTACATTTGTTACATTGTTTTGTATGCCTTAGCTACTCTGAGCTCTGCTTATTTTTCACCTCCTTCCCCTTCTCATTCAGCCAGCAGTAGATTTCCTTAGCCAGTAATGAATAGCCCAGGGAAGAGGGGACTACAGCAGAGGAAATCATGACTTCTCATTGGGTTAGGAAAAACTGAGGAGAACTCCCCTAAAGCATGATTCCCTCCCCCCCAAAAAAAACCACTTGTGTTCCCAGTTTGCTAAACAAAGTGGAATATTTTTAAATATGGCAGTGAGACCTTTTCTGATCAGAATACAAATAATCTGCATTTCAGGACCATTAATCCTCAGAAACTGTGGATTCTTTTAAAACTTTGGGAACAGTGAATGCTCAACACAGTCTCAAAGGTCATTATAATCTGTTTGGGAGTGCACCCCAATAGTCTACTTTTTGAGATGCTCAGTTTCTTTTCTTCCACAGGGTTCTAACTTTAAGGGAACTGACAGACTTTGGTCAAGTATGGGTTTCAGATGAACTCACAAGCCACCACTAAGGAACCCTCCCTCCTAGTTAAACTGCCCTGAGAGTAACTTTTACTTCAGGGCACGAAGAAGGCCACCAAGGATAGATAAGGCAGGTAAATTCCCACTCCCTCCACATAGAAACATGGAGGGAAGGTTTGCCTTACCTGGCTCTTTGAGTATTCCAACAGAAAAGGAACATGAAGGTCAGCTGTTTTCACTCTGTTGGAGGACTCACTGGTGAGGAAACGTCAGGCTCTGAGGAAGGTTCCTCCTCACAGCTGCAGCAGCTTCAGCAAGACAGCTACAATGTGCCTGCCACCCTGGACACCTCACCTGGTGTCAATGAGGATGCAAGCAGGATCATGGATATGAGCAGAGACATATCTGATACGAATATGAACAGATATGTACCTGAATAGATACGTATCTGATATGAACAGATACCTATCTGTTATGAACAGATACACATCTGATATGAACAGTTACATATCTGATACAAATAGATACATATCTGATATGAACAGATACGCATCTGATACAAACAGATACGTATGTGATACAAACAGATATGTATCTGATATGAACAGATGCATATCTGATACAGATAGATACGTATCTGATATGAACAGATATGTATCTGATATGAACAGATAAGTATCTGATACGAACAGATATGTAACTGATATGAACAGATACGCATCTGATACGAAAAGATACGTATGTGATATGAACAGATACATATCTGATACAGATAGATACGTATCTGATACGAACAGATATGTATCTGATATAAAGAGATCCGTATCAGATACAAACAGATTTGTATCTGATATGAACAGATACACATCTGATATGAACAGATAGTATCTGATATGAATAGATACATATCTGATACAAATAGATATGTATCTGATATGAACAGATATGTATCTGATATGTTTCTCCAGCTTAACAAATGTCTGAACTATTCATTCAAATGTCTGGAAACATTTGCATTCATTCGAATGTTAGCATACGAATATCGTAACATTTGATTCAAGTTTGAATATCTGAATTTGGCTGAATTTGGCCAAATTTCTAATGTTATGAATATTCGTGTCCATCCCTAGTGTTGTTAGAGAACAGCCATGGAAGTGGGCTTGACGCCCTGCCTGCAGATTTTCCAGAAATATTGGTTCGCACCTTACGATTTTTGCATTCTGGTTCCCAGCTCTGAATTCCCTAGTTTTCACACCATAAATCTTGTTTTTTAACTACGCAGTTTTTATTTCTGTGCGTGTACAACATAGTTCTGAGTTTTACAAAATTTTAAATACATGGCATCTATAGACAAGTTAGGCGAACCAACAGGCCAAAACTTCCAGAAATTGCTTCCCACTGGCAGAATTGATAGAACTGCCTATATTTTGTCTGATTTCTACTCATACAAATGAAAACAAATGGTCACATTTTAACAAAATCGATAGAAGTAATTAAACAGAATTAAAAGCAAACAGAAACGGAACATATAGTCTATATTGCTCAATAATCATATTGTACAGATAGCAGATACTACGCAGCTGCGATTGTACTCAAAAGGAAAGTGTATTAAAAAAAAAGAAAAGAAGCAAAATCATCAGCCTGTATACTCATTATAGTAGAAATGGATGATGACTCTAGGGTCGCATCCATACGTAAGCATTAATCCAGGTTCAGGCTACTTTCAGAGTGAGAACTAACATCAGCAAGGTCATTTGCTTTTCACATAGCCTAACTCAATGGTGAATTTTCTGAGTTACATAAAGCCAAAAGGAAACAGCCTTTCACTTTGCCAATGCATTTTCTCACTCTGAAGGGTGAACTGAAAGTGGGTCAGAATTTAGATGTGAATACCGTCTAGAACAGTCCAACAAAAGCAGTTCTCTGTTCTTGAACTGATAGATACACATCCAGGATCTATCTGTCTGACCTGAAGTATTGTGTTGAATGATTTTTATGCCATCATAAAGAATATGTATATGTTGGTATTTGTTACAGATTTCTAGGCATGCCAGCTTCTCTTTGTGTTATTAATCAACCACTTGGATTTCCAGCTTTCTTTATTAGGAAAAAAATTCACAGTTGTGGCTGACATTAATAGAGACAGAGGGGAAAGTCTGGAGCAATGCATCCGTTATCTGGAAAAGGTACAAAAGGGGCTAATATAATTGCAGAGTCTCTGATAGTAATATATTGGATTCCTCTTTTTTTAAATAATATATGCTCCCTCCATTCCCATTTTCTGTGTACTGTATATTCAAACGGCAAATGATTAACACTGTTTAAAAACAAGTTGTGTGAGACACACCGTTAAAGCTAGACAGGAAACTCTTCCCAGACTGGGAGGCAATTTACATAATCTCTAGCCTGCAGACATTTCCAAAGAGCCACACCTGCCCGTAGAACACCTGTTTGGAACCGTAAGCAGCTCTAGCATGACTTGAACCAAAGCTTCATTAAAATATTAAGTTGTATACAAAATATTTTCTTCTTAGGAAAAGCTGGGCAAGAGCCAAGGATATGGAAGGCAGATATATATAGGAGCGTGTACGCACTGATATAATTACAGACGCTTGAAAGAAAACCGTATAATCTAGAAATGCCACCGGCTCACCTGTAGTTGTTAATTGCTCTGTTTGTGCAAGAATGGAAATCTGCTCATCAGTAAGGGTGTGGTTTTTTTTCTCCTTTTCAAAGAGACTGTCAAGATATAATTGTCTATGATCTGTCATCGCTGACAGGCTTCAAAAATATTTTGCTAGCCGTTTATTGGCAAGGCTTACAATAGCTTGCCATTTGTTTGCTTCCCTCCTTCCCTTCTTTCTAAACTAATATGTCAGACACATATTTTTATGCTTGTGCAAAGCTGTCAAATGGGGGGCAGAGGAAACAGAGGACTAATTTACCTCTCCTTTGTTCCCTTGAACTTCCTTTCCTTCTGCAGATTTGGAGCTAGCCTTGGCAAATTCCAATGGGAATGAATGAAAGTTCCTGGCTTGGAAACCACGAGGACCTTTTAGACAGCACACTTTGGTGCGCCATCCAAAAGGGTTCCCAGTAAACTGGAACACAGAGATATTCACACACCCTGGGATCCAGACTGTTGAGAAACCTTTTTAAAGAAGTCCTATTGGTGTCCCGGGCATGGCAGCCATTTTGGGCTGCCTACTCTGTCCAATGAGGATGGAGGATACTAGTAGTGAACATGGTCTCCCTTGGACTGTACCAAGGTGCAGAATGTAGGCCACTAGTTACCCTCAGGGACTGTTCTGTAGGTAAGTATGGAAAGGCCCTTAAAATCAGAGAACATAAGTCGAAAGGTATGTTCCCACTTAGCTTTTTTAGTCCTCTTTTAGTCCTGTTTGGACTATTTTTTTAGTCCCATTTGGACTATTTTTAATCTGAATAGAGTGCCTGATGGTTAATCCGAATACAGCCATTCCCACGCACACAACCCCAGCACAGAGAACAGGACTTTTAAATCCCTCCTCCCAGTGCAAACCCTGCCTCCGATCAAAGCAGCCAAACTTCGCCTTTGCACACTCTCTCTTCCCCAGTAACATTACCTCCATCAATGTTACCAGGAAATGTGTGCTCAAGCAGATCAGCGAAGGAGCAGGGCGCAATCAGAAGACAGGGCTGAGCTACTCATAGTTTTGCTTTGAAGCTTTTTTGCTGATATGTATATTTCTGATGATTGTTATAAGCTACTGGAATGTAGCTACATTTCTAGTACCTGGTAACAATCATCAGAAAAGATACAAAAGTATCCAGCAAAAAGCTTTTAAAAGCAAAACTGCGTCAAGGAGCGCTCCCCCCTTTTTGCCTTTTTTGACTGGGGCTCTAGCATTGGGGGCAAGGGACCTATGCATCTGTGAAATCCCACCCATATCTGCCTGGCACTGGCCAGAAGGCTAGATCTCTTCCCCAAATAGCCCGGTAGCATTCCCACTTTGGAGGGGGGAGCAGACTTGGCTCCAAAAAGGGGGGAAAGTCCAGTTTTCATAAGTACTTTTTTTTTTTTTTTTTTTTTTTTTTTTTTTTTTTTTTTTGCAGATTTCTGCAGGATAGTCCTCATAAAATCCAGGAATGAGAAATTGAATGGGAATGCTGGATACCAAATTCGGATTCTATTCAGATTTATACATAAGTAAATGGGAACTCTGGATACTGAATCTGGATTCAGTTTGGATTTTAATGCCTATGGGAACACACTCTTAAGCCTTGTTCCCACTCATGAAATAAAACGCTATTTACAACACTATTTAAAATGCGTTAAAACAAAGCAAATGAGCATCTGGCAATTGCAGTCAACCCAGAAATGTGTCCCCACAGGAAAAGGATTAAAAACACTTCCAAAAAAACACATTGGGGAAAGGGAATCTTTTTTCTCCCCACCCTTTGCCCACCCTCTCTCCCCATTGGGTTTGATCTGATGATGTGGCCAAGGGTGGGAAATCCCAGCTGTGCTTCCCTCTTGAGCCTCCTTCCTTTCTTCAAAGGGGTCCAAGGACACAAACACTTAGGAGATCAAAAAGCCAGTGATCAAGCCTCCTTGATTTACACAAACACACACACACATGAACACTGCCCACTCCGGCTGAGAGACCTGTCAGAGGGTGGAGGTGTTGGCAGGTCTGGCAGGAGCTGCTGGGGATACCAAGCACTTTTGCACGCACGCATACACACGCACACACACACACACATACACGTGCACTCCCCCGCGGGAGCTGGGCAAGTGATTGAATGAGCAGTGGTGCCACCACGGCGGGCAGGTGAAAGGATGGGGATGGGCTCAGGGCTGACAGTTCCTTGCTTCTCCCAGTTCCTGCAGCTTCCCCACTTTGCCCTTTTAAAGATCAAGGAAGGAGGCTGGGAGGAAACAGTCAGAATTGCACAGGCAGGAGCGCTTGTGAAAGCCAAGATTCCTCCCTGCCTCTTTCCTTGGCCTTTAGGCATGCATGCGCACGAGGGGAAACGTGGGTGGGGAAGGAAACACTGTTACGAGGTGTGAAGTGGATGAATTGTTGCTGTCTGAAAACGAAAACGTCTGCAGTAGAGGGGAAACCTGGCATTTTAACTGACAAGGGGCTGTCCTGCAGGGTGGAAGCCCACCCGTTTCATGACGTACTTGCTCAAATACTGCTGAAGCGTTCCCACAGCAATAAGGAAGAAGCGTTTTAAAAGCAAAAATGGGGGGAAACACCTGAAAAAACAGGTGTTTATTTATTCCATATTTTAGCCAAATAATCCTCAAAATACACCTGAAACTGATTGGGAGTGGGGACAAAGAGGACCCAAACTGTTTCTAAACCACTTTAAATTATTGGGAATGGGGACGAAGAAGATCCAAACCGTTTCTAAACCGCTTTATTCCATGAGTGGGAATTCACCCTTAGAGTAAAATCCACTCCTCTGTTCAGTACAGGAGTCTGAATACCTTTTCAAATTCTTCTCACTTTTCAGACTTATTGGGCAATAAAATTCTTTCAAATATTACCGCCATCTATACGTAACTGTCATAAAACTAAAGTCGGCCATTATTGCCTCGAATTTCAAGGTATGTTGATGGCTGGGTGCCCTGCAATGCAGTGCATTGCTCTCTTAAATCAATTCCCTTCTAGTAACATTCACTGCTTCATCCCACCGGCTTAATTTGATGAAGTTTCCTCTCTAACATGAATAGCAAAGGGCCTCCTTTAAGCTTGAGAAATGCTCTGGGAAATGAGCCGTCCACCGCATTGCTTTGTTAGTCCTTGATGGAAATGGTTTTGGTGACTTCATTATTGGAATCTTGATAACTTTCGAGCATAGGCAAATTTATTTGGCTGGAGACTTTTTTGCACTAGCTGCAGCTTGCTAAGCCTATGCAATCCATACTAGCTTTTAAAGAGAGGCAATTGAGAAGCCAATTAGGTGTTCTGAATGGCAAATGATCAGAGGGGTTCAACATCCAAAATTCAGGAAACTGTGCCTACGTGATGGATATATAGAAGTTGCAAACTAGTTTTATGTGGCTAGATCCACAATGATTCTTAAACCCTATGTACCTCCAAACTAGGGATGTGCACAAATATTCGAAAATCCAAAAATCTGATTCAAATCCAATGAATATCGATATTCGAATTCAAAAACGGGTTTACAAACATTCAAATTTAGACATTTGGACGGATTTTCGGATTTCCAAAAATTATTTATATAATTTAAATGTATAGATTCGTATGTATCGTATACGAATTTGCACAAAAATTATGCGCATTTGCACTTATAATACGTCATGAAAACCGGATGCATACGGGATAAAAACCGGATGCATACGGAATCCCGCAAATTCCTATAATGGATACGAATGTTGTCGACATTTGTATTTTCGAATTTGAATCGGATTTTCAAATGTACGGATTCAAATAATCCGGATTTGAATCGGATTTTTGGAAATTGGGATTTTTCCCATTCAAATTGACTCAAATTTTTGGATATTCGAATCGACTTGAATTCAAATGCAAAAAATACATTTGTGCACACCCCCTTGTTTCACCTTAAATGTGAAGCTCCTTCAAGTGCTCCAAACTGGGGTCCCTCCCAGACTAGCAGACTAAATCCGCAGTTAGAATTAAAATCCACAGTTTACCTGCTGTGAATTGACAACTTGCGTTCCTCACTAAAAGCAGCCTCCGTAGTGGTCTTACGGGTTGAGGCGCACATCATGTGGGATGGGGCAGCCATTGGGAGCTCAGCTGCAGTCTCAGCTCTTGTTGGCTCTTCTCACCATCCTGTCTGTCGTGTCAAGAAGCTTCGAATTTAGTTAATGCTGTGCAGCAAGTGCTGCTATATCAGCATTAAGTAAATTTGCAGTATTGGCCATTGCATGTGAGGGCTTAATACTGGCTGTGCATTCTGACGCATGGCATCAAGAAGTCAGGATGTAGCCTGTATATCTAAAAGCTTTGCATTTAAACCTCCAGTCCTGTGCATTTCCGGCACAGCTGCTTCCTGTTGACCAGCCAGGAAGCTGCATTGCCTGCAGCAGGAGCATAGGAAAGGCAGTTAAGCCAACAGTTCAGAGATGCTGGTCATCCAGCATCTTTTTACTTCGCAAGGTGGGAGGGCAGAATGCCACACTTAAAGGGTGTGTCTAGACTGGGGTATAGTGTGCATTCTGATGCACAGTCGGTGCGTGGGCATCACACCTGATGCACAATACTTCATAGCAGTGGCGCATTATGCTGCCGCTAGTGCGGATTTACCTGCTGCGGAATGATCAACACCTGCTCCACAGTATCAGGTAAATTTGAACTTTCCCAACCTCTTGATGGGAAGGCGAGAAACAGCCTGCAGCTCAGCTCCCATTGGCTGCCCCATCCCATGTAATGCACACTTCACCGCGTGCACCATGGATGTCTCACAGCTGCTGAGGAGGAAGTTGTGGACCTCCATTTGGAGTGGGGACCATGCGTCGTGACTTTGCAGCCAGATAAGCTGCGAATTTTCACATAACTGCTCTGTCCCAGTCTAGTGGCACCCCTGCTTTCATCTGTAGCAGTTTCAAGGAGTTTGTGGAGTTGAGTTTGCTTATACCGAAGCTTATAATAGAAGCTGGTACATTAAGAACATACGATATTTCACATTGTTGGCTAAAGGTCTTCAGAAGAAATGTAATTTTCTTGGATTCTGGGCTGCCTTCCTGCATACATATTCCTAAACAACAATTATCCGCATTTGAGCATTGTGGACCATAAACATTGTGGACGATACACATGTTATAAAAAGTGATTACAGTAATTTTTGCTAATGAGTGGCAGGCTCAATTAACTTGTTAACATATCAATAATATGGCTGAGGTCACGTTAGAAGAATTTGGGATGCATTTGCTTAGAGCACATTTTGCTTTCTGCTTTTCAACCCACATGTTACACTTCTGGAGTGTCTTGCAAAACATCAATATTAAGATTGGTAGCGGGTCTTACAGTCTAGAAGACAAGAGGCAAAATAGAAAGGGTTTTGGGGGGGGGAGGAGAAATAAGTTCAGCTAAAGCACGGAGGCATTTAAGTTAATTCATCAACAAAACTATATGTCCACAGTAACTGTTGGAATAAATATAATCTTAGGCTGTATGTTAAAAACCAGTCATGGAAAACAGACTAAGCTAAGAACCCAAAGGCTGAAGGGAGGGAGGGAGAAATAAGAACCAGACAGCAACACCTCAAACATTATCAAAGATACTAGTAGTAGACTTCGTATGAGCCAATTTGGTCTTGTAGTTAGAGTGCCGGACTCATTTCTGGAAATCTCTCACTTCGATACTGTGCCCTCACACAAAGCCAGCGGGGTGACCTTAGGTTAGTCATGGTTCTCCTTCTAAATTCTCACAGCCCCACCTACCTCACAGGGTGTCAGCTGCTTTGAGTCCCTTTAAAGGGTGAGAAAAGCAGGGTAGAAAAACCAGCTCTTCTTGTTCTTCTGGTTAGAATGTCAGATTCTTAACTGGTAGCCTCCCAGTTTGATTTTGCCCTCCTCCAAGAAGCCAGCTGGGTGACCTTGGCTAGTGACTGCTATCTTCTGGGCTTTCACAGTCCCACCTAACTCACAGTGTGTTCTGTTGTGGGAAGAAGAACAGAAGGTTTGTCAGCCACCTTGAGTCTCTGTAAATGAGTGAGAAAAATGGGGTAAAAAAGAAGAATTGTTAGGAATTGAAGAAATGTTAAGATGGGAGTCTAGGGATGGGCAGTCTAGGCATGGTCTGGGGGCAAGGTTTGGGGAAATAAGAAATGAAAGTAGTTCTGGAGTTGGGATATTCACAAATGTTGTTTTTTTTTTGACATTCTATCAAAATTGAATAATCAAAACTCTGATTTGAATCTTTTAAATTTGAATTTAACAAGATTCAGTCTGTATTTACCAAATTTGAATCCATTCATTCTCATTTTTTATTCAAATCTGCACATACTAATGTCAACAACATTCATATGTGCACATACGCATCTTCCCCACATCAGTGCACATCCGTACGTGTCTATACACATCCGTATGCATCCCGTAGTTATCCCATATGCGACCCATTTTCATCCCATACAGATCCATACAAATGCATACGGATGTGGGAAAGATGCTGATATTCAAATGTGCATTGCATACAAACCCAAACACATACGAATGTTTGGATAATATGTATAAATAGATCCAAAGTTCGAAATTCAATTCAAATGTTTAAATTTGAATTTTGGGACATTCTATTCGAGTTCAAATGTCAAAATACGGCACATTTGGTCAGATTTCAAATGCCTACAAATATTTGTGCACATCCCTATTCTGGCGTGGCCCTGCCTAACGGCATGGAATTTTTTGAAGATACTGTGGTCCGTGGCAACAAAAGGTATTTGAAGGAGGCCTACAGTTTAAAAAAAGTTAAAAACCACTAGTCTACACCAGAGACCAGGCCAAAGGTAACTGCAGAAAGAATGGAATGTAGCTAGCTTGTACAGTAGGATGTAGTAGCTTGTAAAATTGTTTTCTTGATTCAGTTAGTTTTAGCAAAAAGGCAAGATTTTTAGTGTTGAAGTTTTTGCTTTCTTTTTAAGAACAGAGTTCTATGATAAATAGATGAAAGTTTGTCTTAGCAAACCTCAAGCGTCTGTCGTGGCCCCTTCATGTCCTGTATAAGCCACTCTTGTGAAATCTGCTCCATGCTGTGCCCTGCCAGGCAATTTTTGAAATATTCTCTCCAAAGTATAAATTTCTTACCACATTCTTTGACATTCAGATGTTGTATATGTGTATGCACTTTCTTTACCATGGAGAAATCTATCTTTCAAAGTTAGTTAATATTTCAAAAACTTACTGGCAGAGAATCTCAGCAGACCCCATGAAATTGCTGATTTCATTTGCCTCGTTCAATGTCTTGACTAGAAGACGCTTGTCTATCCAGTGCGAAATATTTTTCTTCTTTAGTCCTCCATCAAAGTTGGCATCTAATAACAGGAAGGAATTTCTCAATCTGGCTAAAATGTAGCTGAAATGCCCGTCTTGCCTCTTCTATCTCTGGGATCTGTTCTCCTTTGCGAGAAGCACATTTTATCAAGGGAGAAAACTGTGGCTCACAGAATAGACCATAAGCCTTAAGTAAATGACTCTGATCCTTAAGACCATGGATCACCAGCACAATGGCCAAGACTGTAGTAAGACTCTTAGGGCTTTCTTCATATCTGCAAAGTATCTGAGAGAATGGCGATTCTCTCAAAGCACACATGAGCAACCTCTGAGGTGAAAGGTGTAGTGACCAAATGAAAACCAAAGTTCTGCAGCTTCCAGGTTTTCACCTAGGCTGCTTTTACAGGGAAGGCTTCTTTGGGAGTGAAGCATCACTCCATCCCACAAGGATGTGTTCACCACAACCTGGCCCTACCCAGCCATACTTCTACAGCGCATTCTAACGAGCCATAATGGGCAAGAGTCCAGAGGACAAGTGGTAGGATGGACAGCTGAAAGCACCTTGTTCATGCCATTGAGCCTCAGTAACTGAAAACAATCCTTCGGAACTAGACCAGATGGCTTCCTGGAGCAGATACTGTGTCAAAAGCAGCATTCCTATTGTCATGAAGGCAAATGAGTTTAACCTCAAAGTGTCTCACAAATTTATCACAGCTGGCTTCAGAGGGCTCCAGTTCTGGCTTTTTAGAGGCAGCTGATAACAGTCCCTTCACCATTCTAAAAAGCTCTGGCGGGCAGGTAGAGGCTGGACCATCATCTGCTAAGCCTTGTCTAATGGTAACAGACCGGACCTCCCATATGTAATGCTATTGACTGACATAGGCACACTGGGAGGTCTACATTTCCCCTAACCTCTCATTTTCTCTACATGGGAACTACCAGAAAGCACAGTTTTGCACAAGATGGTGGTTCGTGAACATCAAAGCACACTGGTGTGCAAGAGAAGACTGAAAACCTATAAGCCATTCTCAGGCTTACTTAGCACAAAGAGATTAAAGGAATAAAACAGGCAGCCTCTTACAAGTCCCTGCTGCTTTCAGAGACAGGTTTTGTTGCAAACATTTGTTGTGTGTTCTGACAAATCACTTGTAGCGCTAGGTGAAAGCTTTCTGTTTTCTCTCAGTGACATAAATTGGATTTATTCCTATAATGAAGGACCTATAATGACACCGACAACATAAGCAACAATGAGTACGTTCCCTGCTTCATGGGTTTCCTCACATGGAAGCAAATTGCGTCAAAGAGAGCCAGAGTTCCCACTGTCCTTGGCCTCGTACTCCCTTTGGTGTTCAAAGGAACATGGGTTCCATACATCCCTGCTCCTGACTAGATAATAATAACTATTGCTGAAGTGATTTTTTTTTCTGGCAGAATTTCCTAGTACATTTGTCTTAATTATTAATGTTAATTCCTACTAAAGAAGAATACATTTTTATTAAGCATGAGAAATTTGGGCATTATTTTGGCAGCTCTTCATTCATTACAAGTTCTAGCAATAACTTTGAATTAATATCTACATCATCATCATCATCATCATAATTTAGGAACAGCAAACTATGCTGTTAGGTTCCCCACATCATTTTCTGGTTACAGAAAATGTGTGTCTTGGGAAGAAAAATGGCTTCAATGAAGCTATAGGTCATGTTCATAGTTGTGGCCATGATCCCAGCATGGGATGAGCTTTTCACTTGTTTCACACAAGGCCAGTTGCTACCTCCAAAGTCCATGTTTGCTTTGCAGCCAAGATGGGAAACTTTGAAGCTCCCAGGGGGCCTATTTCAGTGTTGCACAACTGAAAAGTACACACACACCCATAGTATACCAAACCATAGAGTATACTTCTAGTATATTTCCCTTAGCATGCGAGAAGACTTGTGGTTGTCATCACAATGGTGGCTGGCCAAAGAAACCCCGAGGAGCCCTCATTCTCAGGTGGGGAGGAAAAGCAAGGCCAGCTGTCTGTCAGAATCCCAAGGCGGAAAAAAGGAAAGTGGTTTTGGAGCATCTAGTTGGCTACTGAACTTGGTGCTTATTTATTATCACACTCAGGCTATGTTCCAACTCCGCTGAGGGCTCCTTGCAACCGTCCCAACAGCATTGGGGCACCATTCCCCACCCTCCCCGACCCTGACATGTTCCTCCATCTTCTGTCGTCATCCCACTGCTTGCCTTCCCCACAGTTCTCCAACAGATGGAGACGATGACAGATGGAGAAATGGGGCAGGGGGAGACAGCGGGAGAAGAAAGATGGAGGAAAGGGGTGGTGGTGGGGAACACTGGGAGACGAGAGATGGAGAAATGAGGCAGGGAGAGGCAGCAAGAGAAGAAGAAAGGCAGAAAAACGGGGCGCGGGGAGATGGTGGGAGACAATGAAAGATGGAGGAGCAGGGTATGGGAGGAAGGGGTGGGAGACTGACAGATGTGGAACAGGTGAAGTAGGGTAGGCAAATGGTGGGGGACAATGACAGAACAGGGGGACGGTAAATGACAGGGGGCAGTGGAGGAGATCGGCGTGGCGGTGTTTCCATTACATAAATATTCTGATTTAACAGGATTCCACAGTGAGTCCTATTAAAATCCGAACAGGGATTCCCTGGATTATTAGACATATAGGCCGCAGAAATGGGGAATCCCATCCAAAGTGTCGGGATGGTGGGCCCTTGAGCCGTATTCAGGTCGGACCAGACGGCCAGTGGAAACGTGGCCTCAGTGCATGTTTGAGGGCTCAGCCTGCATCATGGGTGGCAGCAACATGGTGCTTCCTTTGCCAGAAACTCATTAACACTTCAGCTGTATCCCCTATATGCAGTATAACTCAGCTATGCCTTTCCACATAAAGACCTGTTCCTTGAAATCTCCATCAGGGCCCACCTACCCACCAGCCCCTGCTTTGCCTTCTCCTTCACCACTGGCATGAAGATGTTAAGAAGGGAGGGAAACAAAGCAGGAGATGCCAGCAGGAGATGGCCAAGGCAGGTGAGGAAGCAAGCGAGTGTGGAGGAAAGGCCAGGAAAGGTAAGATCTTCTTTTCTTACCATTTGTCTGCTGTACCACAGGGACAGCAGACGCCTGGTCAAGTCCTGATGGTGGGCTGCCTGGCTTGCTTGAGCCAAAGGAGGCAAACTAGAAGGGGCAGTTGATGTCTTGGGGCCGCCTGGCAGGTTTGGTTCCTGCTCTTTCTCTCTCCCTCCCTCCAGCCACCATCTTATGCTAAGATCAAGGCAACGTAATTGTAAGAGGGGAGGAGGACTGGTTGGTTTTTATACCCTGCTCTTCTCGCCCATTTAAGGGGACTCAAAGCAACTTACAAAGCTTCCTGTTCTTCTCCCCACCAGAGAAACCCTGTGAGGTAGGGGTGTGCACAAGTGTGGGTTTTTTGCATTCAAATTCAACATTTGATTCGATTTGAATGTTTAAAATCCGAATGTTAAAAAAACGATTCGAATCTGTAACATTCAAATATATTCGTTCGAATCTTAGATTCGTATTTAAAGATATGAATGTCGACAACATTCGTATGTGTTATATGTATGTGTACGCATTTAGTATGCATACCGTTTTATCCTGTATACATCCCGTTTTCGTACCGTATTATAAGCACAAACGCATACAGTTATGTATAATATTTGTACAGATACATATGTAATACATATCTGTACATTCGAATGTTTCAAATCATTCAAACAAATGTTTCGAAACATCCGAGATCTGTTCGAATGTCTAAATTTGAATGTTAAGAAATCCACTTCGAATTCGAATGTCAACATTCGTCAGATTCAAATCAGATTTTTGAATTTTCAAATATTTGTGCACATCCCTACTGTGAGAGCTGTTACTAGCCCAAGGTCACCCAGCTGGCTCTGCGGGGGAGTGCAGAATCAAACCTAGTGACTAGAAGATGAGGGTCCGGCACGCTACCCACAAGACTGAACTGGCTATGTCTATAACTGTACCTTTTCCCTATACAAAATAACACAAAATAGGTTTATTGGGAAAGGACCTGGGCATGGAAAGGGGGGGAACTAGATGTGGGGGACATTGACACCAACCCTCTAGTATGCCCACAACATCTGACTTTGGGCAAGAGTGAAATAGTACCTTCCCTCTGCCTGCTCACAACCCACCTTTGTATTGCGTGAGAGCAGCAGATCAGGACTGTGCAAAATGGCAGGAGGTAAGGCAAAAGGTGGTTATTGAAGAGGCGATGCTGGAAGGGAGAGATCAGGCAGCATTTTACACAGGAGCCAGTTTGATCTAGAGGTTAGGGAGCTAGACCCTTATCTGGGAATAATAAGTTCGATTCCGCCCTCCCCCATGAAGCCAGCTGGGTGACCTTGGGCTAGTCACAGCTCTCTTCTGAGCTCTCACAGCCCCATCTACCTCACAACGTGTCCTGTTGTGGGGAGGAGAATAGAAAAGCTGTGTCAGTGGCTTTGAGTCCCATTAAATGGGTGAGAAAAGCAGGGTAGAAAAGCCAACTCCTACTCCTACTCTTCCTTCTTCTTCCTGGGACTGCAGCTGAGCAGAGAAGCAAGATAATCTCAGTGAGGATTATTTTGTTAAAAATGTGGTTTCTCTTTCTGTGATTTCAGTACAGGTGGCCTGAAAATGATTTGATTTTTGATTTTTGATTTTTTGCTTTTGTGTGAGAAGCCGATGAGAAGAAGCACCGAACATAACAAAGACATTGTTCTATTCCTAATCTCCCCAGCAATGGGACAGTCTTGGCCAAATTTTCCTGCAAAGGGTTAAGAAGGGGTCAAACAACATCAGTAGTTACAATTTTCCTGGGAAATGGTGAGGGCAGAGATTACAATAAATTCGCAGAACACATTGTGCAGAGCTACTGTAGATTATTCCTTGTGACAGACAATGGCATTAAACAGAGCATTAACCCAGAGAGCATAGCAATCACTTTCTATAAAAGTTTAATAGCTACAAGGGCACCATTACTTTAAGTGTTCCCCAAAGAGTCAGTTGCACCTTTAATTATGTATTCAATGACTAGGAAGGACTGACGAAGTTGGTAGATTAGAACTGTATAAAGACAGTGCTGATAAATCCACCAAGTAAATATCAGTATTTAGCTTTCAGGAGCTGTGAGGTTAGTTGCCCAGCCTCGTATCACAAGATCCTCTGGTTCACACACAAACTGTTACTGTGCGGATGAGGCCAATACCAAGCAGCCCCACCACCCTTGGCCACCAGAGCATAAAGCTTAAACAAGGGGGAAGGAGCAGTGTTAGATGGCAAAGGGGTTGCCATCGTTGGCCACTAGTCTACCGTATTTCAATACAGGTCACAGTCCATGATATCTTTCAAAAGAAACACTAGGGCCCGTAGTAGTAGCTATGCTATTCTTAGCTAATTGGAAACAAGGGAGTCCCCTTAAGTAGAATGGCCTTGTTAGATGGGAGCAGATCTGGACTGAGTATTAACTCCAAAGAACCAAAACGGGGTGGAGAGGTTGTCGTTCCTTAAGGGTGATGATTTTTTTTATCTGGGAAAGGGACACACATTCAGAGGCTTCAGCATATGGTAAGTTGAGTTTTAGTATTTTGTGACTGGCCCTTAAGCCTCAAATTTACTCCACTGGCAACCCTTTAACCGTGCATAATCACACCCATAGGCTGCGTTCAAGCATACCAGAAGGGTCAAACTCAGAGCTGCCTCTGAGACAGTAGTGTGTGGCCCCCTAATCTGCTTTCTCTAGCACAGAATGTATATGAGTGGGGAAGGGCAGACTTACAGGGTGTTTTTCCATTGGCAGAAAGTGCCCGTTTTTGCACCCATTAAGGACCCATTTGGGTGTGAGCTGGATGACCCCATTTCCACCACGGCACCCATTTGGGACACATTTGTTCCCACTGCCGCTGTGGAAATCCAGATCATATGGGTACATCTCAGCCTTCAATCCGGATTTTCTGTA
>MTQE01000390.1:14173087-14186867 GCA_014337955.1 Aspidoscelis marmoratus
AGAGTTGGAGGGGACCTCCTGGGTCATCGAGTCCAACCCCCTGCTCAGGTAGGTGGGGCTGTGAGAGCTCAGAAGACAACTGTGACTCGCCTAAGGTCACCCAACTGGCTTCATGGAGGAAGAAGAAGAGTTGGCTTCTCTCACCCATTTAAGGGGATTCAAAGCAGCTGACAAAGCTTTTCTATTCTTCTCCCCACAACAGAACACCCTGTGAGGTAGGTGGGGCTGGGAGAGCTCAGAAGAGAACTGTGACTATCCCAAGGTCACCCAGCTGGCTTCATGGGGGAGGGTGGAATCGAACGTGGTATTCCCAGATAAGAGTCCAACTCCCTAACCACTAGACCAAATCAAAATTTGGGTTATGTTGCTCAGCTGGAAAGGAAAAAAGTGATGTTTTAAGATCAGTTTGCTGTATCTCTTGTTTATAACTAGTGTTGGGGGGGAGGGGGTCTTAACATTGCAAAGCTCTTGCTCAGGATATAGTTAAAACAAATATACCACCATCCTACTCACTTGACAAATCACAGTGCTTTTTTTTTTGGGGGGGGGAGTGGGGGGGAGGATGAAACAAAAGGGAAGAAAGCAGAAGCCCATATGGCTAGACAGCTTTTGGGAGCTTAATGAACTAATATTGTTGTATGAGGAAGGGAAAACAGCTTACCATATTCAGCAGCTTGCTATATTAAGCAATATTTCCCAACATTCAGTCAGACAAGAAGAAGCAAGAGTTTGGGGAAATCAGGATTTAATCACGTCCAAATGCTTGCTTTTTGATAGATGCAGCTGTTTATAAGGGATCATTTCCTCGAAAAGCAAAGCTGAATGGACCTGAGCAAAGAAAAAAGAAAAGAAACGGGGCCACTGAGAACAAGACAAGTTACCAGAATGCTTGGATTAACTTGTGAACTGGTGTGGATGGCAAAGCAGCAATGGTGACGTGGTAACAGAACAAGAAGGACCAGTGACCATTTTGCACAGGAAGAAGGTGCCCGGCACGCTTTGAATCTCCATCCCAGCTGCTTTGCTGGCACATCACTTAGGCCACATCCGCATGGAGTAAAAACAAAAAAAGTGGGATGGAAGCGAGACAGCTTAATGTGAATCTTAATTCGCATTAAGCTGTCCACATGCTAATGGAGGACAATGCAGGTTCCAGGTGAACCCGCCCCTCCCCATGAAAACCGTGGTAAATCCCTTCATCGGGATACTGCGGTTTTCTCTACCCCTTCCCCCCTTGCCTGAGTGTGCAAACACACACACACATGCACAGGCAGGGGGAAATCCCTCCTAAGGAGCTTTCACCGCACTAAAATCCTGTCCTTTGCCTTGCATACTTGCTGGCTGCAAAGTCCGCCTTGTAGCCAGGAAGCATGCAAGGCAAAGGACAGGATTTTAGCAAAAGGGGGAACGGTTGCCATCAGAAAGTTAGCAGCGGGGACAGCAAAGCCCCACCTGCTAATGCTGTAATGGTAACCGCGAGTGTCCCCATACCCCTTTATAACCTGCTCTTCCACTGTAATTCGGTGTGAGTGCTGTTATAAAGGGGTTTTTTACATTTCAAATTGGAGGATTTTATTCCACTATAAACCCAAATTAGGGCTTTGCATGTGAACAATTGCGAGGCGAAATAGCTTTCACCTCGCATTCTCCTTGCCATGCGGACAAGCCCTAAGGCTCCATTCACATGGAGTAGAATGGGTGTTCTAGAGCATCCCTGAAGCCCATCAGGTTCACATGCCATCCTTCATTGGGCTTACCAACTGCCTCCAAGGTATAAAATCTGCCCTTAGAGGTAATCAATATGCAGAGTTTGATAAGAAGAGTTGGCTTTTCTACCCTGCTTTCCTCACCCATTTAAGGGAACTCAAAGTGGCTTACAAAGCTTTCTATTCTTCTCCCCACAACAGAACACCCTGTGAGGTAGGTGGGGCTGTGAGAGCTCAGAAGAGAGCTGTAACTAGCCCAAGGTCACCCAGACGGCTTTGGGGGAGAGGGTGGAACTGAACCCGGTATTCCCAGATAAGAGTCTGGCTCCCTAACCACTAGACCAAACTGGCTCATAAATGACTTTGAAGGTGTATTTCAGCCACATTTACCCCAGCTGCTATGTAGGATGTCAGCAGGTGAAGGGGTGGCTTACTAGAGCAATTGCCACCTACTTCAATTTAGCACTAAATGGAAGATAGCTGACTTCCAGGGCAATTTCCAGTCTACAACAGGGCATAAACTGTGGGGACAGGAAGTGCCACCTGAGTTAATAGTGCATCTACCACCTTAGCCATATAGATAAAGCCTTAACTCAGCAAGTGGGATTTGTTTGTTTTAACGATTGTTATGCTGCTTCTCAGTGTTCCTGAATGTCCTCTTTGATGCTATGAAGGTCATGCTAGGGATGTGCATGAATATTTGGAACATTTGAAATTCGGGATTTGTACGGGTTTCATATAGGATTTGTATGAGATATGTATGGGATTCATATGTATTTGTATGGGATTCATATAGGAGGAGGAGGAGGAGGAGGAGGAGGAGGAGGAGGAGAATTCATCCATTCAAGGGGACTCAAAGTAGCTGACAAAGCTTTGTATTCTTCTCCCCACAACAGAACACCCTGTGAGGTAGGTGGGGCTGTGAGAGCTCAGAAGAGAGCTGTGACTAGCCCAGGGTCACCCAGCTGGCTTCATGGAGGAGGGCGGAATCAAACCCGGTATTCCCAGATAAGACTCTGGCTCACTAACCACTAGACCAAACTTGGTCACCATATAGGATTTGTATGGGGTTTGTATCTAACATCCCTATAGGATTCATGTCTAACATTCGTACTGAATTCAAATCCTACCACATTCAAAGGGATTTATCCAAACAAATACAAATTTTCTTGCATTTGATTTGATATGAATTGAATACAAAAGGAAACATTTGTCCTCACCTCTAGGTCCATGCAGGTCCTTGGTTTTCTGATAAGCTGTGGATGATGAAACATTTCAGGAGATGGTTGGAGCACAAGTGATGCACAATTTGGCATACAAACAAGGGCACATAACTGTGCTCACTACATGGTGGTAGGACTTACAAAAAGGGCTTATTTTTCTGCCACCTTCACATCCTATGATGACCACACAGCAGAAGTCTTTTAGAACGGTGAAGGAGATATCACCATTTTAACTAACTTTTAAAATCTGTTTTTAAATGCATTTTATTGTGACCCACCCCTCTCTCTCTGTTTTATGGAATCAGTTTCAGTAATTTGAGGTCTGATGATATGGACAAGATGCCCACAGTTGTATGGTCTACAATATGTTTCCTTGACCCTTACCCATCTTGACTTATGGATGATGGGTAGGTTCACACAGTGGCAAATGCATTTTTGTATGATGTAAGGCATCTGGTTCTTTGGAGACGGAGGTTTATCTCTACTACCACCAAGTCACTTATCTCACTTTGGGGAGCAAAGTGGTGTAGAGGGTTGTGGTGATGAGAAAGAGGAAGTGCAACTCTGTTGATCCTGCTTGATCTCTTGGTGGCTTTAGTTACTGTCAACCACAATGTCCTTCTGAATTTCCCAGTAGGTTAGGACTGGGAGGCATTGTGGTGCTATGGTTTTGTTCCTTTTTGCAGGAACCATCTCAGGGAGTAATGATGGGTAACTGTGCCTCTGTCACTATTTGCCATCTACAAGAAGCCATCAGGATCAGATAACAGGAGTCTGAGGAGATGATGTCATCAGTGTGCTGACAACATTCAGCTCTCTTTCTCCATAACATCAGACTCAGGGGAAGCTGTGACTTTCCTGAACTGTTGCCTAGATGCCGTGATATGTTTGATGAGGCTGTTAAACTGAGACTAAATCCAGAGAAGATGGTGTAAAGCCCCCTAAGCAGCCACCAGGGCAGGAAACAGTTAACCTGCTGCTGCTGTGTGTTTGATTGACATGCTGAGGAGGAGGAGGAGACTCAGCAAGCTCCATTTTGCCTACCAAAAAGCAAGGCTCTCCAGCCAATCAGCAGCCAGGATTCTGGATGAATATTAGCTGCTACTGAGACTGCTAGAAAGAGAGTCTCTGCTGGGGTCTGAAAAGTGAAGAGGGCTGCTCAGTGTGCCTCTGTGTGTTTGTAGGCCTCACCTCTAAGTTAGAAAGAGGGAGAGAAAGAACTGACAAGGTTTTGAGTCAGAACACTAAGAGATAGAAAGAAGAGATAAACAAAGCTGTAACAAAACAAAAGGAAAGGGTTTCAAAGGCTAGAAGTTATTAAGAGGCTGTGAATTAGCATAAGAAGTTTACCTCAGACTAAGAGAGGGAAGCCATTATCAGTCAGGAAACCACTGTATGAAATGAGAACTTTTGTTGGGTGAATAAGCAAAGGCCTTTACTCTGTTCCCTTACCATTTTAGTTCTTCGCAAATGGACTATAGGACTCATAGCTGATTCAATCATACATTTTATTCCTTTTTTTCTATTCACTCTGTAACAATAAACCTTTGATGTTTGGTTAACTAAAGAGTATTCTGTTTATGGTAACATCTAGAAAGAAGTAGCAAACAGAGGGCCAGTGAAGATCCAATTTGTGCTGAGGATCTAAGAGGATGGGCACCTGTCTGTTAGCCTGCCAGGCTACGCTAAAAGGAGGCAGGTGGTACCAGAGCTGCCCGGGTCATCACAGATGGCATTTCCAGTTCAGGTACTGGGAAATTCACCTGCTCTACATGGGATTACACCCCCTCAGAAGGAACAGCTACATGGTTGCAGTGGTTGTTTATTAGCTGCTGGGCAAATTCAAGGTTCTTAGCTTGACATATGAGGCCCAAACAACTTGGGATCAAGGTACCTAATGTTGCCTACAACAAGCCTGGAAGATCTTGAGGTGAGGGGTCAATTCCAAAAGATAGGCCCTACTGCAGGTAGCTACTGGTGGACATTCTGTAAATCATGACACCCGTAGTAGGACCTCACATCTCTATTACCAGGGTTGATAAAAACAATTAATCCATCGTGTATCACCTTGATTCTTTTTTTTAAAAAAAAGCATACATAGTTAATAAACAAGCAATAAACAACAAAAGAAGACTTTGAAATGAGTCTGTCACCCGTAACGTGTCAAAATAGACCCATGTGTTCATTTTGATTTCCTAAACAAATGTAGTCCTTAAGCAGAAAAGCACTTTTTGGTTCATAAATGCACAGGAAATAGGAGCTGATTGTATAACAAACTAATCTGCTCCCACAATAGCTCCATTGCCCTGACGATTTCAAAATCTCTTAGGGGAATATCCCTCCCCCTCCCAAAAAAGCTAGCTTGTGCGTTCTCTGCTGGTATTAAAGGTGGAGTGAGAAACGAGAGATAATAAACCAAATTAATAGCATGGACTCTTCAGTCTGCATTAAACCAAATGCTTTCAGGCGCTAAGTTATCTGGGTGCATTATTGTCAATGAATTCTACTGTTCTGCTCTACAATTATTTCAATACACAGGTAGGCAGAAATAAGTCTGTTTTCTCGACCTTTCTCTCACTGCCCACACACCCTCATTTTTGTTCTTCTTGTGTCTCTCTCAGTTCCCAAGGTCAGCCACACTGAGCTGGTTGCAGACTGACACAATGCCTTTTTCTTATTTCCAGCCGATCCTTCATACCGGCATCCATAATTCTTTTTATTGTTCATTTGAAATGCAACTTTCTTATCTGTATGGAGCCAAAAGGGTGATTTAGGCAGCCTAGACACGTGGAGTTGCAGCTCCATCTTCTGGATTTGGTCAGCACAGCCAAGCCGTTTTTTTCCCCCCTAGCCTTGCATCTGATCCTGATCCTTTTTTAGTTGGTAACCACTTCTTTGGCATCTCTCTCTCTCTCTTTTTTCTCTTCCAGTCAATGC
Organism: Aspidoscelis marmoratus; assembly: GCA_014337955.1. Taxonomy (NCBI): domain Eukaryota; kingdom Metazoa; phylum Chordata; class Lepidosauria; order Squamata; family Teiidae; genus Aspidoscelis; species Aspidoscelis marmoratus. The sequence goes on from MTQE01000390.1 coordinate 14,178,954, forward strand.
TCTTTCTGCAAGAAAATGCTTCTTTTTAAGTAACTGGTATTAGTATCTTCACTTTCTCCACCTCCCTGCCTTTATTCTGGATCAGTGGGTCTGAAGTAGCCCTGCCCACTCATCCAGATCATGGGAAAGTGTGGGATGGATCAGTTGTCATCTGCACCAACAGCATTGATCCAGAGTAGCCCATACCACAGCTGCAAAGTTCACACAAAGTTCACAACCGCAACCCCACACCTCTGAGAGGTAGGAACAAAACTTCTGGGAAATTATTGTGGCTGTACTGCTGAAAGGAACCCCCTGATAATCTTGAACATGGAAGATACGTCTTCCAGATCAGGACCACACCATTCCGCTGGTAGATCCAATTAAATAGGTCTACCAGCGATCCATATTGGAGGTGTGCACAAATGGGGTTTTTTGCATTCAAATTCGAGTCGAATCGAATGTCAAAATATTTTATTTGATTTAAATGTTTAAAATCCAAATGCAACAAACAATGATTGGAATCTGATACATTTGAATCTATTCATTTGAATGTCAGATTCGAATCTGAAGATACGAATGTCGACAACATGGGTATGTGTTATACATATCTGTATGCATTTTGTATGCATCCCGTATTATCCCATATGCATCCTGTTTTTGTTCCATATTATAAGCGCAAATGTGTACATATACGTATGATAGTCATACAGATATGTATGTAACACATATGTATCAGTACATGTGAATCATTTGAATCATTTAAACAAATGTTTTGGAACATTCGAAATCTGTTCGAATGTCTACATTTGAATGTGAAGGCATTTTATTTGAATTTGAATTTTAAAAGTTCTTACCTGCCCTGAAACCTTCAGGTACAGGGTGGGATAGAAACATAAACAATAAACAAAACAAATGTCAGGCATTGGTTTCAGCTCATGTATAGAGTGGTTTCAGCTAGTGCAGTGATTTCAGCAGGACAGCAGAGGGGGAGTGACAGAAAAATGACCATAAAATATATGGGCTCAGAGGTCTGCTTTTATCCTCTGGGGGAACCAATCAGATTCAGAGTGGGAAGTTTGAATCTGTGGAGGGGCAGGGCCAGATTGTTGCAGTGAGTCCCAATGGCTAAACTCCTGACCTGCCTGGTTGCCTGATGAGCCAATGTGTGTCTTTACAATAGTGGCCGCTTAAGATAGGCAGCTGTGCATCTTAAACCAAAGGCTGCATCTCAGTGCTAATGATTTCAGGTAGCTCAGATGTCCAAAAGTATACGAAGGAGTGGTCCTATGTTTGTCTGCTTAGCATTCTGAGGAAGGTTCCTGAAAGCATACTTCATAGAGCCATTACATTATTTCTACTTTGACAAGCTTGGAATTATGATATTACCCATAACTCTTGATGTCCAGCTTTATGCCAACTAATAAATGCCAACTATCACAATTGCCTTAAGGCAGCATTGCCTGGCAGCATATTATGGCTTTGCCATGACTCAGAAAGAGAAAAGAGGGTTCCAATTTGTTTCTATATTCATTTTTAAAGAATACATCTCAGAATGATAGCAAAAAGAGGCCAGTAATTCCATAAAGTCTTCATCATAAGTATAAACATAAATATTGAACTGAGGAGTAGGAATTGGCTTTTATACCTGCTTTTCTCATCCTTCAAGGGGACCCAAAGTGGATGATATACCTTCTTTTCCTCACAACAGACACCCTGTGAGGTAGGTGAGGCTGTGAGAGCTCAGAAAGAGAACTCAGGATCTATGTGGCACGCATGATGCACAGATATTTACATCAGTCAAGTGGGATTTCTCCCAAACAATACATAGGAATAGATCAACATTATCTATTCCTCCCCATCAACTGTTTTTCAAGTTAGAAAATAGATGTATGTATGTATGTATGTATGTATGGATGGATGGATGGATGGATGTAGATGATAGATAGATAGATAGATAGATAGATAGATAGATAGATAGATAGATAGATAGATAGATAGATAGATAGATAGTGGAGGAGCTCCATCAGAGTTATTTGCCCTTTTGCCCTTTCTATCATATCACAACTAGGAGGAAGAGGAGCAGAGCCAGACAGGAAAAGATAATTTCTTTCTGCTTTTGTTTTGACTTTCCTCCTGATTAATAGATAGATAGTGTCAGGGCTGGAGTAAAATTGTTTTAACAAAGGCATAAGCCTATTGACTGTTTTTCAGGATCCCTTGAAATAAAATATCAGCATCAGTAGATAAATTAATTTTGACAGTGCTCTTATTAAAATAGAACTACATTATAAACTACCAGGAGGAAGATGGCAACTCAGCAGCCTTTCCTATCCATTTTCATGTTCTTGAGACAAAAATACTTTCTTGTCACAGTAATCATTCTGAGGATTAAACATTTGCAGACTTTTATTTAAATGGCTGTTCTCCATCCCAGATATACAACCCTGTTCCTCCTTCTCCACTCTTCCAATCACATTTCTGATACTCTCTGGTAAAATGGGAGAAAAAGGAGAGAAACTTTCACCATCTCCTCCAACAGAATTGTGAGGTTTGTAGTAGGGGTGCGCATGAATATTCAATGGTATTTGAAATTTGATCGGATTTATCTGAATTTCAACATTCAAATTGAATGTCCATAAATTCAAATTTAAAGATTTGAACGAATTTTGAATTTTGGATCTATTCATTCGAATTATCCAGGCATTCATATGGGTACAGGTTCGTATACAACGTGTACTTGTAGATGTGCAATATTTCCTGCATCCATACACATTTGTGCGGATCTGTACAGGACAAAAACAGGTTGCATACTGGGTAACTAAGGGATGCATACGGATTTGCTTCAAATTTGCTTAATTTGAATAGAATTTAGTTAAATTCAAATTTTAGAGATTCGAATCAAATCAAATTTTTTGATATTCTACTTGAGTTGAATTGAATCCTGAAAATTGCATTCATGCACACCCCTAGTTTATAGTAGAAGTGCCAAAGGAAGAGGAAGGAGGAAAAAGAAAGAAAGAAAAAAGAAAGAGAGAGAAAGAAAAAGAGAAAAAGAGAAAGGCACAGCCCAATAGAATAACTGCATCTTTTATCAGCAAAAGCTTAGAAACACAATTTTGTATTGCCTTCTTGCCTCAACTGTTAACAGCTGTAATAATGATTCTTCTTCACATCTCCATGACTTCACCTGTACCTACACAGGCTACAGAAATTGAGGATCAGAGGTAGTTGAGAAAACTATGGAAAATGCTGAAGAGCAAATCCTTCACCTGCCCTTGACGCCCTCCAAAAGGCCTTTAAAAGTATCCTGCCTGTCTTTCCAATCTAGAGGCAGTATCCAGACATCAATTCTAATAGCCATTGACACCCCTGTTCTCCATGAATTTATCTAACCCATTCTTAAAGCTACCCCTTCCATACTGGTTGTGGCCATCACATCTTCTGGTAGTAAATTCTATTGGCCAATGATTCTATGGGTGAAAAAACACTTCCCCTTGCCCCAGTCCTCTGTTTCCTGCCCATCAGCTTCATAGGCCACCCCATGGTTCAAGTGTTGTGCAACAGAGAACATAATGTTTCTCTATTCACTTTTTCCACACCATGCATGATTTTCTATACTTCAATAAATTCATTGGATCCTATCCATTATTTGAACCTTATGCATGCCTTTTTAGTCATTTCCCCTAGTGACTCAGTCTGGTTTTCTGAGCTCTCTTTGCCACCACAGAATGACTAGGAATAATCTTTTAAATTAGGGAGTCAGATGAGGGATAAACCTCAGTCTCTCGGTCCACAACCACACCAGTTAGGCCTGTAATTACCTTATTCTAATTTGTGAAATCATTGGGAGTTCTTAAGCAAATCCTGTGGTTAATTACTTGCCCCATAGGAACAGTGCCTGGTTCCAAATATTTGTTCACATTCATTAAATATCCTACATAAAGACTTTATTTCCGAGCCCTGCACAGAATCATGCAGTTTGACAATTTATTGCTGGCAAGAATGAATTCCTCTTAATCAAGCTCCTCTTACTGTGGAATAAAATGTGTTTTCAGGTAAATGGGCTTTATAGCTTCTTTTAAACCCTGCATTGTGCAAAAGGCATGATTATAAATTGTTGGGAGAAAGAACTTGGCTGCCATTTTAATTTTTTTCTCCTGCCGGGGCAATGATTCTCTAAACTAGCCTTTACTCTACTTGCCTCTAGGTATTGCTGGTCCTGGATCACCTTTTGGGTCTTTGCAGGAAGGGACTGATCAGAATTGGGGTACAATAGCATCTGGAGAAAGCTATTTTAAACACTAAGGGTGCGTCCCCAAGCAATTTAAAATGTGCTAAAACTCTTCTTTTGCCTTTGAGCGCCCCCATGCCAGGGTTTTTAACGAGCTTCCAGCGCTACAAAAGTAGGAAAACCCATGACGAAATATGTGCCCTTTAAAGAAGACGTTCATCGCTCTTTTTGGAAGTCGCGGGTTTTCCTCGCAGCATTTACCTTGGGGATGCTCCATGGCAAAAGGGGCAGGGATTGCTGCCTGCACACACAGCCATAAAGCCATAAAGCGTTCACACATTTCCCAGAAATGCTGCAGTTTCTTTTCCTTCCCTCTCTAAAGCACAGAACTTTCAAAAAGCCAGAACTGGAGAGAATTGCAACATTATTATCAGGCATGAAGTGTTATCAGGTGTGAAGTGGATGGATTGCAACATTGTTATCAGGTGTGAAGTGGGTGTATTTAAAGTCACTGCTGCTCTACCGGATGGATTTAGACAGTGATCTGTGAAAGTGCTAAGAGTGAATGAGCAAACGATTGCCCAGCCGATGGCTGCAGCCCACCCAGGAAGCCATTTCGGGGGACGGAGATCTGGGAGACAAACAGAACCAATGGCTATTTTTCCTTTAGAGTAAGAGAGGGGGTGGTAAGAAAAAAATGCAGGCAAAGAAAACACACTTCCATGGGGACAGAAGGTGCCTTTTAAACGTGCATTTTTTTTAGCCTCATGCAGACACTTATTCCGGAAGTGCATGGCACTTTTAAAGTCCGCTTGAATAGAGTGACAGTAGAGGGAGACTAGAGAGGCAAATAAGTCTTTTAGGGATGCAGCCTAACTGAAAGGAGATTCCTTCCCCATTCTTTAGTTTGCTACCCAAAGGACTAGGGGTGTGCACAAATGCAATTTTCAGATTCAATTCAATTTGAATCAAATGTTCAAATGTTCGAATTTGTACAAATAAAGAAAAAATGAATGTATTCAAATTTGAATTGATTCTAATACATTTGTATCTATTTGTACGTATCCATACACATACAAATGTCCAAATAATAATTTCAAAACATTCAAATTTGTTTGAACGTTAAAGAAAGTATAGACATTTTATTTGAATTTGAATGTCCAAATTTGAATGAATTTGATCCAGTTTTAAATGTTTCGAATATTCTTGTACATCCCTACAAAGGACCTCTTTCTTATAATCTGTCCCCACCACAGATTTCAGGCAATCCTAGAGTGCCCCTTGGGCCTGGAAGGAAAACATGCCCATCCCGATCCTTGGTCCTACTGGCTGCCTCAGGACCATAAAATCTACCCTCAGAGCCACCCTAAGTTCAGAGACCACTGAATGGCTCCAAGGACAGACCATATCCTTATTCACTTCCTATGCCATCATGTGGCGTTATGGTGGAGTAGGAGATTTCCCAACAGCCAAGTTTAGTGTTGGACTGGAAATAGTCCACTTCCAGGACCATGGGCCTTTCTGCACTTGGCCTTATTCTGGAATATATCCTAGAATAGGGACCTGCTATCTGCATACTAGTGCAGACTGTGGAAGGCCCCAGGTGAGCCCTGCCATAGTCTACATAAGACCATAAGAACATAAGAGAAGCCTTTACTGGATCAGGCCACAGCCCATCCTGTCGCACCCAGTGGCCCACCAAATGCTCATGGGCATCTCAAGCAGAGACAAGGGCAAAACTTCTCCTGCTCTCGAGTCCCAGCAGATGGCCTTAGAAGCGCCCCAGTTCCTCCCCCCCCCTCAGCCTGAAAGATGCACCTAGGTAGCCATTGATACATCTGTCATCCATAAATTTGTCTAACCCTACCTTAAAGCCATCTAGACTGGTAGCTGTCACTACCTCTTCCGGCAGCACATTCCATAAGCTGATGACCCTCTTGGTGAAGAAATACTTCCCCCTGTCAGACCTTATTCTCCTACCCATCAGCTTCATAGAGTGCTCCCTGATTCTAGTGTTGTGTGATAGAGAAAAGAAATTTTTTCTATCCACCTTTTCTATACCGTGCATAATTTTATATACTTCAATCAGGTCCCCTCTCAAACGCCGTCTCTCCAGACGGAAGAGGCCTAGACGTTGCAGCCTGGTTTCGTAAGGGAGGTGTTCCAGACCCTTAATCATTCTGGTTGCCCTTCTCTGCACCTTCATCTGCATTAGCTTGTGACCAGCAGACCACTATCCTGAGACATGTTCCAGAACAAGGCCAAGTGCAGAAAGGGCCCATTTCTTGTTCAGCACTAAATCATGCCATGTAAGAACTACAGCTGTGGAACTTTTGGTATGGTGGGGAAGAACATACTTGTTTGACACAGAAGGCAAGCAACATAGAACGTGGTACAATAGTAGAATTGGAGGGTTTTCTCTGGACTGTCCAAACTAGATCCTGGTTTACTGGGGGTGGGTGGGTGTTCAAGCACTCTTCCCAAAGGACACTTTCAATCAATGCACTGTTTCACTGACACCATCTTTCACTTGGAGTTCAGGAGGCGTTCTACACTACTCTATCCTCTTCAAATAATCCTTTAGTTTGTTGTGTTTTATCTGTGATCAATAGAAATAGAAAATGAATATTACAAAGCATGAAAACAAAGAGTAAAAATCCCCTTTCACCGCAACAAACGGGCTGGAATTTGGGCTGAAGAAGGATTAATGTAAATGTTTAACCGCAGCCTGAGAGTGCTTCCAGAGGGCAGGAGAAAGTTGCAAATCAGAACTTGATTAGTTTGGATAATAATAATTCTTCTTCCTGCATTTCACTGGAGGAGGAGGAGGAGGAGGAGGAGGAGGAGCTGGCTTTTCTACCCCGCTTTTCTCACCCATTTCAGGGGACTCAAAGTGGCTGACAAAGCTTTCTATTCTTCTCCCCAGAACAGAACACCCTGTGAGGTAGGTGGGGCTGTGAGAGCTCAGAAGAGAGCTGTGACTAGTCCAAGGTGACCCAGCCGGCTTCATGGAGGAGGGCAGAATCAAACCCGGTATTCCCAGATAAGAATCCGGCTCCTTAACCACTAGACCAAATTGGCTCACCTCAAAATTCTTTGAAAAAGATTACTGGTTAGAACTGTAGCAGCTTTGGGATGTATCCATTTAGATACCCAGACCCCCAGGCACATGAACACATGGACCCCCAAGTCCCTGAATCCCCGGGAGGGATGCCTTAGGACCCTGTACTTAAGGCACCAAGATATGGTACACAGCCGTTCATTCTGTGATCACAAAGATCCTGCTTGTGCATGCCTCCGTATATATGTCATTTTCATGGTATAGTCGGCATTTGAAGTTATTAGCTAAAAGAGATTATGTTGTACCATCTGCTCTCCTGTACTAACTTCCTGTAACTAAAAATATAAAAGCCCTGGAGAGTAAGCATGAAGTAAAGTGGATTCTTTTAAAATAATTGAACATAATTGTGCATTTAACAGTTTAATGTAATATTATTCAACAGATGTGCAAATAATAGGAGAGCTATTCACCACAAGCCATATGTTGGAGAGGTAAGGTAGCATTTCAAGAGACCAATGCAATATTAGACAAGGCTGACTCAGAGAAACGGATTGGTGGTTATTAAAAAATGCCACTGCAAAGTGTGACCTTAATTGAAGTCTCAAAAAATAATTTCTTGCAGTTATGAAATATATATATA
>MTQE01000390.1:14186933-14206283 GCA_014337955.1 Aspidoscelis marmoratus
TATATATATATTATTCTTTTGTGCCCTCTCATGGCTAGCAGAAGTAATGCAACAAAACACATTGACCTGAAGGCTGCAATGCAGCAAATATTCTCAGCTGTAATTGTGCTTAAGATCTAGAGCTCTAGATGCAACGTGTGTTTCAGGAAACTGTGGGATTCTTCAGAAGATCATCAAAGGTTCCTCGGGGAGACGATAAGTAAGAATTGGCCATTTCTTCTAAGACAGCTTGCTCTGTACTTTCAAACTTCTGTTGCAATCTGGAGAAACGGGGCGTCTTTGTCGTGATCTGATGTTGTGTGATCTGCCTTCTGTCAAAACAGTTTGCGCAAACGGCATGTGACATGCTAGGTCCTCGTTAATAATCCACACCTCTGGAGTCTGTTCAATATTTGTACACATTGTGTGATTTCCTGACAGTAGGATGATGTTTAAACTTTGGGCAGAGGCCAGAGAATGACTCTGGGAATGGAAAGCAGAAAAATAACATCCCCTCATTGGCCTCTTTTCCTTAGGGAATTCAGAACCATTTGGGGACATCAGGACCCGGCAATTGCATGGATTAGTGCAGTATGATTGGCAAGAATGCAGAAGCGGTTTCCCATGGCCTTCATCCAAGAAACTTTTTAACTTGCCTGTTCACCCTATAGCACCTCTTTTTTCCCAGAAAGGGTCTTATTTCCAGGTTTGGTCTAGGGGTTGTGAGCCAGTTTGGCCTAGTGGTTAGGGAGCTGGACTCTTATCTGGGAATACCACGTTTGATTCCACTCTTGTTCATGAAGCCAGTCGGGTGACCTTGGGCTAGTCACAGCTCTCTTCTGAGGGTAGAGACCTAAATTATATTATCCATTTGTAGAGGCTAAAAGGCAGGCTAAAGATACAGTAATAATAAATAATAAAGCTGCCTCTAAGCATCACTTACTTATCCTGGTACATTTTGATATTCTAGAATTAAGCATGGATATTCCAGGAAGAAGAAGAAGAAGAAGAAGAAGAAGAAGAAGAAGAAGAAGAAGAAGAAGAAGAAGAAGAAGAAGAAGAAGAAGAAGAAGAAGAAGAAGAAGAAGAAGAAGAAGAAGAAGAAGAAGAAGAAGAAGAAGAAGAAGAAGAAGAAGAAGAAGAAGAAGAAGAAGAAGAAGAAGAAGAAGAAGAAGAAGAAGAAGAAGAAGAAGAAGAAGAAGAAGAAGAAGAAGAAGAAGAAGAAGAAGAAGAAGAAGAAGAAGAAGAAGAAGAAGAAGAAGAAGAAGAAGAAGAAGAAGAAGAAGAGTTGGTTTTTCTACCCTCCTTTTCTCACCCATCTCCGGGGACTCAAAGTGGCTGACAAAGCTTTCTATTCTTCTTCCCACAACACAAGACCCTGTGAGGTAGGTGAGAGCTCAGAAGGGAGCTGTGACTAGCCCAAGGTCACCCAGCTGGCTTCATGGAGGAGGGCGGAATCAAACTTAGTATTCCAAGTTAAGAGTCCAGCTCCTTAACCATTATAATGTATCTATATCAAATTCCCTGAACCTCATTTTCATCAGCTGATAAAGAAATTCTACCCTGTTTCTGCACTTAACTTTGCTATTCACATACAGAGATATGCAATTTATTCCAATCTGCCCCACACTGGGACAGCCTGTTCCACACCAGCAGCTGTACTGGCTCCAAAGCTTTCTCCATCTTTAACGCTGCTACAAGGTGCCACCAGATGCTACAAGGCTAAAGGTCTCACAATAAAATCATAACAGATAAAAAGCGTGACTAAAACAGCAGCAGGGCATGCATTGCGAGGGCATGCTGTTATCTCAGCCAAATGGCAAACAGATGTATCTTAACCAATCTTCTGAACTAGGGATGGGCACGATTTTTTTTTATTTTTTTGCATTTGCATTTGAATTCGACTCCAATTGAATATCCAAACATTTGATTCAATCTGAATGCTTAGAATCCAAATGCAACAAAATCTGATTCGAATCAGATACGTTCAAATCTATTCGTTCAAATGTTAGATCTGAACCTGAAGATACGAATGTCAACAACATTCATATGTTTTATACGTATCTGTAGGCATTTCGTATGCATCACCTTTTATCCCACATGCATCCTGTATTCGTCCCGTATTATAAGCGCAAATGCATACAGATACATATGAGATGCATAGAGATATATGTAATACATATCTGCCCTTTTGAATGTTTTGAATTATTCGAACGAATGTTTTGGAACATTTGAAATTCATTTGAATGTTTACATCCAAATGTGAAGACATTAGATTCAAATTTGAATGTCCACGTTTGATCGAATTTGATCGAATTTTTAATGTTTTAGAACATTTGTGCACATCTCTGTTCTGACTGTGTACAATGGGGGTGCCTGGCACACCTCAGAGGGGAAACTAGTCCATAAGCAGGGGACTACAACTGAGAATAGCCTCCCAGCATTTCCACCCACCCCCTACTACATAAGGTTGTGAGGCTGCCAAGAGTGTCTCACTAGTACATCTTAGGGCAAAGGCAGGTATATATGGGAAGAGGTGGTCCTTTAAATATTTGGGTCCAAGGGGCCTTCTAAATTAATGTTAGTACCTTGAACTGAGCTCTGACGCACTGCCTAAATTGCTCGCCATGGTATAACCATTCTGTGTGTCTGTGTTCACACATGCACACCAATGCACATTGATGCTTCAAGCCACAGCCCACCCATGGAGGGGATTATAATGGCAGGAGTCGCACTTTGGGGAACAAATAAGCTCTTCACACTGCTAGGATTTCTTGAACCAATATAAAGGTTCTGAGGAGAGCTACAGTTCAGCACATCCCTATCTGCTGCATTTGTGGCACTCAAATCAGTACAAATTCAGCTGAATTCAGACATTTGAATTTGGATCAAAGGTTAGCGCATTCGAAGATTGACATTCGAATTCAAATCAAATGTTTTGATACATCCGTATGAAGCTTCATATGGGATTCGTATGGATGCATTCGTATGGAATCCATATGAGATCGAATATTCATATCAAATTCAAATCCTGCATTCTTAAGGGGATCTAATTCAATCAAATACAAAATTCCCTGCATTCGATTCAATACGAATGAAATACAAAAAAAGACATCCATTCACATCCCTAGTTCTTTCACTTTGAAAGTGTACTTAATCTGGATTAAAAGACATATGTTAAGGCAGAAAGCCACATTCACACATAAGTTTTAATTCAGCTTAAGTCCACATTCAGAGCAGAAGAGCACATCAGCAAAGTGTACAGTCATTGTCCTTCCACATTATCTAACCCAAAGGTGGATTTTCTGGGTTTGATAATGCTGGAAGAAATCAGCTTATCACTTTGCTGATGTGTTCTCTCACTCTGAAAGTGGACTGAAGTTGGATTGTAATTTAGGTGTGAACACAACCCTAGAGACGCATGCACTTGTGCTCACCTTTTGTCTGCACAAAAAGTGAATATGCTGTGATACCAAAGCTATAGTGGTGTCACAACTAAATTTCTCCGCAGTCTAGCTCATCAAAGCAAATTATGTCTGGTAATAGGCTATTGTTTTTGGTTTTTATTATTGATGTAGTCTTCAGGGAAATAAGGAAAAATTCTTCACTCTTTTGGCTTGCTTTAGCAAGTGGGATTTTAGCAGTGTGAGTACAGTGCAAATAGGTTTAAAAGTGTTACCTATTTGTTAATTTCCAGGTACTGGAGTGGTTGGGATGGAAAACACTGAATAGGTAATTGGAGAGAATAATTGTGCATTTTATATGGCTGTGTAAAATCATTTTGGCTGGCTGTTCAGAGTTTCTTTAAAGGTTGGAGAGAGAGTAAAGCTATGTGTGAAAAGAGAGCAGTCTGCTAATAGCCTGAACACAATGTCCCCTGCAGTAAATTGTTCCTCTCCAGGCTGTTGTGATGTGTGGTATTAGAACAAATGTACACAGGCTATACTCGAGTGATTTCAAGGCAATAACAGAAAGGTAGAAGGCAAAGATGCAGGTGGTCGCTGCAGTTGGTGCCACGTACTACTTTCTGAGATGTAAGGACTTAGACAGCATGATCTCAGACTAATCACTGCTGACTGGAAAAGATGGAACTAGAACTTTTTAAAAAAGAAAAGCTGTTGTCTTCTCCGGGTCCCTGTGAAAACAAGATTACAGGGCCCAAATGTGTTGCACTTTCTCCTGTGTGAAATTGGCATACACTTTGTGCCTCTGGGATTATTGACGTGGAGGTTTAGAATTATTCCTCTTGAAGCTTATTGAGGTAGAACCTTCACAGAGCCACAGGAAATGTTTCACCAAGAAAAGATGCACCTCAGGTTGCCCCATCAGCTGTGGGATCCCTGCTCCAGATGCCCAGTATGTGTGTGGAGTTCCACTTGCTTTCTGATGGTGGCCAGTCAGGTACCAGCTGCATGTGTCCATGTGTCCATAGCAACACCAGTCAGCCTTTGACCTTTCTGATAGACAGGAATGAAAGTTCTTGGCCTCCTAGGGAACCCATTTTGGTGATATGCTTTGGTGTACTGCCAAAATGAGCCTCTGCTAAACTCTAACACACCTCCATGGTCCTGTTTACATGGCACTAGATTGCTAGTAGATCTTTTTCTAAAGGTCTCCTGGTGTCCTGGCTAGGCAGTCATTTTGGGCCACCTATTCCATCCAGTCTACGTTCTGTCCAATGCAGACAAAGCATTCTAGCAGAGGATCTGCATCAGCATGTGGAAGAAAGAGATCCAGAAGAAAACTATGGCAGTACAGCACCAAATCACTGATAAGTGTAGAAAAACCCCAAATTTGTGAAGAAATAATGGATCCTTTTCTGGTTAGCTCAGCAGAAGGAAGGTGCAAAACAACTATTTTCTGTTCCCAGTTCTCAGCTCACTGTTTCCCCTTCATCTTGTTTACTACTTTGATTTTCATTACCCAAACAAATTTATGGATGACAGATGTATCAATGGCTACTAGAATGGATGCCTAAGTACATCTTTCAGGATTGGGGGGAAGCAGGACACTTCTAAGGCCATTTGCTGGGATTTGAGAGCAGGAATAGGTTTGTCCTTGTCTCTGCTTGAGATGCCCATGAACATTTGGTGGGCTACTGTATGCGACGAGACGCTGGACTAGATGGGCTGTGGCCTGATCCAGCAGGGCTTCTCTTATGTTCTTAAACACCCTGTATGAAAGCGAAGGAAAATTGTATGCAGTGTGAAAATATAATGTGACCTGTTAGGCTCTGTACGGAATACTACAGGTTGTGTTAAAGATCCTGAACATACAGTAACTGTTCTGTTGAAAATAACTCTGACCTGATCTGATAACTATTGCCACACTAACAAGGCAAGGAGTAAGACATGATGACCTTTGAGTATTTCATTATGTTCATTTTTATATTTGGTTTTTAATGTTGTACCCCGCTCTAAGACCTTCAGGTATAAGGGAGAATGTATACAGAGAAAGGGGAGACTATTCCATAACCTGGGGGCCATTATCAAAAAGGCCCTTTCCTGGGCACCCACCTCCCTCACTACTGAGGGTGGTGGGACAACCAGGAGGGCCTCAACTCCAGACCTCAAGGCATAGAATGCTTGAATCCTTGACAGCTGGCCCTATGACTCTACTCTATGAAAGCCCTGGCTTATGGGAATTCCCCACAAATACTTTCTCTTTAGCTCACTTTCTTCCCTTGGTCTTTAAAGCTCCATTAGTTCGTGTGTCCTTGATGACCTCATGAGATCATCTCCAAGTCTTTGATTCTGTGATTCTATTCTCTTTGTTGAATGTTATTTGTGTGTTTTCCAAGTTGAATCCCATGAGTTATGATTTGTGGCCTCCTTGGCGCTTGAGAGATAAGGACTCTGAAAGGAAATACTACTTGTGGAAGACTATAGTTTTGTTTCCTAAAGGGACAGCTAATTCCTCGACATCTTAATTGGCTTATATTGAACTTGCCCAGATATTGCTGTTACATATTTGGCCTTGTCAAAAAAGGAGAAATTAATTGCCTGGTGCAATGACTTTCTCTCCCATTAAATTGTTACCATCAAAGTGGTCTTTTATTTCTTGAACTTCTTTAGGCATTAGTGACCTCAGATCTTTTGAATAAAGAGAACTCTCTACTATTTAATTTGTAGCCTTACTCTCCCACAGGCAGGTCTGACAAATTGTAATTTTATGCATTCCTCAGCTAAATTCAGTGCTAAAGAGTTTTAGACTATAAATTTAGAACCTGGAAAGGATATATCCCTCTGATATTTCCATATGATGCTATATGCATGGGTGAATTACATATAAAATTCACACGAGAATACGTTCATTATCCTACTTTGAATGTCTGTTGTATTTAGGGTGGGGCTGTGGGCCCCCCAGCTATTTTTGATTATGTGGGACCTAAGTATGATATGAATTTTACCACTGATGTGTCGATAGACTTTTCATTTGTCTAATGAAAGGATCAGTCAACTTTGTGGTACATTTCACTGTGATGGCCAAGTGCAGTTAAATTTTTATTTTCTTATATATGTTTCTGCCATTCCAAGCTAATGTATAAAGGATCACAAAGTGGTAAACACCTTTAAAACCTTCTCGGTGCTGGCCCCTATGCTGTGGAATGGACTCCCTTGGGGATGTGTCAACACTGCCATTTTAAAAATTTTGGAGCCTGATTAAGATACATCTTTTCATCCTGGTCTTTGGTTCCCAAGACTTCTCCGTCCTGGTGGTGGTGGTGGTTGCGGAGGGGGAAGGGAAGAAGATGAAGAAGATGATGATGAAGAATTGGCTTTTCTACCCTGCTTTTCTCACCCATTTAAGGGGACTCAAAGCAGTTGACAAAGCTTTTCTATTCTTCTCCCCACAACAGAACACCCTGTGAGGTGGGTGGGGCTGTGAGAGCTCAGAAGAGAGCTGTGACTAGCCCAAAGTCACCCAGGTGGTTTAATGGAGGAGAAGAGTTGGCTTTTCTCACCCATTTAAGGGGACTCGAAGCAACTTACAAAACTTTTATATTCTTCTCCCCACAACAAGCACCCTGGGAAGTAGGTGGGGCTGTGATGGCTCAGAAGAGAGCTGTGACTCGCCCAAGGTCACCCAGCTGGCTTCATGGGGGAGGGCGGAATCGAACCTGGTATTCCCAGATAAGAGTACAGCTCCCTAGCCACTAGACCAAACTGGCTACATTTGTTTCTATTTTTATTATTAGGTGTTACTTAAAACTACATTTTTACAATTATCATGGTTCATTTCATCTATTAATAGCTTAACTCTTGTACATAAATGTTCCAAGGCAGATATCAAGGCAGTATAGAACTCTAATAAAAAAAAGTTGTATCACATTTGTCCTGACAGATTTTTTTTCAATTACAAGTTTCCTCAAGAGAAAAAAAAAATGATACAGATAAACAAAAAATACTTCAAATTCAAATAAAGCCTGAACAGAACTTCACAACACTAGAACCAGGAGTCACTCTATGAAGCTGATAGGCAGGGTAGTTAGGATGAAGAAGGAGACATATTTTTTCACCCAAAGGGCCCATCTGCATGCTAAAAATAATCCAAAAGGATTCCGTGTCCACCTCGGGAGCGTCCGCGTACAAAGCCCTAATATGCGGCACACGGGAGTCAATACATGTTTTAAAAAACTTACTTCACAAGTGTTTTGCATGCAAAATAAGGGGCTAACACGCCCTGGTGCAATGCAGATGCTCCCGGAGGGGATGAATGGGTGAAAACAGTTTGGATAAGGCTGCTTTCTTGATGCTGATTAAAATGGTAAGGTGTAACCACGGCCTTAGCCAGCCCTTGACTAAATACTGGTCAAATGCAAATCAGAGCCATTGCGGCGGCAATTGTGAAGCCCCCATAATGACGCCAGGGAGTCTCTGTGGCAATGTTGCTGGGGCACAAGAGAACCATTCTTGGTATTTCTAAAGAATAGATTCTCCTGGACTTCTTAAGATCTTTACTCTTTGCAAACATATAGTAGCATCTTCCATTTATAAGGGGGCAATACTATCATTCATGACATCGTTACTGACATGGGAGAACAGCATAAACTAGTCAGAAAAAAGGCCACATGCATTAAAATGTGACTGGAAGTGTCAGTCACAGCAAACAAAAGCTCTGATAGAAGACTGCTCACACTTTAAAGTGTTCCTGTGTGGATTCTGTCTTCATTCTGAACACAGATAGGTGATTGTTCAGTGGATGAGCAGATTTTGAATACAGTTAAAGAATCTCCTAAAATCCAATGAGAGCTAATCCATCAGCCAACCTGAAACCATATTTGCAGATGTTATAATCCAGGGATGGTTGATCTATTCATACTATGTTCATTCTGATTGTCATGTGAATGTGCAAAGAACTGCAATCCAGTGGTTCTTTGCAATAGATTGGGTACAATCCAAAAGTGTTTTTTTCCAATCATTCCATTAAGAAAATACATCCCATTCCCAGCCACACAGAAAAGTCTAGCAAGCATTTGTCCAAATACATGAGTTGAAAACCTACCATATTTTGCCATATGCTGCAGTCTATATTTGCCTCCAAGTCAGGTAATATCTACCCTTACTAAGGTCAATTGGCATGAAACCGTTCTTCTTTGCTTATGTAGTTTCCTGCCCAAGACAGCTATGAAAGCCTGAATGTCAAAAGGGTGTCCTTTCTGAGACTTCAAGATGAGTCAAGACGGGGGTGTGGGTGTGGGTGTCTATTGCTACAAACTCAAATTCACCCAAAGGGTGAATTTTAAGGGTGTTTGATTGCACCAATTATTTACCAAGACTTCAAAGAACAACTAAAGACAAAATATATCTTTCAGGTAAACCAAGGCAAACTAAACATCGTAAGGACATTAGCTCTGGCTGCTGTTATCCTTTGCAGCCACCAGTATGTATAGGTGAGGTTGAACTATACAGGCCAGCGGTGGAAGGCAACTTCCTAGACTGTAATGGACTTTGTTCTGATTCAGCAGTTCTGATACAACTTTGGAAGTACACTGCTCTACAGTATATAGCCCATCTCTCTCAGAATAAGAAGTTTGGGATTCACATATCCACTTTATGCTTTTCTTGCACAATGGACTTATTCCTACATTTAGTTGTAAGCTCATTATTGGGGGTGCACACCCAGAAGGATCCTTACGGGCTCTTCAAAAATACAAGCAATAGTTCAGTGGTGCTATCTAGGGATGTGCACAAATATTCAAATGCATGTGAAATTCAATTGAATTGACCAAATTTCAACATTCAAATTCAAATCAAATGTCCTTAAATTTGAATTTAAAGATTTGATTCAAATTTTGAATTTGGGATCAATTTGTTTTAATTATTTGGACATTCATATGTGTACAGGTTAAGAACATAAGAGAAGCCCTGCTGGATCAGGCCACAGCCCATCTAGTCCAGCATCCTGTCCCACACAGTGGCCCACCAAATGCTCATGGGCATCTCCAGCAGAGACAAGGACAAACCTATTCCTGCTCTTGAATCCCAGCAAATGGCCTTAGAAGTGCCCTGCTTGTCCCACAGCCTGAAAGATGTACTTAGGCATCCATTCTAGTAGCCATTGATATATCTGTCATCCATAAATTTGTCTAATCCTACCTTAAAGCCATCTAGACTGGTAGCTGTCACCACCTCTTCCAGCAGCAAATTCTATAAACCGATGATCCTCTGGGTAAAGAAATACTTCCCCTTGTCAGATCTGACTCTCCTACCCATCAGCTTCATAGAGTGCCCCCTCGTTCGTACATGTTGTGTACTTGAAGATCCGCATCTTTCCCGCATCTGTACCCATTTGTACGGATTTGTACAGGATGAAAATGGGTTGCGTACGGATAACTACGGAATGCATACAGATGTGTACGGCCACGTACGGATGTGTACTGACCCAGGGCAGATGTGTAGGGCATCTACGAATGTTGTCAGCATTCATAAGTGCAAATTTGAATTAAAAAATTTGAATGAATAAAATTTGCTTAATTCAAATCAAATTTGGTTAAATTTGAACTTTAAACATTAAACCGAATCAAATTTTGGGGTATTTGATTTAAATCAAATCAAATCCTGAAAATTGCATTTCTGCACACACACACACACACACACACACACACACACACACACATAGTGCTATCCTGCTGTTGTCTAGGTAACTTACAGAGTGTCTTGGTATACAGCAAAAATGGAATAACACAGGACAGATAACAATAATATTAATTCCAGGCTGGGATAATATTTATAAATGAATTGAAACCCCGTAAACAAATGGCTTGCATAAAATAAAATAAAATACTGACCCAAAGCAATGCAGTAATAGCACTTCTAGCAGGAATCATTACCGTTCAGCTCTAGCCCCGTCTAAAGCAATATAGACTGTCTGCTGATGCACAGTATACTGTTGTGAACAGAGGTGCTATTTCAGGCCATAAACCATTCCTTGGGTATAATAATTTTGACAGATAATGGAAACGAATCATCATTCCGCGTTCCATCGAAAGACACTTGTGGGCCTTCCATATGGCTTCAGTGGCGTGATCTGTCGGTGTCTGCCTGGAAAGCTCTACTGACAGTGTGTCCTCGTTAAAAGGCAGCAAATTTCATTTATGTAAGCCTCCCGAGAGATTCTACAGGGGGTGACGCTTGGTGGCATGGCAATTACACAGGGACCTTCAGAAAGTCAAGACTGTCTGATCTAATTACATTGTACGCTAGGTGAGGTGGTGGCTGATGGTCTCAAAAAGGTACTGGAGCTGCCTCACCCACATCTGAGTGCCTAGAGGTGACTTGAGACAGTCTTAAAATGCCAAACAGTTTTAACAGTGTATTGGATGAACACATGTATTTATTCTGTTTTCAGCTAACTTCCCAGTTCAGAATGAAGAAATAAAGGATCTCTCTTTCTGGCTCCCTTTGGACTGATGGTGCCTAACATGGGGGATAGCATTTGCCAGTTTTGAGCCAGATGAACGCTACCATCTAGAGATGTGCACAATTTTTTTTTTTGACATTCGAATCAAATACCCAAAAATCTGATTCTATTTGAATCCTTTAAATTTGAATTTAGCAAGGTTCCATTCGTATTTACCAAATTTGAATCTATTTGTTCAAATTTTTATTTGAATCTGCATGTATGAATGTTGACAACAGTAGCTAGCTCCTTGCCATTGCCTCCAGCTGTGCTTCAAGTGTCAGTTCAACAGCATCCCAACATTATTCACCTGTTCCTTCCAGGGCAAATCCACCTCATCATGAACAAAATGCCTTCCTTCTTAATGGACATAAGATCCTCTAACACACAGCACCTCCATCTTGTCTTGATATGGCTTCAAGTTATTGGCACTTATCCAACCCATTATCTCCTCAAGATGATATAGATGGCATGGAGAGATAGAGCTGGGTGTTGTCTGCATATTGATGGGACCTTATCCCCAAATTCTTGATGAACTCTCCCAGCAGCTTCATATAGATGTTAAAGAAAGGGGAGATAAGCTCGATCCCAGGGGAACGTCACAAGTGAGTTCCCAGGGCATTGAGCAAGAATCTCCCACAATGACTCTCTAAGATCAACACTGGTGATAGGAATGGAACCAACACAACGCAGGACCTCCAACTCCCAAATTCCACAGCCTTTCCAGATGAATATCATGGTCAGTGGTATCAAAGGCCACTAAGAGATTCAGTAGAATGAACACAGTGACACTTTCACTTCCTTTCTCCCAGAGAAAGTAATGAACCAGGGCAACCAAGACAGTTTGAGCACCATAACTGGTCCAAAGCCAGAACAAAATGGATCTAGATCAGGAGTGTCAAACTCATATACACAGTGGGCCAAAATTAAAAACTTGGACAAAGTTGTGAGTCAACTTTGATATTTATTGAAAGAAATGCTACAATTGAGGAAGTTTTTTCTTCTCATCAGATAGAACAATGAACCTTTTCATATGGAAACAAACTTAGGTTTTGCTTAAACACTGAATCTTGAGCAAACAAACCTTAATACTATAAACCAGTAGTTCCCAAAGTTGTCTGGGCTACAACCCATTGAATATAAGTTTACCAACTCAGGACCCACCTCTAGGAAATTTAACCGTTACCAATATGAATAAAGGACTTTTCAAATAAACAAAGTTTTAATACATTTTTTAATTACTTAATTAAATAATTACATCAAAAAAGTTATTTCAAATATGGTTAAATTTCCTAGAGGTGGGTCCCGATCCACAGTTTGGGAAACCCTGCTATAAACACATGTGAAATCAAATGTCAAATAAAAGACACACCTGTGGCATTCACTTTTCTAGAAAGCTTCTGTTTTCCACCTGTCATTTGGCCATTTTTGGGAGGGGTGGCCTGATGTGACCAGTACGATGAGGTTGCTAATGAATGTCAACACAGGAGGGGCCCTTGCATGTCCTGATTGACGTGCCAATGCACCAGCAGAGCAATCTGGGATTTGAAGTATTAGCAGTGCATGCGTTGTCTATCAGCAGGCGAGCTCTAGTCGACATTTGGTGTTTTCTCATAGGCCAAATATAATTTCACTCTGGGCCAGATTTGGCCAGCGAGCCTGAGTTTGATGTCTACGGTCTAGATAATCAGCTTTGTCCAAGCATGTTTGCTATTGGGCAGCTATGGCCCTCTCCTGTTCCTTGCCCAGGAAATAGATAAGATACTATTTTATCCTCCAAGTGACTCAAAGAGAATGTTTTTTAAAAGCCACGATAAACATACTATTAAGAATAATTAAATGTTAATTAAAAACAGAACGAGCAAATAGCAAAGAAGAGTGAAACTATTTTTTTCTTTATTCTTTCAGTTCGGGTGTTAAATTGATTTTCACCTGGCAGAGAGCAGCAATGATGAACGTGCTTTTTTTAACAAGAACATTGTGAGCGTGATAATAAGGTGAATTTGTCCAGAAGCCCAGGAATGGGACTGTGCAGGCAGAACAGAGTGTGGTATAGAAGGTTGATTGCAGCTCACAATTGCTATTCATGAACCACCTCCTCCAAATGTCTTTAGATGAAAGGAAGATTCTTCCATTTATGGAAAGCTAAAAAAACCTGCCTCCTGTATTATCTGAGGTCACAAATCACTGTGAATCATGTAAGAATCATTTTAGGACATCGACATGGGCGTGCCTTCTACCAATTCTGCATCCCAAATTTTATAGCAAGTAAAAACGAGATTTTATAAACATTTGTGTTAAGCTGTCGGGAGAAGCTACAAACTAAACATGGCCCTGAAGTCTTATTCTTCACAACAAATATATGTTATCAGCCACCTGACATCCGAGACTTCAGTAGACAATCTCCACAAACATTTCGCCTTCTGCTTGCAGCCATATTTTATAAACTCCTATTTTTTAGTGGATACTATAAGGGGCTTTCTGCATTTGCTAGGGTTCCACGCCAGCAAAACACTAAGGGTCTCTCTTCTACATATTAGTACAGAATACAGGAGCCACACACACACACCATCACTAGTACATCCTGTCTGTACAGGATAGAGCACAATCCAGATCAGAATACTCCTGATCTAGGTCACTGATAGACCTTTATACGGAGGTCTACTGGCATACTAGCGGGTCCTAATCCAGATCATGGAGGCATTCAGAAGGTGCACACGTCCATGTTTCACTTCACAGGGCAACCCAATGCAGCAGCACATCTTATTGCTCTGCCAGAATGAGTCCGAAGGGGCTCCAAAGCCAGTTTGGTCTTATGGTTAGAGACTCTTATTTGCTAGTATCCTGGTTAGATTCTGCACTCCTAGATGAAGCCATGTGGGTGACCTTGACTAGCCGCTGCTGTCCTGACAAACCCATTACACTCCAAAGCATATCCATGAGGCTCTAACTTCGTAGATTTGCAAACCACAAGTGGTGTAAAAGCACAGGTCCTAGACCATTTGTGTTGCATAGGTATGCTTGTGGAGTGCTTTTAACCAGTCCACAGCTGGACTAAAATATGGATCTCTTATAGGATGCTTCTTTATAGTGAGCCAGTTTGCTCTAGTGGTTAAGGAGACAGACTCTCATCTGGGAATACCGGGTTTGATTCCGCCCTCCCCCATGAAGCCAGTTGGGTGACCTTGGGCTAGTCACAGCTCTCTTCTGAGCTCTCTCAGCCCCACCTACCTCACAGGGTGTCTGTTGTGGGGAGAAGAATAGAAAAGCTTTGTCAGCCACTTTGAGTCCCCTTAAATGGGTGAGAAAAGCAGGGTAGAAAAGCCAACTCTTCTTCATCTTCTTCTGGAACATTTTAGCACAGCGGTTCTCAACCTGTGGGTCATGACCCCTTTGGGGGTCGAACTACCCTTTCAGAGGGGTCGCAACAAGTCTCCCACCACCCCTCCCTCCCCCCTCCTATCCATCCCGCCCCCATGGTTTGGGGTCTCCACAACATAAGGAACTGCAATAAGGGGTCACGGCATTAGGAAGGTTGAGAACCACCACTTTAGCAGATTACACGTGGAAGAAGCAGTTCAGTGATCCACTTGTTGTGGTATACCAGGTAAGCACAAAAAGGCCTAAGATAAATTTCTGACACTAAAAAAGCATTCCAATAAACTCACCATCATCATCATCATAAAGTGGCAAAGAACTGGTGGGACCATAAACCAGAAAAAGTGGTCAAAAACGAATGAGCCAAACTACTGTGGGACTTCAGACTGATCGAACACTGGAACATAATACGCCAGACATCACAATTGTGGAGAAAGACAAAGTGTTTATCGTCGACATTGCTATTCCAGGCAACAGTAGAATTGATAAAAAACAGAAAAACTTATCAGATATGAAGACCTGAAAATAGAACAACGACTCTGCCATAAACCAACCAAGGTGGTCCCAGTGGTTCTCGGCACACTGGGGGCAGTGCCGAAAAATCTCAGTGGGCACTTGAAAAGCATTGGCACAAAAAAAAAAAATCCATTTGCCAGCTATGGAAAGCCACTTTGCTGGGATCTGCTCATATCATTCACCGATACATCACTCAGTCCTAGGCGCTTGGGAAGGGTCCAACTAGTGATAACAATTACCAAAACCAGCATAAATTTCTTATTTGCTGTGTGTTACTGTTGCATTGTGTCAATAATAATAATAATAATAATAATAATAATAATAATAATAATAATAATAATAATAATAATAATAATAATAATAATAATAATAATAATAATAATAATAATAATAATAATCTGAAAACAACTGAATTCTAAAAAATGCTGTTGTTGTGGAATAATTGGTCCTCTCACAAATTCAATTATTCAGGAACCCCCTGTGCGTTATATCCCTGCAGTTTTACTTAATCATTAATTACAGTGTCTTTTTATTGTCTCCCATGTTGATTGCATGTCTGATATCACAGATTGCCTAGCAAGTTGACTTAACACCTTTGCTAATTGCTCTGTGGTGCTAAGCTTTAATTTTCCTTTTCTCTTTTTTCTTCTTTGAGCTGTTCAGTTAAACAAGCCCTTTACATGCAATATCCTATTATCTCTGGCATCCATGCTTTCAAACAAGAAAAGTTTTCAGCTGTAATTTCATTGTGAGTTATTTGTGGAATGTTGAAGACTTGCTTGATTTTGAGTAATCCAAGCCCTCCAAAGGAACGTCTTTTTTTGATTTCTTGAATTGTATCTGGAAAAATACTTTCATTGCATGCCTTCCAAAAGACATTCTGGTTGGCCAGTATTGGAGCAGGGCGCTAGTATGAGCCAGCATTTCTTATGTCCTTAAAGTGGCCATCAGCCCCTTCTCCTCTGATGAAGAGAGTTTTGGACAGGCTAGCCAAGACAAGACAAGCTTCCCTGCCAGCCAGGGTGACAAAGGAGCACCTCAAGAGTCAAACATAAACAATGATCTTGTCTCCAAGGTTGGAGACAGCTCGAGCAAAGATGCTGAGCCATGCCCTTCATAGAGCTTTCTCCAGCCTTTCTGCACTCAGCCTTATTCTGGAATATATCCCAGAATAGGGACCTGCTATTCACATGCTAGTTGCAGATTATGGAATCCCTAGGGCAGCTGTTCTCAACCTTCCTAATTCCGCAACCCCTTAGTGCAGTTCCTCACGTTGTGGAGACCCCCAACCACGGAGCCGGGCAGCTTGGGTGAGGATGGGGCGGGAAGGTGGGAGACTCATCGCGACCCCTCTGAAAGGGTAGTTCGATCCCCAAAGGGGTCGCGACCCACAGGTTGAGAACCGCTGCCCTAGGGTGAGTCTACATTAGCTTGTGACCAGCAGACTACTATCCCAAGATATATTCCAGAATAAGGCCAAGTATAAAAAGGACCCAGGTTACTAGTAACTGTATAAAGGCCCCTAGACTCACTATAAAAGTAATATGTTCTAGTAGACTAAAGAGTGAATCATAACCATGCAAAAGTTCATTTTTTTAATTTAAAAAAGAGTTTCTGAATTTGTGATAAAGTTTTATTCAGCATGAACTGTACGGGCATTCCTTGTATAACACTATTATCTGCTTCCTAGCTTAGATCTTGTAATACCAAGATGTGTTATATAAGTAATCTTCACCTATAGTACCATGGTGTTAATGGGAACTCCTCTAAGGTGTTCATTTGTACACCAGTTCCCACATCTGTAAGGATCTTTAAGGCTTATACAAATTCATGGAGGTTATGTATATCCTGCAGAGACTGTATGGATGAAAAAGAGTAAGACAACAGTAGTTTTTTCAAGCTCAATCTTTTCCCAAAGATTACTTCACACAGTAGGGCAAATTGTACCTGAATTCAGGGTCGGTTCTAAAGCCCAAGATGTAAACCTTCGTCTCTTTGGCTATGAAATGACAGAGGGGAGATTGAAAAAAGGGGGAGTTGGTAAAATTAATCAAATATATATGTCCTACAGACCTTTTATTGATTGCAAAAAAACTGGAAAACTGCACAAAATTTAGTAATCAAAGGCTGGTATGAAGAAATTTCTGAAAGCATATATTATGAATCTGTAGCATTTTAAAAAATATAAAATGTCTGGGGAAAAGGATATAAGGCATTTTAGAAGAGATATGGGGACCACTGATGAGACCAATGTCAAGCAACAACCAGAATATATGGGTATAAAGATTACATTGGAAAAGATTTTTAAAAAGAACTGGCTTATCTCAATGGCAATAAGGAACTTTTTCCTGAAACTTGAGAAAGAAGGAAGAGGTACACGAGACCTTACCCCCTTTGGGCAACTAATTTTGGATGATAAAGCAAGGGATAGAGGCATATCCTCCACTTTGTATAAAATATTGATAGACCACAATGTGGGAGAGCTTCAGGCAGTGAAAGGGCTCTGGGAAACAGATTGTGGAATAGAAATTGATAATGAAGAATGGTTAAAAATTCCCAGTAGGATGTTTTCATCATTTAGGTCTCAAGCAGAAAGGGAATTGTCTGTTAAAGCATTATTTCAATGGTACTACACCCCGGTTGCTTTGAATAGGATTAACAATAGGCTTTCCCCACTGTGTTGGAACAAGTGTGGAGAAAAAGGTACATACATACATCAACGGTGGCAATGCCCTAAGGTTAAAGTGTTTTGGGAAGCTGTTCAGGCAAAGATAAGTACCATTGTTTCTCGAAATGTTCAACTATCGCCAGCTATAGTGTTTCTACTTTACTTTAAAGAACAAGGGGTGCCAAATCATAATAGGGATTTGATTCGCTCGCTGATCACCACTGCGAGAGCAGAGATCGCTCTCCATTGGAAATCTGCAGATCAGTTAAACGTAGATAACTGGATCAGTCGTACATGGTCGTTATTGATTAATGAACTCATTACAGTGCAACGGTATAAGACGCAACTCCTAGAACAAGAAGCTCAATTTATCAGGAAATGGGCACCTTTTATCATTCAGGCACAAATCGATCCCAGACTTCGACCATCTTCCTCTTTCTCTGTAACATTTTTGAAACAAAAAATATTGATGCTCTTTCCAGATTTTCCATTCTAGACTGTACTGGATAAATCTTGCTTGAACTGTATGGACTATGCAATCCTCAGAAGTGTATATTTGGGTTATGTTATGGGTTTTTGATGTTTGTTGTTATATATTTAAAAAAATTAAAAATTAAAAAAAAGAACTGGTAGAAGTTTAAACTGTATTTTTTGTTTTGATGGGCTGGCTAAGGAATGTACTGTGAAATTTGATTTAATAATTTTGCATGTGAAATGAAAAATGTTAATTAAAAAAACAAAAAAGTGCTGTAGTGATTCCAGACTAGGGATGCGCAAGAAAATTCAAAATATTTGTTATTCGATCAAATTCAGCCAAATTCAGACATTTGAATTCAAATCGAATGTCCAGACATTCGTTTGTTAATATTCTAACAAATACAAATATTTCAAATCATTCATTCAAATTATTTGAACATTCTTATGTGAACAGACATGTACGCATTACACACTTATCCGTATGCATTTTATTTGTATCTGTGTGCACCTGTACAGATTCATACGGATATGTACGGGATGAAAATGAGATGCCTACGGATGCCTACGGATAGATACGAATGTTCTTGACATTTGGATCATCAAATTTTTATCAAATGTTTGTACAAATAGATACAGATGTATTCAAATTGGTTCCAAATCTAATACATTTGGGTTTTTTCTCTATTCATGCGAATTTGGATATTGAAATATTCTATTCAAATCGAATTGAATGTCAAAAATTGCATTTGTACACATATCTGTTCCAGATACCAGGCTTCCTCATACTGAAAGGGGCTGCTGGAACCTGTGAGGCACTATTTTGCAAACTTCTTCCAGACAGTCTTGAAATCTTATTCACTTTACTGCAACTTGGTAGCAGATGGCGACACTCCTAGTGCTAGTGAGAAACCCTAAAGGAAAAGGGCTGAAAGAGCACTTAGGCTATTAAATAAATAAGGGGAAACGATAACTTGTATACCCATACTCCTCTTTACAACTAGAGATAATTGGTAAAACGATAACAGTGATGCAATAAAAAGAGAATGTAGCTATATGATCCATATACAGATATATTGGGTGTTTTTCCACTGTCACTACAAGTACCCATTAAGTACCCATTAATGGGTACATTAATGCCATTTAGTACCCATTAATGGGTACTTCTAGTGACAGTGGAAAAACACCCATTGTTTCATTGGGTGTTTTTCCACTGTCAGAAAGTATCCATTTTTGCACCCATCAAGGACCCATTTGGGTGTGAGCCGGATGATCCCATTTCCACCACGGCACCCATTTGGGACCTGATTGTTTCGACTGCTGCTTGGGAAATCCAGATCAAATGAGTACTTTATGACCTTTAATCTGGATTTTCTGGCTAAGGAATGGGGTCTACAATGGGGTCTTCAGGCAGAAAATCCAGATTAAAGGGA
>MTQE01000390.1:14225256-14267894 GCA_014337955.1 Aspidoscelis marmoratus
GGGTATGGGGCAGCATATAAATTGAAATATAAATAAATAAATAAATAAATCTTTCCATAATTACATTACTTAAAATTCTTCCTCCGCTTTTCCGACTTCTATATTATGTATCTATTATTTATTGCTCCGCATCTTTATCTCTCCATCATTTCCTGTTTATTCTTGGTCTTCACTCGAACCCATCTGTCATTGGGTGTTTTTCCACCGCACTCCTTTGATCTGGATCTAAGAAGATCTGGATCTAAGGAATGGGTACTCCCCTTAATCCGGATCTAGTAGATCCAGATTAAGGGAAGTACCCAATGTCTTTCCATGGGTGGTCTAGCACTCAATAGCAATGGGTGCTAGCCTCCCTGCTGTGGAAACACTGGAGCACCCATTTGCAAATCCGGATTGACCCACAAGGGGTCTGCCTGTCACCCCAGGTGTTTTGGGGGACAGGGGGTGCAATCTATGAAGTCCCTCCGAAGTTCATCCAAAGTTTCCTTCAGAGGTTAGCAAAGGCTCCGAAGACAAACCCCTTGTGAGAACTTGCATATTAATTAGCTCCTTGTGAGCAGGGATGAGTCAGCCTCATTAATATGTACCTCTTTCCATGCCTGAAGGTAACAGTCCGCTTTGTTCTCCCTTTGTTCTCAGAGGTTTGTCTTCAGAGCCTTTGCTAATCTCCGAAGGCAACTTCGAAGTAACTTCGAAATTCTTCAAAATGACTGTGAAATGACTTCGAAGCCTAGGTTTTGGGGCTCACCCCCATGGGTGCCCCCTCCCCCTAGCCTCCTCTAGACCACATTGCCAAACTAATGTGGAAACAGGCTCCCTTTCATCGGGATTTTCTGGCTGAAGACCCTATTGTAGACCCCATTAATAGGGTCTACAGAAAATCCGGATTAAAGGCTGAGATGTACCCATATGATCCGGATTTCCCCAGCGGCAGTGGAAACAAATGTGTCCCAAATGGGTGCCGTGGTGGAAATGGGGCCATCCGGCTCACACCCAAATGGGTCCTTAATGGGTGCAAAAATGGGTACTTTCTGCCAGCCAAAAAACACCCCAAAGTTCAAGCTGTGCAAGATATTCAATAAATGGGGACCAGTCTTTCGCAAATTTATCAGTCGTTCTGTCATTTAGTAGGTTCGTTAATTTATCAATTTCTGCCAAATCCGTCATCTTGATTAGCCATTCTCCTCCCGATGGTTTTTCACTATTAGACAGTTTGGTCTAGTGGTTAGGGAGCAGGACTCCTATCTTGGAATACCTGGTTCGATTCCGCCCTCCCCCATGAAGCCAGCTGGGTGACCTTGGGCTAGTTACAGCTCTCTTCTGAGCTCTTACAGCCCCACCCACCTCACAGGGTGTTCTGTTGTGGGGAGAAGAATAGAAAAGCTTTGTCAGCCGCTTTGAGTACCCCTAAATGGGTGAGAAAAGCGGGGCAGAAAAGCCAAGATTTGTGGGCCTTTTGTTCCACTGCCCAGAATCCTTATCTTTCTCTAATCTACCTTTTCCAGTGCAGAATGTTTAGGAGAAGGTGGAGAGGAAAACTAAGATGCTGCCTCAGAGATGCTTTTTCTTTTTGCTGTGTCTGATCATAGCCATGACTACTGATGGTTTGGGGTATTAAAAAAAAAACCTGAAGGAACAGTACCCCCTCTACTTGCAGACACTGTTCCTGTTCCTGTTCCTGTTCCTGTATCATTCATTCATTCCACCCTATACCCAGAGGTCTCCAGGCAGGTAACAGTATCTAAAATCAAACATCATTAAAACAATAACAGCATCTGCCAATGGAGAGCAAAGTGTGTTTATTTTTATTTATTTATTATTTATATTTCTATCCCGCCCTATACCCAAAGGTCTCTGGGCGGGTAACAACCTTTAAATCCACATCAAATTAAAACAATATATCATAAAACAATAAAAACCATCACATGCTTTTTATCCATTCTTATAATGATTTTATTGTGAACTGCCCTAAGCCTTTCAAGGTATAGGGTGGGATAGAAATATAAACAAAGAAAGAAAGAAATATCCCCTCCCCTACCTGCCCTCCCTCCATATGCATTTACTATTCCCTTTATTTCAGGTTTTGAGGAAAGAAACTATATGCAATGCATTAAGAGTTTTTTCCTTGTGAGCTGTGGAAGGTTCTTTTTTTATTTCTTGCATCTTTTAATTAACTTTTATATGAGCTGCCTATCTTATATTGTGCTTACCAGCTGTATTTTCTTTTTTAAAAAATGTTGGCTTACAGCCCAGAGCTTGCAGCTAAGATTTCCGCGCCATCTGTATTAACTACACCTAGTAGCAAACCTGTTTTTGGTTTTCTTAAGATAATGTTAATGTCTCTTCTGTTTGCCTTTTATTTTTTGTATTAAAACACTCAGTAGGGAGAAAGGACAACTCTTAGAAAATTCCACGCGCTGTTGCTGTTTCCCCCTCTTTGCAACAGTTTCTTGAGATTTCTTAAACAGCATTTGGTTTAATTCTTGTTTTCCATATTTGTCCTCAGTTTGCTTGTCAAAATTAAGTTAAAAGCTTGTGTAAAACAGCTTATATTACAGTCTGTCGGCAATTTCTATTTTTTCTCAGGTATATCGAAATTAAATACTTTGCATAACTGAATTATTTGATTCCTCCCACATTACCATCTATTTCGCTTCCAGAAACAGAAGAAGGGTTGGGTTTTCTACCCTGCTTTTCTCACCTATTTAAGGGGGCTGAAAGGGGCTGGCAAAGCTTCTGTTCTTCTCCCCACAACAGAACACCCTGTGAGGTAGGTGGGGCTGTGAGAGATCAGAAGAGAGCTGTGACTTGCCCAAGGTCACCCAGCTGGCTTCATGGAGTAAGAAGAAGAGTTGGCTTTTCTCCCGTTTTTCTCACCCATTTAAGGGGACTCAAAGCAGCTGACAAACCTTCTGTTCTTCTTCCCACAACAGACACCTTGTGAGGTAAATTATAACTTTTCTATCAGCCTACATCCTTTTGTTTATTTTTTTAAAAATAGCCTGCCCTTCAGCACATGGTCCCAGGGCGAGTGACAATAAAAATAAAAGATGTAAAATATGAAAACATAACTTAAAAATATTACCCCCTTCCCTCCCTGACAAAACAGCACCCCGAGGAAGCAAAACCCTAGGTGAAAAGATACGTTTTCACAAGGTGCCGAAAACTATACAGCGTGGGGGCCTGGCAAACCTCAAGAGGGAGGCTGTTCCAGAGAGAGGGGCCACCACAGAAAAGGCCCTCCTGCATGTCCCTATGCCTCACACCTCTGAAAGAGAAGGAACTACAGGTCTATATAGGTCTATATGGGAAAAGGTGCTCCTTCAGATACTCAGGGCCCAAGCTGTAATTGTGTTAACACCTTGAGTGGGCTTGGTAGTGAATAGTGCAGATAAAGGATGAAGTGCCAGATACCGCCATTTGGTGGAAGGAGGCGCTCCTTGTTGCCTTGATTTGATATACGGCATGCAGGTTATTAAAGTTGCTGACATGTCCTCCTACACAGCTATTAATGAGAGATCATTGTAATCGTATCTGTTATAAAATCTGGAATTATTCGCGTTACTAATAGCGTATCAAAAGCTGCTAGTTATATGCATAATCTGCACACTTGTCCTTTTTTCTTTTTCTTAGTTTTTTTTTTTGAAATTTGTTGTTTGAACTTAATTGTTAAATGATTGATATATTCGTTCAGTGTATTGGAAATAATGTGTTTTATGTTTATTATAAAATAAAATCTTTTTTAAAAACGTGAGAAATCAATGTAATAATGTAATAAAATCTGGAATTATTCAAGTTATTAATAGCGTATCAAAAGCTGCTAGTTATATGCATAATCTGCACATTGTCCTTTTTTCCTTCTTTTTTTTTACTATTTCTTGGTTATTGTTTCTTTTGAAATTTGTTGTTTCATTTTAATTCTTAAATAATTGATATATTCTTGTTCTAAATTCTTACGTGTATTGGGAATAACGTGTTTATTATAAAATAAAATCTTTTTTAAATATGTGAAAGATTGATGTAGTCATGTTATAAAATCTGGAATTAATCAAGTTATTATTAATGTATCAAAAGCTAATTATATGCATAATCTGCCCCCTTTTACTTTTTCTTGGTTGTTTTTGAAATTTATTGATCTTAATTCTTGTTAAATAATTGATATATTCTTGTTGTTTTAAGTTCTTCAATGTATTGGAAATAACGTGTTTTATGTTTATTATAAAATAAAATCTTTTTAAAAAATGTTAGAGATCAGTGCAATCAGGTTACAAAATCTGTAATTATTCAAGTTATTATTAATGTATCAAAAGCTGCTAATTATATGCATAATCTGCACAACTGTCCTTTTTTCCTTCTTTTTTTTACTATTTCTTGGTTATTGTTTCTTTTGAAATTTGTTGTTCCATCTTAATTGTTAAATAATTGATATATTCTTGTTGTTCTGAGTTCTTCAGTGTATTGGAAATAATAATATAAAATAAAATTGTTTAAAAAAAGATGTGAGAGAGAGCAACGTGTACTTTTAATATGTATAAGGGCATCAAGCCGAAAAATAAAATGAAATTAAAAAATCAGTAGCCAGTGTCTCTATGGTCTGTGAGAAACCGGAAGCAGCCAGCCGGAAGAAGCAGGCGGGAAAAAAAATATATACCTCCTATGCGGTGATAGGTGGAGAGACGGATTACGTCAGTGCCTTACGTCACTTTCCGTTCCCCTTCTGCTCAAGAGAACGCGTGAGCGAAAGGCCAATACCTCAGCGCAGGCGCGGTAGCAGGCGCCGTGCGTATCCGCCCAGTCGGGAACTTTCAAAGAAGGGGAGGGGCCTGTACGGCGGCGGGTGGGCGTGTCTTCAGCTTCAGCAAGGGGGAGGGGGGAAAGGAGAGCGAGAGAGCGAGCGCAGCAGCAGCCACCGCACGCACGCGCAGTACAGGTGAGAACGGGCGGACGGTACAGTGGACGGTGGACGGTCTCATCGTGAGACGAAAGAAGGGAGGCAAGAGGAGAGGTAGTGGTTTGCTCCCCCAGAGGGATGGTCCCGCTTGGTTGGGCCCCGGCTAAGGAGTGTCCCGGGGGTGGTTGGTGGTGGCCGTGCGCGGCGGCGGCGACGTGCGTGTGTTTATCCCCCCCTTGGAAGGCGCCAGTTGGGGACTACAACTCCTGTGAGCCTCGGCCCTCGGCTGTGCTGGCTGGGGCCGATGGGAAATGGAGTCCGATGGTGTAAGAAGGCGCTGGCTAGAGGGTAGAATAGGATAGTCTTAAGGGTTTCTTAGAGGGCCTTTTCTGTGGTGGCCCCTAGACTCTGGAACGGCAGGTAAGTCTCCAGGTGATGACGCTGGGCTGCACGTTTTACCGGTCTCAGAATGGCCGGCTTTCTGGAAGCTGTACAGCAGATAGTGGTTCGGCACTTGTACAGAATATTTATTTATTACTGTTTTATTTAGAAAACTTCTATCCCGGGGCGGGTGACAATGGGATTAAAACACATCAAATGGTGAAAGATAATAAAAAAAATATAACCCCCTTCCTCCCACCCTCATCCACTCACCCACCCACCCACAACTCACTCACTCACTCAGCCACTCACTCACTCACTGATTCTCTCACTCACCCAGCCACTCATTCACCCACTCATTCACTCACCCACTGACTCACTCACTCATAAAGCAGCACCCTGAGGAAGCTGTTTAAGAAACAAAAGTCTGAGTAAAAAGATACGTTTTCACCAGGCGCCAAAAACTATACAATGAAGGCGCCTGGTGAGCATCAAGGGGGAGGCTGTTCCAGGTCTAGGGGCCACCAGAGAAAAGGCCCTCCTGCAAGTCCCTATGCCTCGTGCCTCTGAAAGGGAAGGAACTACAAGAAAGCCCTCTCCCTGAGATCTCAGTGGAGATTTGTAAAGCCAAGAGGCAAAAAGATGGGCAATGGTGGTAGCTGGAATGGGAAACTTGTAGAAACATGAGTTTGTAGCTGCAGCAAATGAGACTGAGGTGTTGGACAGCAGTGTTCATGTAATTCATGGATATTATGGAGCGGTAAAAGGTGCAGAAAAGGGCAACCGGAATGATTAAAGGGCGGGAACAAAATCCCTTACAAAATCAGACTGCGATGTCTAGGCCTCTTCTGTCTGGAGAGACGGCGTTTAAGAGGGGACCTGATTGAAGTTTATAAAATCATGCATGGTGTAGAAAAGGTGGATGGAGAACATTTATTTTCTCTATTGTACAACACTAGAACCAGGGGGCATCTATGAAGCTGATGGGTAGGAGAGTCGGATCCGACAAGGGGAAGTATTACTTCACCCAGTGGGTCATCTGTCTATGGAATGTGCTGCCAGAAGAGGTCATAATAGCAACCAGCCTAGATGGCTTTAAGGAAGGGTTAGACAAATTTAAGCATGACAGATGTGTCAATGGCTACTTTAACGCCATTTGCTGGGGTTCGAGAGCAGGAGAAGGTTTGCCCTTGTCTCTGCTTGAGATGCCCAAGGGCAGTCGGTGAGCCATTATGCGTGACAGGATATTGGCTTAAATGGGCTGTGGCCTGATCCAGCAGGGCTCTTCTTATGTTCTTAACACTAAATTGCAAATGAATTTTTGGGTTGCTTTTTAAAATAGCAGAAAAAAATATTGTTTCATTTGAATTGCACAAGTTTAAATTTTGATCCCTGGAGTCATTGCATTCCATTTTGCTTAGATACAACTGAGATAGGGTTCAGCCACAAGAGATGACAAGTCTTCTACTGAAAATGTAAATCCAAGGGTTGGATGCATCGTTAATGCTATACACGGGTTCCTTATAAATCAAAAGCAAGTGAAGTATTAACTTATTTGTTTTTTAGTGAGCTCAAGGGTTCAGATCTATAATTCAACCCTGAATGTGAGTGAAATTGTCATAGGTCAGTGAAGACGGGATGGATCGGGCATCTCCTCTTAATGGCACCAGATACATTTCAGACCTACCCTACACTTCACCAAGTGCCAGGTAAATGTGATTGTCTCTGTACTAGAGGTGATCGCTATGACAACAGCAGCAATAGGCATGCGCAGTGCTGTCACTATGGGAACCAGGCGTTGTGTTGTGCAACCATCCCTATGCTGCCCTGCCCCACCAGTATAGCCAGTAGTGAGTATAGCTGTAGAGCGCATTTTTGTGCTCCACCAAGTTGGACAAGGGGCACTCCGGCACAGATACAGATGCATTATGGATTGGAGTGTCCCTGTTCCTTCTCAGAGCATTCTCAGACTTCGCCTTTTCACAAAGTGCAAAACGGCCCTATGAGTGGGAAACTTAATACGAAGCATCAGGGAGCAAAGCTTGCGGTCTCGTTACGTTACAACATGCTTCATGTTTTCACAGCGGAGGCAGAAAGAACAAATCTCCAGTAGCTCCAGCAGTCGTTTCAACTTACCAAGCAGATTTGAATTACATAAACTATTCTCTTCCCCTTCCAGATTTTCTGCTGCACGTAGGAAATGCTGGGTTTGTGTCAAAACATGTGATTCACGGTTGCCAAGGTCAAAATGAATCTCAGTCTGCGAATTATGTAGAATACAAAAAGTTTCAGTGCCATTGCAGAACTTCCTCATCATTGCACATTTCCCTCCACGGCTTGCAAAACAGAAGACCTAGCTGAAAGTTTTGCTTTTATGCAGAAACAAAAACAGAACTAAGGGGGAAAAACAGAACTAAGAGGAGATGGCTCTGATGCCAGTGTCAGGGGAGAAGAAGAAACTCAGTGAAATCAAGCAAAGCTTTATTTCCGCTGCCACACTAAGCAAATTCTCTGAAGGCTCAGGCTCAGTATGTTGGGTTATGCCTCTTTACTGCGCCTTTGCCCGAATGGCCACTAGTTTGCTTAGATACAATGACCACGGATGACCACTGAGGGTGTGTCCAGACTTACTGGTACTGTGCGTTCAGATGTGCAATCTGGGCATGGGCATCACACCTGACACCCAATACTGTGTAGTGGCGGCGCATTATGCCGTCGCTACTTCGAATTTACTTACTGAGTAACCTTGCTCCACAGTTTCAGGTAAATCTGAATGTTACCGCAAGTCCAGCCTGGATGGCAAGAACAGCGAACGAGAGCTGAACCTGCAGCTCAGCTCCCGTTGACTGCCCCCTCCCACATAAGGCTGAGGGGAGCAGCTGTGAAGCTGCTGAATTCGGGGTACAGACTATGGGCTGCTATGAAGGTTACAGAGGGGGCAGCTGAGAGGCTGCCGGGTATGGGGTAGCAGCTTGAGGGCTGCTACGACGGTCAGTCTGTGAATCCCTGCTATCTGGGGTCCGCCATGTGTTTGCTGGGTGGACGGGATCTGTAGATGTTAAATGATCAGTCACGAGGCAGGGTACAGGCAGAAGGACCAAGAGTTTAATTTTCCCGGGCTTAAATACAGCAGTTTATAGGGGCGTGGAGGAAATGATGTAAAGCCACAATCTAGAGAGGTGATTGGTGGAGCTGGGTCAGCAGGCAGGTCAGAGGTCCTTGGCGATGTCACATCCTGTGGTCAGAGGCGGGAAAAATCCTCAAACAGGAAGAGAAGGGTTGTCCTTTAGAAACCATGTGCTTGCAGACACCATAATGCCCAAAGGCTACTGCATGGAATGGAACGAATCCAGCACCCTGGTGGTACTGAGTGTGTAATACAAGCTTATGGGACAGGAAAATAGTTGCTCTTTTGACTCTGAGGCATGAGAAATGGAAGCCTGAAGAAAAGGAAGCCAGGGGAAAAGCTGTGCAGCTTTTGTGGTTACTACATATGGTAAAAGGTTCCCTCTACTTTTATATTTTGCAGGATTTCTGTTTCGATGATGTGACCCTTGCGGACACCATGTCTGCCCTGTGTCCCCCTCCTTCTCCTGCTGTTGCCAAGACTGAGATTGTATTGAGCGGAGAGTCACCGTTACTGGCTGCTACTTTTGCCTATTGGGATAATATCCTTGGCCCCAGAGTCAGACACATTTGGGCCCCCAAAAGAGAGCAGCAACTTCTCAGCGACGGAGAAATAACATTCCTCGCGAACCATACTCTGAATGGAGAGATACTTCGCAATGCGGAGTGCGGAGCAATAGATGTCAAGTTTTTTGTTTTGGCTGAAAAAGGCGTCATTATCGTGTCTTTAATTTTTGACGGTAATTGGAATGGAGATAGGAGTACATATGGATTATCAATAATACTTCCACAAAGTGAACTTAGTTTTTACCTCCCCCTTCATAGAGTATGTGTTGACAGGCTGACACATATTATAAGGAAAGGAAGGATTTGGATGCACAAGGTAAGACACCTTTTCTTTGTAATATTGCACTGTTCAGCCTATTTCAAATGGTTTGAAGACCAGTGAGCTAGTTTGGTCTTGTGGTTTGGTTCTGCATTCCTCCATGAAGCCAGCTGGGTGACCTTGGGCTAGTCACGGCTCTCTTCTGAGCTCTCACTGCCCCACCTACCTCACAGGGTGTCCGTCATGGGGAGAAGAACAGAAAGCTTTGTCAGCCACTTTGAATCCCCTTAAATGGGTGAGAAAAGCAGTGTAGAAAAGCACATTCTTCTTTCTGCACTGGACCTTATCCTGATTACATACCAGAAAAGGGCCTTGCCATCCACATGCTAGTACAACCTATAGCGGGGTGAGATCTGCTTTGGTCTGCACTTCCATGCAGACACCAGGCTTCTATTGCAGGATATAATCCAGAATAAGGCCCAGTGTAGAAAGAGCCAAAATTTGTGTGGACTTGCGGCTGGCTAAGCATCGTGCACTTCAGCAGACAGCAGCCCAGGCAAGTAAATTGCCCTTCCTTTGGATTTTGAATTGTGGCATCATCATCTATGCTATGCTAAACCTTTTTCACATAGATATGGCTGACACTGGTCTTCCTTTCAAGCAACTGTTCACTTGTTTTATTCAAACTAGGAAATCACGATAACTAGTTTCAGGGCAAACAAGGTGGTTTTTTCCCACTGTCACTAGAAGTACCCATAGCGGCTGTCTATGGGCTGGGGTATGTGGGTTCCCTTGGTGGACCGGCCCTACCCGACGCGCTGAATGGGTAGGGCCAGTCTACCAAGGCAACCCACATCCCCTGGCCCATCAGGGCAGATCCTTGGCCTCTGGGGGGTTCAGCCGCCTGAATCTAGGTGCCCCACGGGG
Organism: Aspidoscelis marmoratus; assembly: GCA_014337955.1. Lineage (NCBI taxonomy): Eukaryota > Metazoa > Chordata > Lepidosauria > Squamata > Teiidae > Aspidoscelis > Aspidoscelis marmoratus. The sequence continues at coordinate 14,235,408 of MTQE01000390.1, forward strand.
CCCCACCCCCACCCCGGGCACCCACTCCATGGCCTGGGGATGCGTGCACGCGTTCACCTATCTGCTGCCTGTGCTGGGTCTGAGTGAGCCGGCTCAAGTGGCGCAGCGCAGGCTCAGGCAGCTCACTCGGACCCAGCGCAGGCAGCAGGCAGATGAACACGCACATCTGCTCATCCCTTGGCCAGGGTGTGTGTGGCTGCCCGGGTGGGTCCCTCTGAGCCCCAGAGGACACAATCCTGTCCCCTGGAATCTCAGGGACCGGGTAAGGGCCCTCCCGGATCTGCTCGCCCCTGGGTCTTCCATCACCCAATGGTGGGCAGGCCTGAGAGGGGCGTCCCCCACCCCCGTCCGGCCTTTTTAGGCTAAGACAGTTTGGGACGCTTTCCCCATTCGCACGTAGGCAGGTGACTACATGCAGATGGGGAAAACGTTCCAAACTGTCTTAACATTCCGGCTGTAATGCGAAAAGGCCTAAGGATGCTGTCTTTCTCCATTGTCATTTGTTTTAGTTATTGAATCACTGGCTGCCTGAGTAAGACAAATGTTAAAATTAAAGGTTGTAAAATTGCTAATAAAAGAAATAAAATTAAATTTGTGTGAAGGAAGCACATTTGTATGGTGAACTTCTGAGCTGTGTCCTTTTTGTACTTTCCTGGTAGTCCGAGACAGTTCTGTGGATTTCATCATTCTCCTTTTGTAACAGAGTGCTTATTAACAGAAACAGCAAGCAGACAATAAATGGAAATCTCCTATTGCTCCCACAGATCTTTTAAAACTAATCCAGGAGATTCCTTGGCTGTTTTTTCACGGTCACTTAGTACCCATTTTAGCACCCATTAAGGACCCATTTGGGTGAGAGCCGGATGACCTCATTTCCACCATGGCATCCGTTAGGGACACATTTGTTTCCACCGCGGCTTGGGAAATCTGGATCATATGGTTACTTTTTGGGCTTTAATCCAGATTTTCTGTAGACTCCATTAATGAGGTCTACAATGGAGCCTTCAGCCAGAAAATCCGGATTAAAGGGAGCTGTTTTCACTTTAGTTTGGCAATGGGGTCTAGAGGAGGCTAGGGGGAGGGGGCACCCTTGGGGGGGGAGCCCCAAAACCTAAGCTTCGAAGTCATTTCGAAGTCTGTTCAAAATAGCTCCGGAGCGTCTTTGAAGTCTGTGTTGATCTTCAGAGTGAACTTCGAGGTGAACTTCGAAGTCACTCCAGAGCAATTGGCAGAGACTTTGGGGTCTCGCCACAGAGATCAGCTCAGACCTCAGAGTCTTGCCCCCGGTCTCTTCAGAGAGATCAGCGCTGACTCCGGGGTCTTGTCGCTGGTCTCTTTGGAGGGACTTCAGAGAGAAGCCCGTGCGGTCTGTGCTAATAGCCCATGGACCGCGCTGACAGCTCCGGAGCCTCTCCGAAGTCCTTGGCGATCTCTTCGGAGAGACTTTGGAGTCATTTCGGAATGATTTCAAAATGACTCCGAAATCACTCCGAAGCTGTGGGTGGGAAAACACCCTTTGTATTTAATTTGTTTTTAATTCCTGAAGCCAAACTGTATATAATATTAGCCTGATTTCTGCGAGGGGATTTTTCCCTAGGAAAGGTGGACTAACATTGCAGAATTTTAATACATTATCATATTTTTTTAACTGTGTACAAAAAATAGATCTGCAGCATTTTCATAATCCCTATCACTTTGTTGACTAACTCAGCTGTGTAAACTGGATTATTTTTTAAATTAAGCAAATGCCTTTCTTGATAATAATATTGTTAACCTTTGCTATCCCCACCTCCTGGTTGTTTACATACCACTCTGGCTTACGGATAAGCATTTGACTGCTAGAAGCAAATATTAAGTGAGTTACTACTGATAGAAAAGTAGGGTGTGGTCTCTTGGAATACCTCAGACAACTAGAACATAAGCACAGAAATCCAGAGGCAAATTGCTTTTAACTTTTGCTTCCTCACATATTTTGATTAAATCTTGTATGCATTTCCTGGAGGAATTGTACATTTTCAAGCACTGAAATTTAATTTCAGAAAATTTAATTTTCCAGAAAAACTGACCAGTTTTCTTTCAGACAGAGCATTGGACTTTTTGTAGAAAGGAAAATGTGTGACCTAAAGTTTGCCCATTCTTTGTGGATCTTGAAGCAGCGTTTATGGTGGTATTCAACTTTACTTCATTCTGGATTATATCTCACATTAGGGACCTGCTGTGGCATCCTAGTGCATACTAGGGGAGGTCCCAGGTGGGCCCTGCTGTATCTGCATACCATGAGGATGGCTGGCTCTATTCTGAGATATCTTCTGGAATAATGCCCCGTGCAGAAAAAGCCATAGGGTGTTTTTCCACTGTCACTAGAAGTACCCATTAAGTACCCATTAATGGGTACAAAAATAGGTACTTAATGGGTACTTTTAGTGACAGTGGAAAAACACCCATAGTCAAAGTGAAGGAATTTGAATGAATTGGGGCTGTCTGTTTAACTTTGGTGTTCTCACTGAGGTATGAATTGGGTATCTCTTTGCAAATACTGCATGTATTATTTTCTTTTTAAAATGTAGATATTGCTATAGTAAAAAAACTGCTTTGAAAATATACTTTTCTGGATCTTTAGGAAAGGCAAGAACGTTTTCAGAAAGCCATCATAGAAGGCACAGAGAGAATGGAAGATCAGGTAAGAAATATACATGGGACAAAAATACAAGTTGAATTTTGTTCAGCTTTGATATTGGCCGGTAAGCTTCTTTCTTTCCAGTTGGATCACACCCAACAGTAGAATAGTTATTGTACAGTAGCCTGAGTATGCTAGGTATTTTCTAGTGAAGCAGATAAACTTTGTGAAAAATAAGAGGGAATCTGAACACAAAAACAGCACCCCTTTTTTGCTGCAACGTATTTTATTTTGACTATATAGAAGCCATTTAGATGAATTATGAGTGCTTTAAAGGTGTCAGCAATTGACTTATTACCAGCCCCATGTCAGAATGGAACATTAGTTTATCAAGACAAAGTACTGACGCTGCAAACACCTTCAGTTTCATCTGGTTAAGAGAACCTTTGTTTCAGGCCATGCTATAAAAATAAAGGTAACAGGCTGTGAAACTAAGGAATTTTGTAAAAAAACACCTGTTAGATGAACAATACACTGGTTTGTTAATTCTTACACTTTTCTCATTTTATGTCTGCCCTCTTTTGAGCAGTTCAGTTTTACTGACTATAATAGTCTGACAAAAAAAACAGGAGAACACTATTTAAACTACCATTGTATTTGAAAATTATAGTTTTAGTTGTTTGCACTGGGGAGGAAATGTGGAAAAATGTGTTTGAGTTATTCCCTGTTAATCTACTTTTTTTTCTTTAAAAACTGTTCATGTTCTGTTCTCCAAGTGCTCTTTATTTCATCCAGTATTATTTATGGTACAGGGGCACAGCATCATTCCAATGTTGACAGGAGAAGTTATCCCTGTAATGGAACTCCTTTCATCTATGAAATCACACAGTGTTCCAGAAGAAATAGATGTAAGTTCGCTGCATCATGTAAGGGAGCAGTTCTTCTATTTTTCTTTCTGTTTGAACTGCCTTTGGTGAGATAGGGTGGAGACCATAATCAAGAAAAAACTTCTAGCCTTTTGACAGTTAGGCAGGGTTAATACAGTACAACTGCATGCCTTAAAAATATCACTGCCCTGGCAAGAATTATTATTTTACATTAACTGTACTGGTCAGAAGAGTCTGGGTTTTGTAAATAGTGTTTTAAGTGCAAAAGTTTGATTCATTATGAGTAAATTTTATGAATGTCCAAATATGGGATACTTACAGAATTGATGGGTGAGGTGTTAAGGAGCAAAGTAAAGCATAATGATTCAGATGTGAATATAGAACTCATAAGGATGGGTAAATATGGGTTGAATTCACACTTAGGCCTCTGGTATGCAATTAGGTATAGAATATCTGTACCAGAGCTGTCCTAATTGCCTAAGTGCAAATTCAGTTTCATGTAGTTCCAGTGAAGGCTTCCTGAAGGAGTAGATGAAAGCATGGTATTGCTTTCTTCCTTCTTCCTTTCATCCCTTCTGACTTATTCCAAGCAAAGACCTGTGCCTGCTCATTCCTAATGACACACTGGGATCTGAAGTTAGGATTTAAAGCTGGTTTCAAATAAAACATAAGAGCAACCTTATTGGATGAGACCACAGCCCATCTAGTCCAGCATCCTGTCTCATCCTGTCGATGGACCACCAATTGCTTTTGGGCTTCAGGCAGCAAAGGCAAAACCTTCACTTGCTCTCAGATCTCTGTAAATGGCCTTTGGGGGTGATTAGCGCAAAATGCACTGTGAGGTTTGCCAAATAGATACCACATTATACCTCTGCTTGGGCAATTGTATGGTTACCTGTTAGCTACCTGCCTGATCAAAGTATGAACACCAAATTACTTTAAAAATCCAAGTCTGAGGAAAGTTTAGGAAATCCAAACTTCGATTTTAAAAATAATTTGGTGTTCATTTATTTATTTAAAAGATGCTTACACAGCTTTCTCGTATTAAAAAGTTCAGAGTGGTCTACAAAAATTGGGAATGAGGTTAAAAGCAATTTAAATGACTGTACATAAAAACAGAATTAAACTGAGTGAGGATGTAAAACGAAACATCCATGCGCCCTGCAAATGGCTGGGTAAACATGATATTCATCATAAATTAATGTTTTTGGTTTTTATTTACCATTTTCCAGATAAATGACACGGTCCTGAGTGATGATGATATTGGAGATAGCTGCCATGAAGGTTTTCTCCTCAAGTACGATCAGTTTTGATTATGTTGTATTACTTTTTTATACTGCTTTGTTGTTTAAATTTGATAATGGAATGTTTTCAAGAACTTAATGTAACAAAGTTAAGGTACCGTATTTTCCGGCGTATAACATGACTGGGTGTATAAGACGACCCCCAATTTTTCTACTTAAAATGGAGATTATGCAAAACTGGGGTGCAGCCTAAACCGAGCCTCGGACCTGGGGAGAGATGGCAGCCTTACCTGCTAATCCCACGAATGTGCTTGTAGCTTTCCTTCTGGCGCTGATGTGAGGGAAAAACTTTGCTCTGATAAAGATCTGTGGCTGCAATGCAGCTTTGGAGTCTGCCTGTCTAGCGCGATTCGTCTATGACCCTGTAGGGGAGGGGGTGTTCCACCGAGCGAAATATGAAGAATCCTGCCATCATTTTCTCTTCAAAAGCCTCTCTGCTTTCAAACCCTCCCCTACTGGGTCATAGACGAATCGCGCTAGAGCGGCAGACTCTTCTAAAGCAGAGAAGAGAAAATGAGGGCAGGATTCTTCATAATTCGCTCTGTGGAACACCCGTTTAGGAAGGTTTTTTCCTCGTGTCAGCACCAGAAGGAAAGCTACAAGCCACATTATTGGGATTAGCAGGTAAGGCTGCTGTCTCTCCCCAAGTCTGAGGCTCAGTTTAGGCTGCGCACCCCAGTTTTGTGCTGGCAGCTGCGGCCAGCAGGACCCCGGTGAGGGTATTTCCGGTGTATAAGACGACCCCCGACTTTTCAGAAGATTTTTCGGGGTTAAAAAGTCATCTTATACGCTGGAAAATACGGTATTCCTTATTCAAAATACTTTTATACTGCTTCTCATTTTTTAAAGGAAAACATGGAGGTGTCTCACGTGCTCCAGTTTTGGGTTATTATACCATGTTCCATAGTTCTTCCATGAACCTGAACTTCCATTTGAATATAGCTACGATATCCAGATTATAAGACCTGACATCTGGAAGAGTCAAGTGCAACTGAGTGAGACTTTCCACTTCTAAATCCATCAGTTACACAGAAGTATTCTTAATCTCGTGGCTGGAAAAGGAAGACATTCACACCCGGTTCTCTATAAAAAGTTATAGCTTCAGTAGGCACGTGAAAGACAGAAGTTAAAAACTAGTTTGTTGAAAGATTAAGAACGTAAAAGGAGCCCTGCTGGATCAGGCCACAGCCCATCTCATCCAGCACTGTATCCCACATAGTGGCCCATCAAATGCTTATGGGCATCTCAAGCAGAAGACAAGGGTAAAACCTTCTTCTGCTCTCAAATCCCATCAAATGACCTTTAGAGGCATCCTGCCTGTCCCCCCAGCCTGGAGGATGTACGTAGGCATCCATTCTAATAGCCATTGATACACCCGTTGTCCATGGATTCGTCTAACCCTTTCTTAAAGCCATCTAGGCTGGCTGATGTTGCCACCTCTTCTGGCAGCAAATTCCATAGACTGATGACTCTCTCCTAACCATCGGCTTCATAGACTGCCCCTGGGTTCTAGTGTTAGGTGATAGAGAAAAGAATTTTTCTCGACCCACCTTTTCTACACCGTGCTTGATTTTATATACTTCAGTCAGGTAAGATTGGGTTTAGTTGCTTGGGGTGTGTTTATGCATATATGAGACTTCTTCAATCAGCTTTCAAAACTAAAAATAAATTAGTGAGGGAAAACCTGTATTTGCATGGATAATAATTGCACTACATGTACTGAACCGCAGCAAAAACTGATCAAAGTTCCTATAAATTCTTCACATGAGAGGTGGCGAGCAGGGGAGGAAGAGAGAACAGAGGTCTAACTGAAGCAGAGGCCCATTGCATGGCCTGAGAGTGTATTCCTCAACATATTCGGTTGGCTCCTCAGAGGATTTTTCCAGTTTGCTGGCTATGAGAAGTAGTAGGGCTGTTCTGTTTTCCCTCCTCAACTTTTATTTTACTGTCGATATTATCCAAATCAGTACGCTCTCAGCCTGGTGAGGGTCACTGTTGGAAACCTTGAAAACTACCTCAGACTGAGGCTTTCCCTGTGTGATACGAAGTCCTGCAGAGCTTGATACTGTTCTTCTTGCTCTTGAAAGATTTGACTGCTTAGGCATTAGGCCTGGAGAGGAAGGAGGAGGGGGTTAATGCTGCCCAGTTATTTTCTTTGTCTCCTTCCTCTGTTCCCCACTTTCAGCATTTTGCTGCTTTTTAGGGTTTGACTAAGGATCATATTGATCTCTGAACCCCTGAGCTGAACTGAAACTGAAAAGAAAATGTGGCTGTTATTCAAGTAAAATATGTTATCTTGGGCATAGAAAGATACCTGTTCTCTATATTGGATACCTGTTCTCTATATTAACAACTGTACTTTTTTAACCCTGGGAAATTCCACACAACATTTAAAGATGTTTCTGTGTATCCGTCCACACGGGATAGGCCTTGAGGAACACTGAAATCTCTTCAAGGAGTTCTTTTGGGGGGTGGGGGTGGTACCTAATTTGGGGCTGCATAAGAGAACTGTTTGAACTACATTTCCCTCAAAATCAGAGAAATAGCCATGTTAGTCTAATTTGAAAAGTCTAGCAACGTAGTTAGTAGCACTTGGAGACTAACAGGAGAAGGTTGGTGGCATGAGCTTTCGTAGACACGTCTGCTTCTTCGGATGCTAGGGGACCGCATCTGTAATAAAATAATAATGTTTATAATAAAATGTTTATTACTTTTAGCATTTGAAACCTCCTTGACTATTTATATCTCTGTAATTGAACATTTAATTCACAGAGCCATCAGTTCTCATCTGCAGACCTGTGGGTGTTCAGTAGTTGTAGGAAGCAGTGCAGAAAAGGTGAATAAGGTAAGTGTTTCCTTTAGCTTACAAAAACAGTTTTTCCATTTATCAGGGCAACCAATGTACTAACTGAATCCAAAGAAGTATATAGTGAGTCCTTTAATCTTTTTAAAATTATGTCTAGATATGTTGTAAGCCAGTTTGGTCTAGTGATTAGGGGGCTGGACTCTTATCTGGGCTACTGGGCTCGATTCCACCTTCCCCCATGAAGCCAGCTGGGTGACCTTGGGCTAGTCACAGCTCTCTTCTGAGCTCTCACAACCCCACCTACCTCACAGGATGTTCTGTTGTGGGGAGAAGAACAGAAAAGCTTTCCTAATAAGTTACATTGGAATAAAATAATGTTTTGCCTTCATTTCACCTTTGTATTTATTTTTGATAGTGATTTGCGGTCGAACCCCTGTATCCACTGATTTGGCAACCACAGTTTCAGTTAACCAAGGTTATCGGATCATCCCACCCCACACTCCGCGGGCCCCATAACGGAAAAGCATCCAGAATCAGAAGGCCTATTTTGGCCTCCGTAAAGCGTTGGAATAGCTGTGTGACGACACCGGAGCCCATCCCAGAATGTAAGGGGGCGCGTGGGAGGCAGGCAGGAGGCCTCCAATGGCATTGCACGCCTATTCTAATGCTCTCCAGAGGCCAAATAGGCCTTCTGGAAGCCAGAAAAGCACTTCTGTTTCTGGGGTTGCACGACCCCAGAACCAGAGGTCCTGTTCACAATTTTCCACAGTTTCAGGTAACCACGGTAGGAGCCAGAACGTATCCCCAGCGGATACGGGGGTCCAACTGTATTTGATTCTATTTCAGCGTCCTATCCGATAACTTCTCTATGTTCAGTTGTGCTGAAGTGATGTCATGGACAACAAAAAGCATAGTCTGAGTACCAGGGAAATGAAATTTCCAGAAGGGTGATTTCATAACAGGTAGAAAAGTAACTGAATCCCCCTAACAGACCGTGAGTTGCTATGTAATGAAATGACTGTTTTTTGTCCATCAGCCGTGAAATGTTTTTGTATTACAGATTGTACGGACACTGTGTCTTTTTCTCACTTCAGCAGAGCGCAAGTGCTCTAGGCTGTGTAGAAATGAGACCTTCAAGTATGAGTCTGGACTTTTTGTGCAAGGTTTGCTCAAGGTAAGGCTTTGATTTCTCCAGCTAAACTCTCATATAACAGAAACTTGTGCGTTTGATTTCTAATCCCAAGAGTTATGCTTAAACTCTTACAATGTATGTATTTACTTATTTATTTGTATTTCTATGATGCCCTATACCCAGAGGTCTCAGGGTGGGTTACAATATTACAAAAATCTTAAGACAGGTCTCTGCCCTGAGGCTTAACAATCTAAAGGGACAAGATAAAAAAGGAAAATGGTGTGGGAGGGAACAGGAACACTCTTAATTTATTTATTTATGTTTGTATTTCTATCCCGCCCTATACCTGAAGTTCTCAGGGCAGGTAACAACTTCTAAAACCAGCATATCAAAAGAAACAATATCAGTTAAAATAGTAGCGCTTGTAGTGGGGGGCAAACATAACCAACATTTAGCCAAAGGCCTCAGCGAAGAGGTGCGTCTTCACCGCCTTCCCGAACCTAATCAGAGATGGAGCTTGACGCACCTCCGGGGGAGACTGTTCCATAGCCTGGGGGCCATTACTGAGAAGGCCCTCTCTTGGGTGCCCAGCAGCCTCACTTCTGAAGGTGGTGGGACAACCGGGAGGGCCTCCCCTCCAGATCTTATTGCACGGGCAGGTTGATATGGGAAAAGGCGTTCCTTTAGATATTTGGAGCCCAAGTCATTTAGGGCCTTATAAGTCAAAGTTAACACCTTGAATTGGTGATAAAATTACTACTTCTAGTACCTTCATTATTATACTTCTCTGTCCTGTTTTTGCGTACCGGTAGATGCTTTTTAAGAGACACCGAAAGATGTTGTCTTCCATTTCTTATTATCACTTTAAACACACCCAGAAGCACTTTTGAAAAGGTTCCCTTCCAAGTCCTACCCCTACAAAATGGACAGTTTGGGCAAATTGCAACAGTGCCGCTTTATGTCACGTTAAGCAGTTTATAGAAATTGTACTTAATAAGGTCACCAATGTGTACTGAAAGAAAATGCATCTATTCTAGAGTTACAGTGAATAAATCTGTATTAAATCCCACTGAATTTAAGGATAAGAATTTCTTGGGACTGAAACAGATTTTCAGTGAAACAGACTTTGTTTTCATTGCACTACATGATTGGTATAACTTGCGTATCATGACAGTCATTACAGAATGAACAAATGACAAATCTGATGGTGTATTTAATTTTTGAAATATTTAGAAATTGTGTTGTTTTCATTGCAACAGGATGTCACGGGAAGCTTTGTGTTGCCGTTCCGTCAAGTGATGTACGCCCCATATCCCACCACGCACATAGATGTTGATGTAAATACAGTGAAACAGATGCCTCCGTGCCACGAACATATCTATAACCAACGGCGATATATGAGATCAGAATTAACAGCATTTTGGAGAGCAACGTCAGACGAAGAGATGGCTCAAGATACCATTATCCATACAGATGAAAGCTTCACTCCTGACTTGTATGTGTTATCTCAGTGTTTGCCAAGAAATACACAAATACAATTTTCAGTTACTTATGAAACATAACAAATGGCGATGTATCATTTACTTTCTGGTGTCATCACCTAATTATTATTTAAATCAGGGATATGGAAATGTAGCCCAGGGAGCCAAAACATGCAAAGCGGCACACTTGGTACCTTCTGAGTCATTCTTAGCAGCTCAGTGTGCACAGTTACAGTAGGTAGGTAGGTTCATCCTGGCCTCGGTCTGTGGAGGTGAGTAGGTTTAGTTGTGTACATTTTCTACTTAGAGCTAGTTTGGTCTAGTGCGGTGATGGCCAACCTATGACACGCGTGTCACAGGTGACACGCCAAGCCCTTTTGGGTGACACACCTGGTCACCCTGGCACCTGGGCATGTAGTGCTTGCTTGTTCTTGAAGTGTACAAAATACCAACTTTCAATTGAAATTTAGCAAATCTAAAGAATTGTTTGTTTTTGCTTTTAATAAAATACATATATCAAAAATATAACTTTTTTACTAGAGCTACAAATATCACAGAATTATGGATATTTCTAGATGTGACACAGCACCCGAGTTAAGCTAGGTTTTCTTGCGAATTTTGACACACCGATCTCAAAAGGTTCGCCATCACTGGTCTAGTGGTTAGGGAGCCGGACTCTTATATGGGAATACTGGGTTCAATTCCACCCTCCCCCATGAAGCCAGCTGGGTGACCTTGGGCAAGTCACAGCTCTCTTCTGAGCTCTCACAGCCCCACCTGTCTCACAGGGTGTTCTGTTGTGGGGAGAGGAATTGAAAGCTTTGTCAGCTGCTTTGAGTCCCCTTAATTTGGTGAGAAAAGCGAGGTAGAAAAGCCAAGGTCTCTTCTTCAAGGTCAATAGGGTTCAAACTTCAAGGAGATGGAGAACACTGACATTGCATGCAGGTAACTGCAACCTGTTCGGCTTTAGTGCGAAAAGGCCTCAGATACAGATGTTTCTCTCTCTCTCTTTCTCTCTCTCATACACGCACGCACGCACACACACACACACACACACACACCTCAGTTTCTCATAATGGACCTGAAGGTTATCTAATGATCTTCACTAAAAACAGATTTAGGACAGTGAAAGAAAAGACAGCGCATAGTCAGCTGGAGTAATGTGTTAACATTCAAATCGATATTTGGGTCTATTTGTTCGAATTATCCGGCCATTTATATGTGAACAGGTTCATACACAATGTGTATTTGAAGATCCGCATCTTTCCCGCATCCGTACGCATTTATATGGATCTGTGCTGGACAAAAACGGGTTGTATATGGGATAACTATGGGATGCATACGGATGTGTATGGATGTGGGGAAGACACATATGTGCACATACAAATGTTCTTGACATATGTGCAGATTTGAATAAATTCAAGCGGATGGATTAGAATTTGGTAAATTCCAATCGAATCTTGTTAAATTCGCATTTAAAAGATTTGAATAAAATTGGATTTGGGGGGATTCGATTCAAATAGAATGTCCACAAAACATTCTTTAGTACTGGATTGCTCCGGAGTATGTCTCTATGAAGATTATTTGAATAGTCATTTTAGAAAGAACTAAATATGTGATAAACTGGCCAATGGTTACTTGAAACTCATCTTTTAAAGCTATTTATGGCTCAATATCAGATCATAGAAGCATTGTGGAAAGGTATTACTGGCAATCCTCTATGGGCGTCCTGCAGGCTTTTTGAAGCCATACACCTTTTCAGCCCTCTGATTGTTCCTTTAACCCCCTGACTTGCTCTAAAAAGGAAAGCAGTTGAATAAGACAGTGACTAATACCAGACCATGACATTGAAATAGCCCAAGAGCATTATAAACTAGTGCGGTGATGGCCAACCTATGACACGCGTGTCACAGGTGACACACCAAGCCCTTTTGGGTGACACACCTGGTCACCCTGGCACCTGGACGTGTATTGCTTGCTTGTTCTTGAAGTGTATGAAATACCAACTTTCAATTGAAGATTTAACAACACAAGTCACTAATGTAAAGAATTATTTGTTTTTGCTTTTAATAAAATACATATATCAAAAATATAACTTTTTTACTAGAGCTACAAATATCACAAAATTATGGATATTTCCAGAAGTGACACAGCACCTGAGTTTAGCTAGGTTTTCTTGCGAATTTTGACACACCGAGCTCAAAAGGTTCGCTATCACTGAACTAGTGCCTTGCTGGGTTGCTTTGTTAGCTTCATCCTTTCAAATCTTCAATCCCTTTTTCTTCCCTAAGAATTCTAGCATGATCAAACACTTGCTCTTTTTTCTTAGGCTATTTACAGAGATATGGGAGAAAATTGTTCTGTTTATCTTGCGTGTTGTTGCCTGCTGCCATTCTTTTGGCACTAATGTTATAAGAAACAGGGTAATCAATGTAATTAGCCTATATTAGACTTGCAAGCGTGTAAGATTTTTTCCACAGGAGCAGTACATAGCTGCAAAATTAATTCAATATTCAGGTCCCATTATGCATAAAATGAACTAGCTGTCCTGAAAATCATGATGTTTAACGTAACGTCAGAAGATAATTGGAGGCATTTGGTCTATTCTGGCGTATTTGTACGCGCAAGTTGTCAGTTTATGTTGCGGTTATTAGGTAGCAAAAATGCACCCTAATGCATTTTGTAGGTTAGTATTTCAGTAGAAGTATTTGTTTGTGCCTGAAAAACAAGTAGATGCATTTTCTTTTCCTTTCTTAATTCTTGACATCGGTGACAAAACTGAAATTTCTGAGATTGTAACATTTTCACCAGGTGCAAAAAACTATAAAGTGTAGGTGCCTGGTGAACCTCGAGGCCACCACAGAAAAGGCCCTACTGTATGTCCCTATACCTCATACCTCCGAAGGAAGTATAAGAATGGCCTCTCCTTGAGATCTCAGTGCCCAGGCAGGTCTATATGGGAGAAGGCGTTCTTTCAGATACCCAGGGCCCAAGCCTTTTAGGGCTTTAAATATTAGTGTCAACACATTGAATTGGGCTCAGTAGTGAATAGGTAACCAGTGCAGATCCTTTAAGACCACTGTGATGCAAGTCCGGCCAGAGACTCCCATCAGCAGTGGTTTAATGTTAAGTAGTGCTTTAATGTTTGCTGATCCCGAAACTTGAATTATTTAATTCTTCCTTTGTTTACAGGAACGTTTTTCAAGATGTACTTCATCAAGATACTCTAGTAAAAGCTTTCCTGGACCAGGTAACTTATTCACTTAAATTAGTCTGCAGTGTATAGCACATTCAAGCTGCCTTAAAGATGAGCAGAACCTTGTTCATATGTGGCACCTGAATATAGGACTAAAATATCTGCTTTTAAGTAAGCCTTAAGTAGATGCAGAAAATAATAGACCATTGACTTTGTGATGCTGAAATTCAGTTAGGGCATGAAGCTCATATCTGATTCAGATACCTTCAGTTGAATGTGGCATTATCAAATGAACTATATATTTTGTTCATAAATCTCCCTTACAAAATCAGACCGTACCATCTAGGTCTCTTCAGTCTGGAAAGATGGTGTTTAAGAGGGGACCTGATTGAAGTATATAAAATCATGCACAGTATAAACAAGGTGGATAGAGAATATTCTTTTCTCTATCACACAACACTAGAACCAGGGGGCATCTATGAAGCTGATGGGTAGGAGAGTTGGATCAGACAAGGGGAAGGATTTCTTCACTCGGAGGGTCATCGGTTTATGGAATTTGCTGCCGGAAGAAGTGGTAACAGCTACCAGCCTAGATGGCTTTAAGGAAGGGTTAGATAAGTTTATGGACAACAGATGTATCAATAGCTACTAGAATTGATGCCTCAGTACATCTTTCAGGCTGGGGGGGGGGGACAACCAGGATGCCTCTAAGGCCATTTGCTGGGATTTGAGAGCAGGAGAAGGTTAGCCCTTGTCTCTGCTTGAGATGCCCATGGGCAATTGGTGAGCCACAGTGTGCGACAGGATGCTGGACTAGATGGGCTGTGGCCTGATCCAGCAGGGCTTCTCTTATGTTCCTATGTTCTAAAACACTCTTATCACAGTTGCTAAACTTCACTGCTTTTTCTGAATGCTGACACACACACCCCTTTATATTATTCCCCATCATTATACTGTTATTCAAAAATATCTGGTGGGGTTTGGAATTCAATTTCATCTATTCGGCAGCATCTCATATCCTTGGGAGGCATTAAAAGTAAACTGATTTTTTCCCCTTTTTTTCCCGTTGAGTTAACAGAAATGTCTCCCCTTAACCACCCTTTTTTCCCGCCTAGCCACAACTTTTTAATATTTGTGACTTTGAAACTCATAAGGTTTTGTAGGAGGCTAACCTTAGTGAATAATGAAAGCCATTGGAGTAGTAAATTAAATTAAAGAGTGTAAGGACACTTCCGGAATGTCACCTGATTCTGTGTCATGAAATGTGTGTTGATTTAATTTTAATTTCACTCTTTAGGTTTTTCATTTGAAACCTGGATTGTCTCTGAGGCGGGTATTCCTGGCACAGTTCTTATTAGTCCTTCATAGAAAAGCCTTAACTCTCATCAAATATATAGAAGATGATACGTAAGTAATCAGGTTTGGGAATGGGCTAGTATTAAAAGTTTTTGGAGAATTATCCAAAATCAAATTAACAGCATCTTAAATATAAATGTGGTTTTAACACCGGAAATCGCATTGTTCAATGCAGCATGAGGGAGACTAAGAGCAGATAAACAATATTTATTCGAACAAATTATATAGGCTGCACAATCTACAAGGATGGAAGGATAGTACCAAAATGGACAATAGAAAACTGGTAGAAATATCTAATGGAACAATATAGATTTGAAAAAATAAAGGATTTATGATTTAAAAGCCATCCACAGTGGAGGATAACTGGAAAGACTTATTATATTACTCATCGAGACCCCAAGCACCAGAATTCTTGAGAGAAGAAATAATAAGACTGTTTCTTTAGACCAACTAAAGAAGAAGAAAAAGAGAAGAAAAATCTAAAAGAGGTTGTCATTTGGTGGGGGGGTGCATGTTAGTTACAGTTTTGTGTGTACGTATATTAGTGTTATTTTTGTATTGATAATAATAATAATTTAATTTTTTAAGTAACCGCGTTAAAAGGAGGAAACAGTTCAGGTAACTCGTTACTCCTCAAAGTGAAATTGTTGCTTTTAACACCCTCTTTTTTTCCTCTATTCTGCAGGCAAAAAGGCAAGAAGCCTTTCAAGTCCCTCCGTAGCCTGAAGATAGACCTGGACCTGACGGCAGAGGGCGATCTTAACATAATAATGGCTTTAGCTGAGAAGTTGAAGCCTGGTTTACATTCATTTCTCTTTGGCCGACCTTTTTACACTAGCGTGCAAGAACGGGATGTTCTGATGGCATTTTAAAGACTTTTTTTTAAAAAAAAAATGTGGGTTGGTAGTGCTCCTCAGTGCTTTTTCGAGATGTTGGTAAGGGAGTCCCATATCGTGTTTCCGTTTACAAGCATATGCTATTAACCCAGCGCATGGGTGTGTGACGTTACACTACAGCCTGTCAAAGGAAAGGGAAGGAGTGTTGTTGGGAGCCTGAATCGCTTCACTTTAGCCCTCTCTCACAGGCCCCATTTTGTTTATAGTCAAAGTAAATACTGTGGTGGGATGTTTAACTGCGGACTTGATGTGGTTTTGAAAACTGCACGGTGAAAATGAAAACATTTGATGTGTTCAGTGCACTCTGGATTTGACACTTGTGTGTGTGTGTGTGTGTGTGCGTGTGTGTGTGTTGGCTAAAATTGCACATTTGCCTCTTGCATGTTGGGAATTGTGGACTGCTGAACAGACGTAAAATATGGGTTTGTGCTTAAGATTCTCAGTGTGTTTAGTGGTATAAGAAGAAGCATCTGTATTATTTTTTTTAGCCTTTTTTCAAAACCTACCCCAGAAAGAGCACAATCCTGAAATAGTAGAATGCTCTTTAAGGCTGATCCAGCACAAGTGATGTGCCCACGCCAAAGAGCCAAGTACTGCTGAGAGTGTCATACCGTCAGTCGGACCCCCGTATCCGTGGGGGATACGTTCCGGCTCCTCCCACGGATACGTGAAACTGTGGATAATTGCAAACGCCGTTGCCGACGTCCAAAAAACACCGCCGCCGCCACCCAAAGCTGCCTGCCAAAGCTGCCGCTAGCTGAAGCCGCGGCTGCCGCCACCAGCCAAAGGCACCTCACCAGCCTGCCTTGTTTTGGCAACCTGCCTGCCGGGTAGAGCGGTGGCGGTAGTGAGCTGGCGGCGGCGGCAACGAGGGGCTGGCGGCAGTGGCGTGGCAGGAAAGGCAGGGGGAAGCGGGAGAGCTGATCAGTAACCGCGGATAACTGAAACCGTGGTTACCGAATCAGCAGATACAGGGGTCCAACCGTACTATGTAGTAACTAGAACAGTTAAAACGTTTTCCAAGCAAAATAATTTTCGCTGAACAGTGTAGTTGCCAGGGCTTCTCGTAAGGATCTAAGTAGCAAGCAATTAAATGCCTTAGATTTTTTTTGTGTGTGTCCTTTGGCGAGGGAGAAACGATAACAAACAGTTTTGGCTCATAACTCGCTGCAGCCAACACTGTTGAACTTGTAAGCAGCCAAGGGTGACTGAAGCAACCAGCAGGCAGGAAGGAAGCACATACTCTCAGCCTGGCCCTTACGGTTGGAGTATCTGGGTGTTCCTTTCCTGCACCCGCTGGTCACGACCGAAAGGAGACGCTTTTCTTGACCATATATCGCCCCCGTCTCCTTCCCGCTCTTCAGTATCTCTTCGTCCATGCAGGGGTCTTGCGCATGGAAGCAGGCCCAGAAGAATGAACCCTAAAGCCAGGCCCTCTGGGGGAAAGAGGTAGGAAGAAAAACACTTGGTACCCATGGGTGCCAGAAGACCTGGCGAAGACTCTGTTCGCCCCTCCATCCCTGGAGGGCATTTGAACAATTTAATCAGAGCAGATCTGTCCCTCTGCCTGCCGTGGCAAGCCACAAGCAACCAAAACGAAAGCACATAGTATCTGCTTGTCATGCAGTGCTTCAGTTGCTCCACAAACCAGAGCTTTTCATAAACCAACGGAAAGAAAACTAGTCACAGCAACATTTCTGGCTCTTTCGGGTTACCGACCTTTTCCTGTGATTTGCACCATCTTTGTCTTGTGCCTGCCTGCCTTTTTCTATATTAGAAAAAAATAATAATAAACTTCCCAGTTTCCCCTTTCATATCTGTATAATAATATGGGATATTCATATTAATTCTAACGTGCAGGCTTTATGAAGTAGAAAGCAAAGATACATCATCCTATTACCTTTTAGGTATGCTTAAGACTATTATTTTTTCTCTGTGCTGCCGTGTTTTTTTTTTACATTGTTTTAAAAGTTGTTTTTGAAGTAGGAATTGTTGGCTTTGCCAAATGCGGACATCTTTAAGTGCAATATATTTGTATTCTTCCACAGTTAGGTAAATGTTATGTTAACAAGAAGTCTGGGGGTGGCTTTCCGTTTTGACAGCGTTTGGAGCATTTTGTCACGTGAATCCTTCAGTTCTGTGATCGTTTCTAATCCAGAGACTGTGGCTCATGTGTCATGGCTTGGATCAGCGCATGGAATTTCACAGAAGAGTTTCTTCTTCCATTGTGGCTTCTTAGGATAGTACAAGTACAACATTTTCTCCCAGTAGTAAAATAAACAAGGTGGTCTTGGCTTATCTGAAGCTTAGGGGGTACTTCCGAATGCCACCGAATGGATTATGAGTGTGTGAAGTCGTGTCAAAATACTAAATATTGCAGATGGGAGAAAGTACAGTATCTTAAGTGTTACCCATGGGTGAAGATGGGAAAGAAGGTAACAGAAGGCAGTCGGAAGGAAGAGTTCCTTCTCTCTTAGCTCTGTGTGAAACTGAGCCATGGGTCAGCAGCGCGAAATCCAAGGGATAATATAGCATGAGCAAAGGATCGGGAAGCCACAGATATCTGGGATTGTGGGAATATCTCTCCGGTGAAAGATGCTGTATTCAGGCCACAGATTTATTTATTTTTTTTTTACAGAATATTGTGCACAATTAGGATATCTAGTAAACTGATTGTCCTGAGCATTGGGTAACTTGATGTCTAAATCACCTTGGTTTTAGTTTACAAAGTTCATTACAGATGAAACGTTCAGGCTGGAATGCTCTATATTTCTCTGAGAATTCTAGGTCTATTATTCCTGCTTTCAGTTCTTTGAATAGCAGATTACTTAGGAAAAACTGGAGCAGGCATTGCTTATAATCTAGTAACTATTCCCATTTATTAACCATTGTCTTAAAACTGCCCTGTGCGATGTCAAGAGCAGCCAGTTCTTAATTTTGCTTCTTAAGAGCCCTTACATCTTTAAAAGAGATGCCACATGAATATTTACCTAATTAAATGTTCTTTGGCGAATACCAATGGCATTACTTAAAATTATACCTCTTTTCTTCAAACACATCAATTTTAGGCTTCCATGCTGGAACGCTGAAATACAAAAGAACTTGTTCTTTGTTACGATACACTTTTGTTATGCATGTATAGTATAATAATAAAAAAATACTTCTGTACGTTGTGCTGCTCATCTTACTGCTTCAGCTGACAAAGAAGATCCAATAAGAAAATCTATAATAATTCACCATAGGGATGTACACAAATATTTGAAACATTCAGAATTCGACCAAATTTGTTCGAATTTGGATGTTCAAATTTGAATTGAATGTCCATCAATTCAGATGTAAACATTTGAACGAATTTTGGATTTTTGAATCTATTCGTTCAAATTCTTTGGACATTCTCAAACAAATAGATACGAATTTGCTTGATTTGAATAAAGAAGGATTGACTTTACTTCTCTTAGGCTGCATTCACACCTAAGATTTAATCCAGTGTCGGTCTACTTTCAAGGAGAAAACACATCAGCAAAATGACTAGTCATTTTCTTTCCACAACTCAGAAATCTACCTTTGAGTTAGATAAAATGGAAAGAAAATGGCTAGCCACTTCACTTTTCTGTTCTCTCATTTTGAAAGTGGACTGACACTGGATTAAATCTTAGGTGTAAATGCTGCAAGGAAGCTGCCACTCCCTAAGTTTTCAATGCCTGACATTTTTTGGCCCATCTCGTTACCTTTACACAGTTGTTCATATGTTTGCTAGTGGCTAGGGAGCCAGACTCTTATCTAGGAATACTGGGTTCAATTCTGCCCTCCCCCATGAAGCCAGCTGGGTGACCTTGGGCGAGTCACAGCTCTCTTCTGAGCTCTCACAGCCCCACCTACCTCACTGGGTGTTCTGTTGTGGGGAGAAGAACAGAAGGTTTGTCAGCCACTTTGAGTCCCCTTAAATGGGTGAGAAAAGGAGAGAAGAAAAGCCAACTACTGTTCTTACTTGAATACTAGATTCTGAAGAAAACAGGTTAAGGGATTGTAACTTTAGAATTATTTAATAAGAAACATCCGGGCTTGTGGGGCTGCAAAGCAGAAGCACTTAAAGGATATGTGGGGGATAAATAGGAAGATTCAAAGAAGAGTAAAAAAACCTGATAATTCCTTTTAGATAAACCGAAAGTTATGATCCCACAACCTGTTTCCACAAGGGTGGCCAATGAACTTTGAACATGCTTTATACTTCAGAGAAACTGTCAGCAGGGACTGATTACTATCACCTTACCAACAGATTAAAACAGAGTCCCTTCCGAATCTGAAGTTAGTTAACCATTGTAGGAACATCGCATGCTCTGGCAAATTAAGATGGAGCAGCAACAGAAGGAAATGGAAGGGTTGCCGGTCCTTTGAAAAAGATCAGAAGTGCTCCCAGGCAACCAAGAAGCACCTCATGTGAGCCAGTTTGGTCTAGTGGTTAGGGAGACGGACTCTTATCTGGGAATACCGGGCTTGATACCTTCCTCCCTCATGAAGTCAACTGGGTGACCTTGGGCTAGTCACAGCTCTCTTCTGAGGTCTCACAGCCCCACCTGCCTCACAGGGTGTCTGTCCTGTGGAGAAGAATAGAAAGCTTTTGTCAGCTGCTTTGAGTCAACTAAGGCTGCATCCAGATGTTGTTTACTTATTTATTATATTCTGCTATTTTTGGATATTCCAGAAAGGGAAGGATTTCTTCACCCAGAGTGTCATCGGTCTATATGGAATTTGCTGGCGGAAGAGGTGGTCACAGCAGCCAGCCTAGATGGCTTTAAAGAAGGCTTAGACAAATTTATGGCTACTAGAAAGGATGCCTAGGTGCATCATTCAGGCTGGGGGTACAGGCTAAGGCCATCTGCTGGGGTTCGAGAGCAGGCAAAGGTTTGTCCTTGTCTCTGCTTGAGATGCCCATGAGCATTTGGTGGGCCACTGTGTGCGACAGGATGCTGGACTAGATGGGCTCTGGCCTGATCCAGCAAGGCTTCTCTTATGTTCTTAAGGGGAGACCCTCCACCTTCAATAGTAAAAGGAGTGGGCATTCAGGAGAGGGCCGTCTCAACGATGGCCCCTAGGCTATGGAATACTCTCCCGTTGGAGGTGTGTATATATATTTAGAAGGCCGGGATAGACATATATACATGCACGCATACATGCACGCATGCACACACACATGTATACATGCATCTCCCTGAAACTCCTCCGCGATTCCCCTTGCGGCCCCTCGACTGCTGCCCCCTTCCCACATCTTCGTTCCTCCCTCCTCTCTCCCTCCTCTTCTTTTCGTCCGGGGTCGGGCACACACTTTCGCCACGCTCCCTGCCTTCTCCGGCCGCCTCGCCTCTGCAGCCGGGAGAGGGTGCAGTTGCCGGCACCGCCCGCCAGGGGCGCCCGCCTTCGTTCCGTCCACGCTGCCGCCGCGCCAGGAGCGCCGCCGGGCATCGGGGAGCAGCCGCGGCTTTGCCCCGCGTCCTCCTCCTCGTCCTCCTCGCTCGCTGCCTGGGCGGCGGGGGCAGCCGGGGCTCCTTCGCCTTCTACGTGCAGCCGAGGAGGGCTGAGGATCGGCGCGCCTCCGCCTCGCCTCTCGCTGCCTCTTTGCGTCTGAGCCGCGTTGGATTGCAGAGGACTATTGCCTTGGATTGCAAGCAGGGAAGGACGGACTGGCGCCTGCTCCGGATTAAAGGTAAAAACCCTGCATCCAGCCTCCCTCCCTCCCTCCCCCTTCCATCCCGTCCTTGCGGTGTCTGGAAGGCAAAACGATTCTGTTTCCAGGATCCCGCGCAACCCGAAATGCAACATCTGGCCGCGTCCACACCTAGGTTTCAATCCAGTTCCAGTTCGCCTCCGGAGCGGGTGGAACGCGCCAGCACAAAGTCTCCGGCTCTGTTTGGCTTTTTTTGTTTCCCAGCTAGATCGAACGCGCAAGAGTCGCTGGATCGCGCGGGAAGAAAACGGCTCGCCGTGGTGCCGGTGCCGAAAGCGGGCTGTGGCCGGATTGTGACTGAGGTGTGAACGCAGCCTCGGTCTCCCCTTGCTTCCGTCGCGCGCGGTGGCCGGCCCGATGCAACGCGCTTCGGTGCGAGCGAGTTGCACAAGGGCTTGAGAAAGCAGCGGCAGATAAGGGGGGGGGAGGTCCCCCCCCCATTCCAGGCGATCCTGGGCAGGGTTGCTCGAGGAAAGCCAAACCCTCTTGAGTTTCCCGGAATTTACTCACGAGGAGACCTGGACTGGCCCCTATGGCGGAGGGTTGCCCAGATCGGCTCCATTGCTCCGCATTCAGGAGCTTTGTGGAATTTTCAGTCGCTTTGTGTGTGTGTCTTCTGGTGTCTCTGGGGTTTGTAAGAATCCTGTTACAATTCGGAGTAAGAAGCTGGAGAGAGGGGAAGAGTCCTCCCTCCCTCCCTCCTTTCCCTCTTCCTTCTTTCTTCCTTCCTTCCCTCCCTCCCTCCTTCCTTCCCTCTTTCTTTCTTTCTTCCTTCCCTCCCTCCTTCCTTCCTTCCCTCCTTCCTTCCTTCTTTCTTTCCTCCTTCCTTCCCTCCTTCCTTCTTTCTTTCCTCCTTCCTTCCCTCCTTCCTTCTTCCTTCCTCCTTCCTTCCCTCCCTCCTTCCTTCCTTCCCTCCTTCTTTCCTCCTTCCTTCCTTCCCTCTTTCTTCCTTCCCTCCCTCCTTCCTTCTTCCCTCCTTCCTTCTTTCCTTCCAAGCCTCGCCTTGTTGGAGGCGCATCATGTGCTTTTGCCCCCCTTTCATGCTCTTCCCAGAGGAGGAGGAGGATTATGGCGCTCCTGGAGCAGGGAAAGGGGAGGGGGCGGGAGTTCAGGGCCCGTTTGGGGAGCGCTGCCCTGGGCTGCCTTGTGGGTCTTGTTGCGACATCTAGTACAGCTCGAGTTGATTTACTTGGAAAGAGCAGGGAGGCGGCAGGGGCAGAAGCGCATGGTGGTTTGGGGAAGCCGCGCTTGGACCTTCCCTTCTGGACCTGCTGTCAAACATCTGGATCTTCAGCCCCTCCCTCCAGCGCGCAAGAGGGGAGAAAAAGCCGCCTCATTTTCTTTAAGTTACAGAGGGATCGGGAGAATCCTATTATTATTGTTGTTGTTATTAATTATTATTATTATTATTATTATAGTTTTATTTTATTAGTACAATCTAAGTCACCCACAAGACAATATCATGCACCCACCCTCTCTCATGGAATGGATTGGAGCAAAAAAAATTAATATTTAAGTGATGGATCATGTTGATTGTTTCCTTTCTTGTACTCCAGCTGAAACAGTAACATTTTATCCCCCTTTTGTTGCCAAGTAGTATTAATACCCATACACATACACACAATTCTCTCTAGAGAGAACCCCTTTAAGAAGAAGAAGAGTTGGCTTTTCTACCCTCTTTTCTCACCCATTTAAGGGGACTCAAAGCGGCTGACAAACCTTCTGTTCTTCTCCCCACAACAGAACACCCTGGGAGGTAGGTGAGGCTGTGAGAGCTCAGAAGAGAGCTGTGACTGGCCCAAGGCCACTCAGCTGGCTTTGTGAGGGACTGTGGAATCAGCCCTGGTATTCCCAGATAAGAGTCCGGCTCCCTAACCACTAGTCCACACTGGCTCACTGAGTCACAACGAGTGCACGGCGCATGGGTTACTTTGGGTCTGCTTCCATAATCTCTGGAAAATGTCTGCTTTTAAGCACATACATGATGTATCTCCCACCCTCAACAGTAAATGAACTTTTGTTCATTGTTCCAGATAATACGCTTTCCCTTCCCACTTGCAGACACTGTTGTTTTAATATATATTATTATTTTAATATGTTTGGTTTTAAGTCTTGTTACCCGCCCTGAGACCCTTGGGTATGGGGTGGGTCAGAAATACAAATAATAAAATAAATAAATGAACTATTTGGAGCTGGAAGGACAGAGAAGGCGCGCACTATAAGCGTCAGAGTCTTAAAATCCTGCTCCTGAGCTATTATTATTATTATTATTATTTAAAGCCAAAGCATGTAATAAAATACATTTGAGGAGGCAAAAGACAGTACAGGACTGGAAGGCAGATGGATAGGGGGGTGCCGTTAAAATAAAATTAAAAAGCAAACAAACAGGTGGGTGCTTATCCCACGCTGTGGGGAGGCTGCCCTGCTTTTCCCTGCTTAAGGGATTTGCTGCTGGGCTTTTGTTTAAGGAAACTGGGATTTTAGTGCCTCTAGGGACTGGTTATTCTGGCCTGCTTCTTTGAATGGGTTCGATTGGTGTCTCTGCAGGGAAGAGTAAAAAATACAAAGCAATAAGATGGAGTGTCAGCGAGCGTGTCTCGCCTGACAAAGTTCTGCGGGGGGATTTT
This sequence comes from Aspidoscelis marmoratus, assembly GCA_014337955.1. Taxonomy (NCBI): domain Eukaryota; kingdom Metazoa; phylum Chordata; class Lepidosauria; order Squamata; family Teiidae; genus Aspidoscelis; species Aspidoscelis marmoratus. Next base: position 14,259,432 of record MTQE01000390.1, read on the forward strand.
GTGTTTACTGTGTTATGACCCACGGTGGACTTAAGAAAAGTCGGATTGATGGATCTGACCTGACTTCCAGAGACGAGTACGGCAATGAAGGCAGGGAAGCTAAAACAGGCCTGTCCTAATTGCACCAGCCAGCAGCCCAGGACCGTCCCCGCGGCGTCTCCTCTCCGCAGCTCCCAACGAGGCGGGAATCTCAAAACAGAGCTCCATTCTTTAGAATGAGTGGCTTTTGTAACCGCCAAGCGGAGGGGAAGGAGGCCCCCAGCCGGAGCCCCGGCCGGGACGGGTGACCCGTTTGTCACCTTTCACTCAGGGCTTGGTACAAATGGGGGCGACACGTGGTTGCGCAGACGGAGGGAGAGAGGCGAGCCAAAGCTTTTATCGGCAGCTCGGATGTCGTAAAAGGAGTCAGATGATCGGATCAGATCGGATCGAGCAGTTTGAGGAAGGCAAATGAGAAAGGAAGGAGCCGAGTAGCCGCTCTGTCGTCCAAACCTGGCGTCTTTGTTTACTTTAGTGGGCAAATAAAATAAGGTGGGCAGGGACTTTTGGAGGCCACAGGGTGACTGTGAGTATCCTGTGATGCTCATGTTGTGAAATCCAGAGTTGGAAATCAAGTTGCAGGCAGTCATTACAATGTTCAGTTGGAGGTGACAGACAGTGTTTGTGGCGCAAAATCCAACCCATGCTACAAAAAAGTTCTGAAAGTATAGTTTCATAATGGCCACAGCTTGAGTCAGTACCCTAATGAAAGGTGGTTTAGTCTTTGCAAGCAGCAACAGCCTGGCTCTCGTTTGCTATACATCTCTGAAGGCCCAGGGATTGTTGTAGTGATCATGTAGACATAGCCCAATTGTCTCCATTTGCATAATAAGCAGAGGAATCCTGGATAAACGTAATTGACTACGGCTATATCGAATAAGGATGTGCACAAATATTTGTAGTCATTTATTATTATTATTATTATTATTATTATTATTATTATTATTATTATTATTATTATTATTATTATTATTTGAAATCCGATCACATGTGCCACATTTCGACATTCGAACTCAAACCGAATGTCCCAAAATTCGAATGTAAACATTCAAATTGATTTTTTGAATTGCGGATCTATTTGTTCGCATTATCCAGACATTCGTATGTGTACGGGTTCACACACGGTGCGTACTCGAAGATCCGCATCTTTCCCGCATCCGTACGCATTTGTATGGATCCACATGGACCAAAATGGGTTGCGTACAGGATAAAATTCAAACAAATAGATTTGAATTTGGTAAATTTGAATCTAGTCTTGTTAAATTCAAATTTAATAGATTCGAATCAAATTGGATTTTTCGGCGTCCAACTTGATTCAGATAGAATGTCAAAAAAAAAAATTCTTGCACATATTTAATATCAGATCCTCGTCAGAGTTCCTGTTACGTAGAAACTACCCAAAAGGGCGTTGGGAATGCAGGCAGGAAAATGGGTAGGATTCCTGTTGGATACACAAATACATCCAGATAGAATTTTTGGCAGCTGCTCTATAGAGAAACGTGTTGCAGCTGTCTTCTTCAAATTATTATTATTTATTTATTCTTATGTTTTTCTGTCTAGCGTACAACTCTGCAGGGTTGCCAGATTTTGCAAAAATAAGCCAGCCAATAAGAAACACTGGCTTTTTTAGGGAAGGCTGTATGTAGGAATGATTAGGCTGGCTAATTACCTGGCCAGCCTGCAACTCTGGCTTTTCTGGGTAGTCATCCCAACTTAGCCTACCTTGGCTAACCTCAAAAAACTATGTGGTATCTCCTGAACTACTATAAAGGTATAAGAGCCCTAACCCTGGCTTCCCTATAGGCATAACCTAGGCCGCCTCCAGACTTCCTTTATTTATTCCACAATTATCATACATTGTCTGGGCACAAGAACGTCAGAGGAGCCCTGCTGGATCAGGCCACAGCCCATCTAGTCTAGCATCCTGTCCCACATAGTGGGCCACCGGTTGCCTGTGGACATCTGAAGCAGAAGACAAACAAGCCTTCACCTGCTCTCAAATTCCAGCAAATGGCCTTAGAGCCATCCTGCTTGTCCCCTCAGCCTGGAAGATGTACTGAGGCATCCCTTCTACTAGCCATTGATACATCTATCATCCATAAACTTGCCTAAACCTTCTTTAAAGCCATCTAGGCTGTTAGCTGTTACCACCTCTTCTGGCAGCACATTCCATAGACTGATGACCCTCTGGGTGAAGAAATAATTCCCCTTGCATGATCTGACTCTTCTCCCCATCAGATCAATACACCACATTTTTGCATTTGCTGCAGCAGGGAAGCAACGTTGTGACTAAAAGATTTTCTTTCTGTGTTACTTAATCCTCCTGTCCTGTGGTACAGGTGACCAATAGTATCACGTCACATATTTCTGAGTAGCAACAGCTCATGCTGAACTCTCACTGAACTTCTCACACAGTAATCTCGACAGTGCTGCTATTTATTGTGCGATGCTAGTCTGTTTTACCGGGATAACAATAACCTGGTAAATCTGGTCTATATTCTGGGACTGTGGTCATGTCTGGCAAATCAGGTACAACTACAAAATAATATAAGAACATAAGAGAAGCCCTCCTGCATCAGGCCACAGCCCATCTAGTCCAGCATTCTCTTGCACATGGTGGCCCACCAAATGCTCGTGGGCATCTCAGTCAGAGACAAGGACAGACCTTTTCCTGCTCTCAAAGCCCAGCAAATGGCCTTAGAATCGTCCTGCCTTCCTCCCACCGTGAAAGATGTACCTAGGCATACATTATAGTAGTCATTGATACATCTTTTGTCCATTCATTCTAGTAGTCATTCATCCATCTGTCGTCCACATTTGTCTAACCCTACCTTAAAGCCATCTAGGCTAGTAGCTGATTGCCCATGGGCATCTCAATCAGAGACAAGGACAAACCTTTTCCTGCTCTCCAATCCCAGCAAATGGCCTTAGAAGCATCCTGCTTGTTCCCCCAGCCTGAAAGATGTACTTAGGCATCCATTCTAGTAGCTACTGATACATCTTTCGTCAATAAACTTGTCCATCTAGACTGGTAGCTGTCACCACCTCTTCTGGCAGCAAATTCCATAGACCGATGATCCTCTGGGTGAAGAAATACTTCCCCTTGTCTGATCCGACTCTCCTACCCATCAGCTTCATAGATGCCCCCTGGTTCTAGTGTTGTGTGATAGAGAAAAGAAATATTCTCTATCCACCTTTTCTATACAATGCATAATTTTATATACTTCATTCAGGTAATTTGAATTCAATTGAATTTTGAATGTTTTGAATATTTGTACACATCCCTAGTACAGAGTGAAGAATCATTCCAAAAAAAAGATGGAATGGGAATGTTGTTGGCTACAACCAGAATGAATCATAGAAACATAATATAATTTACTGGAAGATTTAAATACTTATTGCGCTTGCCCTGGCATCATTTAAGGCTTGGGAAGCAACAGACACGGTACAAACTCATTATATTAATGCTTTCCTCAGTTACAGAGGTAACTGTAAGGATTAAATGTTACCTCATAAACCAGAGCTGAACTTTTCCAGGTGTTGCCAAAAGAATTACCAAACTTCTATTGCCAGTCAGAGTTGAATGTCTCGAGGATGAAATCAGAACACAGTAATCTAAATTAAATGCAGAAGTCCACTGGCAAGATTCTGTATCTACTTAATCAAAATTCCACTTCCTCTTTCTTATAGTAGTAGTAATAACAAGATCCTTCATCAAGTAAAAGTGAATTACACTGCGTGCGATATGATACGTATTTATATAAGTCCTTTTTGTTTCTTCTCCCTAATTCTCATTGCCACAGGTAGACAGAATAGCAGTATTGGATGTTGAAGTTATATGGCCTCAGATTACGGTCAACTCCTGGTAGCAATGTGGACACGTCTTAGCACTTTCCTTGGCAAAGAGTCGGAAAGTAGTTTGCCGTTACACTTTCTAGAGAAGACCAAGGATTGAATTTTCAGGTCGAACCCAGAGCTTCCACATAGCAATGTATAGGCCCAATGGTTTAGAATGTGCGTGAATGTATTTTTGACATTCCAATCTAAGTAGATTCGAATGTCATAAAATCCAATTCGATTCAGATATTTAAGATCTGAATGTCATAAAATCCCATTCAAATCTGTATGTTTGAAGGTTGGATTAGTATTTAAAGATACGAATGTCGACAACATTCATATCTATTATACGTATCTGTATGCATTCCGTAAAAATCCATATGCATCCCGTTTTAATTCCGTATTTTAAGTGCAAGATATGTATAATTTTTGCTTAGATCTGTATACGACAGATACGAATTTACATGTTTGAATTATTGAAAATCCAATTCGAGTTTGTTCAAATTCAGATTTTTGAAAATCCAATTCGAGTTCAAATGTGACATTCATCAGATTCAAATAGAATACTCAAATCTCTCTACTGCCACCTTTCTCTCACTTAGAAAATATCAGTGTCAAATGTGGGCATTCCTGCCTGGAAAGAGAGCAATATTTTCTTGAGATGGTATCACGGTTTAAAAAATTTATTTAAAGAACCAATAAGCTTTTTAGTGGCAAATAAAACCTTTTAAAACTTCCCCAAGGAGGATTTCATTTTCCAAGGCAAGAAGTCTTCCTCTTTCTCTTGGATTTAACCAAGGACCTTCTCCTAAGACTCTGAAGCCTCCTTCACCAACCTCTTATCCTCTATATATTTTGAAGATCTAGAGGACCCCTCTATTCTGTACAGGCTGGTGGGGCATCATGTTGACACAGGTGGCCTGGAGTGTCACTTCTAGTTACCATAGATAAACAGGTTTACGTCCAGCCTATCCCTAAATTTCTGAGTTAATTTGCTGAATTTAACTACTTCATAATACCAGCATCATAAGACATGTTGAGAAGTGTTCAAGGAGAGGCAAGCCCGGATGAAGAGCCTCCTCCCTTTGTATTATAAAACTTGACTCAACTGTGGTAGATACTATCTGGCGTTTGTTTTAAGGACAATAGGTGTGCATATGTGGTTAAAATTCAGGAAAGAAGAGAATGAATGAAAGACATGCCACAGGTAAATACAAAGATTATTTCCAACTTAGTGGCACATATTCACACATTGTAAACTCATCATCAGAATCCCAGGTCAGATGTTCCTTGACCTTTCTTGTAGTAGAATTTGTAAGATGTTGATTGTTTCTTCCAATGCATTGTGGTACATTGAAAACAGGGCAGAACTTTAAATTTTTGCTGCTATATTTGTAATGTCGAGCAGACTTCATCATCATCATCATCATCATCAAATAGGTTCCCTGCAAACAGTGGTGGGCTGCTGGATTCCATTTGATTTGCCACAGATTGCTGAAGTTGTAATTGTCAGTGTTTTTTTTTTTATTATTAAATTCTGAGCCAGTTTGGTCTAGTGGTTAGGGAGCCAGACTCTTATCTGGGAATATTGGGTTTGATTATTACACCCTCCTCCATGAAGCTGGCTGAGTGACCTTGGGCTAGTCACAGCTCTCTTCTGAGCTCTCACAACCCCACCTACGTCACAGGGTGTTCTGTTGTGAGGAGAATAATAGAAAGCTTTATCAGCCTCTTTGAGTCCCCTTAAATGGGTGAGAAAAGCAGGTTAGAAAAGCCAACTCTCCTCCTCCTCCTCAGTTGTGGTTAGATTTTGGACTGATCTTGTTGAACTGAAGGATTTCTCATGTGGTCACAAGGCTTCAGGTTCTTTATTCCCTTCTGTATTCCTTTATTTATTTATTTTGACCAGCCACGATTAGTATGAACAAGGACACCTTTCAGAATCTGAGATAACAGCCTTAGAAGTTGAGATAAAGGTTCTATGGAAATTATCTAATTCCCTTGTCTGCTTTTTTAAGCTTCTGCTTAATGACCGTGCTGATAAACAGAAACAGAAGCATGCTAAATTGGAAGTTCTCCCCATAATCCTGCCTGCCTTTTGAGTTTTAGGGGAATTGTGTGTGTCAGCTTTCCAGCAGATCACTTGATATGGACAACTTAAATCTTCTTAAATGTGCAAACTTGTCCATGCAATTTGGATGCAAATTAATCTTGTGGACCTTCACTGCACATAACACAAGGTGCCATTTGTCTGGAGGTGGTTAAAATGGCAAGCGCTCTGTGAGCCAGTTTGGTCTAGTGATTAAGGAGCCGGACTCTTACGTGGGAATACTTGGTTTGATTCCACCCTCCCCCATGAAGCCAGCTGGGTGACCTTGGGCTAGTCACAGCTGTCTTCTGAGCGCTCTCAGCCCCACGTACCTCACAGGGTGTTCTGTTGTGGGGAGAAGAATAGAAAGATTTGTCAGCCGCCTTGAGTCCCCTTAAATGGGTGAGAAAAATGGGGTATAAAAGCTGTTGCTGGATATCACAGGTCCCCTATTTTATTAGAAAATGTATATTAGATGTGATTGGGTTGGCATATGGAATCCAGGTTGGTTTTCCAGTATTCCTGATAAATGGGTAGAAGAGGGAACTCCAGTAGATACTTCATACATTACATACCATAAACCTGCTTGACTACTAGCAATATAAAAACTTTCACCTGCAGACCTGTCTATAACAGAGATGAGCTTTATTTCTCCTGTGCTTTTTAGAAGTCTCACTTATTATTGTTCAAATTGTTCTAAGGTTCAAATCTCTCTTATGGGAACAGGCTTAAAAGAGAAAAGCAGAAGAGCTGAAAAAGGAGCTATTGTCTCTGTAAATTCTGTGCTTTCTATTTCATTATTTTCTCTGGGCTTTTTTTGTTTTTTTGTTTTTCGTTTTAACATCTCTGTAAATCCTGTGCTTTCTATTTAATTATTACTTTTTCTGGGCTTTTTTTGTTTGTTTGTTTTTCATTTTAATGTCTTCTATGTAGTTTATGCCCATCCAATTTTTAGAGGAACAAGACTTATTCCTTGTTCCCCAGAGTCGGTAGCTGTTGTCAGATGTGCTTAACGCCAGCAGTCGATTGGCCGTGCGTGCCCTGGGTTGTTCTGTACAAATATGAAGTAATAGAATAGCTGCTTAACCTCACTACAGCTTTCATTTTGAATTCTCCAGGCACTCTGTGGTCATAAAAATCTTTAACCCTCCTTAACCTTCTGAAGAAAGCTGTGCGTGGCTTTATGAGTGTGTGCTTAGCTGGAAACAGAACTAATACTGCAAGAGGTAGAGGAGATCTTGAGATCAAATCCCTATTCTGGGATATAATCTGGAATAAGGCCCAATACAAAATGGGCCTAGATCACTGTTTCCCAAAGTGTGGTACGCGTACCCCCAGGGGTGCGGGAAGAGTTTGGTGGGGGTACGCGTCGCACCAGAGTTTGGTGGGGATCACGTGGGAATATCCATTGCACCGTGCTTAGCTGCACCCACAGAACAAGGAAAGAGGGGTACTCAGCGTTACGAAAATTATAGAAGGGGTACACATATGTCAAAAGTTTGGGAAACACTGGCCTAGATTTATGTGTATACACATTCCCTGCTGCCTCATATTCTAAGGATGATCCTGTCCCACTGTTTACACATGCATACACATAATTTCCAAAAGGTCACTTGCAGTGGTTCTCAATGCCGCGACCCTTTAACACAGTTCCTCATGTTGTGGTGACCCCCAACCTAACCCTAATCCTGACTCCCTACCATAAAATTATTTTCGTTGCTACTTCATAACGACTCCTGTGAAAGAGTAGCTCGACCCCCAAAGGGGTCACGACCCACAGGTTGAGAACCACTGCTTTACAGAAATATTGCTAAATATTGCTCACATCTTGGACCCTTTGAGCCTTTCCACACTTGCTGGATTGCTCTTTCCACGCCTGGGAGTCGTGGCAACTCACCTGAAGCGGCCCGCCCCTCTCAGGAATGCTCCAGCGCACTGCTAAAAAGCAGAACACATGACTGCAGTCTACATGACTGGACGCCTTTTTTGCATTTGAGTTCGAACTGAATATTCAAACATTTGATTTGATTCGCATGTTTAGAATCTGAATGCCACAAAATCGCATCCAAATCAAATACATTTGAACCTACTGGTTCGAATGTTAGATTCGAACCTGAAGATCCAAATGCTGGCAAACATTTGTATGTGTTATACGTATCTGTGCGCATTTCATACGCATCCCATTTTCGTCCCGTACTATCAACGTACAGATATGTATGAGATTCATACACATATGTAATGCATAGGTATCTGTACATTCGAATGTTTCAAATCATTTGAATGAATCAGGGTGGATAAAAATCAATGATTTTTTTAAAAAAATAAAAAAAATCAGATTTTTAAAATTTAAAGCGGATTTTTTATTTAAATCTTTTTTAAAAAATAAATGCTTTTTGAGGAAAATATATTACCATCCAAAGGTTACTCCATCATGAAATAAAAATTAATTTTTTAATTATGTAGAATAAGGTTGTATATGTTTAATTTTTTGTGGTAAT
>MTQE01000390.1:14282321-14301445 GCA_014337955.1 Aspidoscelis marmoratus
TAATGCCGCGACCCTTTAATACACTTCCTCATGTTGTGGTGACCCCCAACTTAGCCCTAACCCTAACCCCCGACCATAAAATTATTTTTGTTGCTACTTCATAACGAACCCTGTGAAAGAGTAGATCGACCCCCAAAGGGGTCGTGACCCACAGGTTGAGAACCACTGCTGCAACGGAACAAGGTAATTGGCTTTTGTGCATGATGCATCTTGTTTTGGAGTGGGGGGGGGAGCTGGACTTTTATTTTTATTTTTCAGTATCAGAATTAAAAATTGTTAGGTGGCCCATTTGGTGCCCTAGGAGTCCCTACGCATTTTGTGTGCAGATGGCTATTGGTGAAGACAAAGTGGGCTTTGTGGCGTTTGTCTCTAATAAAGAGTAGGATTGTAAAATTTCCTGAAGTGAAGAGATTCCCAGTATAAGCCCAAGGTCACCCAGCTGGCTTCATGGGGGAGGGCAGAATCAAACCCGGTATTCCCAGATAACAGTCCGGCTCCCCAACCACTAGACCAAACTGGCCCAGAAGTCCCAGTCTTATGTCAGTTCTCCAGAAAAGCATCATAAAAGTTATAATTCTACTACCACTCTGTTAAGAAGTCTATTTTGCAAGCTAGTGTTGCTTGCATAAAATGTTGTGCTTTTCAGTAAATGTGTTTATCTTTCTCAGGGATGCTGGAAACTAGCCAGAACAACCCAGGATCGTTTACCTTTGTTGGGGAAATGGAGGGGATTTTTGGTTTGGGTCATTTTTTTGCATATAGACTGAATCTGCCTTGAGTCACACTGTGCCTGTTTGGTCATCCAGTATAAAATTCAAGCATTCCAGGGTAACAGGTTGACTCATGCTAAGGGAAAGGGATGCTTTGTTCCAAATAATAATAAGCACATGCAAAGAATCCAGGTGCGCCCTCTTAGTCTTCACCAGTGATTCACAACCAGACAGTCTGATGGAGCTGCCAGCGTACGTTGAAAGCTATAAGACTCTCAAAGTTAGTTCCTCCATGGTTCTGCAAGATCACGTTCTCCAGTGAGTTGTCCGACGGCCCGCAGCTGCCTGGCTTAGTTGAGTTATGGCTTGTCGGGAAACCTAAGTTGGCCTGTGAGGTGGGGTTGTGGGTGAGGGAAGGCCTAGCTTCAAAACCTCCTTTGGATCACAACATCCCTTTTTTTTTAGTGTGCTGCACATCAAACCGCAATTTGGCAGATTGAAGCCTTGCTTCTTCCCCATATACTCACAGTCCCTCAGGCCACTGCTGCAGACAACCTCCGATATATGGCATCTGTCAGCTGTAGGATGACTAAGACTCAAGTGAGATGTGGAACAGTCTGAGCAAAAACAGAGAATGACTGGCTTTACCTGAGAGCTGATGCACTAGCCAAGAAGATGGCCTTGTGGAACAGATACTTAGTTGAGAGGTTAGTGTGTTACACTGAATTTCTCCATGGGACCATTTCTGCATAAAGGCCACATTTGTGCAGAAGACCTCTGTGGATCCTGGTGGAGCAAACTGCTAGGAAAGTAGAAAGGTTGCATACGTGCACTTCTCAGAAGCTCATGTTAGTTGTGACATCCTGTTGACTATGGGTGTTTTTCCACTAGCACTACGTACCCATTGAAGGCCCATTAAGGACCCTTTAGGCTCAAAGCAGGAGGACCCCATTTCCACTACAGACCCCATTGCAGCCACATTTGTTTCCACCAGAGGCAGGTAAATCTGGATCATATGGGTCCTTCAGGACCTATAATCCAGATTTCCTGTAGAGCCCATTAAAGGGGTCTACAATGGGGTCTTCAGCCATCAAATCCGGATTATAGGGAAACTGTTTCCACTACAGTTGGGCAGTGGAGTCTAGGGGAGGCTCGGGGGGTGGCACCCATGGGGGGTGGGTGCCCCAAACTCTAAACTTTGAAGTCCCTCCAAAGTCCCTACAAAGTTGCCTTCGGAGATTAGCAAAGGCTCCAAAGAGAACCCCTTGCAAGAGCCATGCCCTTGTCAAAGTCTCCAGAGGATCTTTGAAGTTAGCGGCAGATTGTTCCAGAGATTCTATGGAGCCTCTCCGGAGGATCTTTGAAGAACTCTGCTGCGACTGGGTAGATGGGATTTATTGCCAAGTAAGCCTGTCACTCACTTGGAAGGCCCAAAGTCTGCTGGACAGGGAGAGAACAATGATAAAGTGAAAATTGAATCGTGTTCCAGTGGCTCCATTGCTTCCAAGTGAGCAGCAGACTATGTTCATCTCCTACCCAAAGGTTGGTAAATGTGGGCTCCCCGTTGTCAGCAGAGCACTGCATTGAGCTATTGTGAGAGAGCTGGGAAGATCCTCCATCAGCTTTCAGTGGTGGCCCTTCCCTTCCTCATCTGTCAGCAAAAGAACCACCTTGCCTGAAGGGAGTGGAGGAGAAAGCAAAAGCCCAGATGATCCTCCGACAGCTCTCCATAGTGAGCTAGCTTCTTGCAGAATGAGTTTGCTTGTTGTGTAAACCATTCAGGGACCTCAGGGTGAAGCATGATATATAAATGCACATGGAAATAATGGTAATGATAATAATAAACATTAGAGACAGTCCTGAATCACAGAAGTGTATAGTTTCATGTAGTATTGACTTCTGTTTATGAAAACTAAGGGAGAGGTTCTATTGTCATTTGTGAAAACATTGTACTCTCGGTGTAAGAAAGTTCAGCACCTTTGGGATAAAGTCTACAGTGCACGATACTATAAATCTGAGTAATAAATCAGAAGAGCACAAAAGTAAAACAAGGCAATAAGAGGGATGGGTCATCCTGGGAGAACTGTCTAAATTGTTTCTTCTGTTAAAATTGGTTATGTAATCCTACTACAATTCATGTAAGGAGAGCTAACATGTCATTGCAGGAGATGACAAGAATAATTGTATTTCTCAGGTGGCTGGTGGAACTGGTAGTTTATTTGCTGGTTTCTTACTCACCACTCCTTTGTATTAAGGATGTTCAGAACAGTATTCCTTTTTGAACGTTTTTCTTAATGAGAAGCTACAGTGGATTCCTCACTATCTGATCAGGAATTTTATTTGCTGTCGCTTGATTTAGTCATATCTGGTTCTTTTGACCCCATGGGCCAGAGCACACCAGGCCTGTCTGTCTTCCTCTGTCCAAGGAACCTTCAAAACTCTTCTCCAGCAACGCAGTTTGAAAGCATTCATCCTTCGGTCCACCCCTCAGTGCCATCTGGGAAAACCATACATTTGACTATATGGATCTATGTTGGTGAGGTGATGTCTCTACTTCTCAGTGCCTTTTCATTCAGGCACTGCCATGGTTTTAATATATTTAATATGTAATGGTTTTAAGGTGTTCATTTTATATGTTGGAACTCGCCCTGAGACCCTTGGGTATAGGGCGGGGTAAAAATGTAAGTAAATAAATAATAATAAATAATAAACTGTTAGTCGGAAGCCTCCATTTTCTATAATTCCACACATGGTTTGTTTACACAAAACCCACAACTCCTTAGAGCTGTTTCTTAGTTTCCTCACACACGGGCCATATTTATCACACACAGAATAAGTTAGAATATTCAGGAGCTTCAGTCAATCTTATTTTATGAGATGAATATCGTATAATATACACCAGTAGTAATCTGAGAGTACTAAAGTAGCACCCTCAACAACGAAAGGAATAGTCTCCGTGGCATTAGGGGAATGCTGTTGTCTGTAAAATAACAAATAGTTATTAGTGGTGGGAGGCCTCAAAAATAGTCCATGAGGATCCACATGTTCAGGGGCATGGAATGTTGATGGACAGGGAGGGAGAGAAATGGGTGGATGGGTAGGAAGAAAGGAATGGTTGGAATTTTGAACAGAAAGCCAATGTGCACTGGCATTTTGTTGGGAGATTTCAGTGTCAGTACTGTATACTCGTTTTCAGTGTTGGCATTAAATGCACAGTATTAAGCTTTGCATTTTAGAAGGTATTTTTTAAAAAAGTTGCTTGTACCTCTACTTGATGCATTTTTAAAAAAGCTTTGTGTGTGCAGATCTTTCTAGAGATTGTATAAGCTTATTCTCCTCTTTTCTCCTGGTGCCCCCTTGAACCTTCTCATCCTCTCATCCTGGACCTACAGTCCAATCAGGGTTCTTTTCTTCTTGACATCTATGTGAGGTAGCACCAAGTCCTTTTCCAAAGGGACAAGGTATCACTTCATCTCACAGACAACCTCACCTTTCCTCAGAAACTATAGTTCTCAGCTGATGGGGATGAACTTGGAGTTTGCCTTCTCAAAGGCCTTTGCTCGCTCTAGTCTTCCTTGTCAGAGGTCTTAGACAGCAGTTTGACTAAACATTGGCACATACTTTCATCAGTCTCTTCTTGAAGCATCAAGCAGCCTTTGGCGTCCAGGGACCCAAGTGGTAGATCTTCTAGGTTGTCAATGTCAAAGGGTAAAAGACTGAATCAACCTGTGCCCATGTTCTCTGACTCCATTCTGACAGGTGCTTTTTCATTAACGCTCAGACATATCTGTTCGTATCAGATACGCATCTGTTCGTATCAGATATGTATCTGTTCATATCAGATACATATCTATTCATATCATATATATCTGTTCATATCAGATATGTATCTATTTGTAACAGATACATATCTATATCAGATACGTATTGAATGTTCATACAAGTAAGTGCAAATAGATTTGTATCGAACAGAATTTTACCAGTCAAATGCGATCTATTCATACCATTACAGATTTTGAACATTATTGAACATTGAATCAAATGCCAAAATAAATAAATAAATAAAAACATTTGTGCACATCACTACTGTGCAGTTAGCAGGCAACTACAAGACCTAGGTGTACCTGTCCAGGTTCAGGACGCACAAGCCATCTGGGTTAGAACCTTTTCTTTCATTAAGAGAAATTGCTCTCAATGACTTAAACTATTACTCTATAAAGAAGGAAGCATTGAAAGGACACCACTGGAAAGTCTGAGCGATTCAGGAAGCTGTATAGTGAATTTCGATTAACATTTTTCAGATGCTTACAGTGCTTTAGGCACATTGACGACTAGTTTGAAAAGTTCCTCCATCTCATTGGGGTGAAGCACCTTACCCATCCACATATTAACTAAGTGAAATTTGTTTGTGAAAAGCAAAAGAAGTGAGCCGGTTTGGTCTAGTGGTTAAGGAGCCAGACTCTTATCTGGAAATACCAGGTTCGATTCTGCCCTCCCCCATGAAGCCAGCTGGGTGACCTTGGGCTAGCCACAGCTCTCTTAGCTCTCACAGCCCCACCTACCTCACAGGGTCTTCTGTTGTGGGGAGAAGAATAGAAAAGCTTTGTCAGCCACTTTGAGTCCCATTTCATGGGTGAGATAAGCAGGGTAGAAAAGCCAACTCTTCTTCTTCTTCCTGTATTCCGTACCTTATAAGAAGCACTGGCATCTAAGACCCAAAACAAAATTCTCCAAAAATCACTCTGTGCCAGATTTTAACAATGGCACAGAGTGATTTTTGGAGAATTTTGTTTTGGTAAAAAAGTAGATCCTACATGGCAAAAACTACAGTAATTAGTGCCACTAGTGTATCTTTTTCACTGCTGCTTTAGCTGATCTTTAGCTTGTTTTCAGGTGGTCCACTTTGCTGGCGCATGCTTTTAGCGAGTTGAGAAGCTCATTTTCCCTTCAGGAGCTTTCTATAACTTCAAGGAGGTACCTCCTAAAGATCAAAATCCAAAGAACAAGCTTCAGAAAAATATCTAATTAGAGTGTAGCACAACGACATAACTTCAGAGCTAATTAGACCACATTCTTCCCATTACTGGCTCGGGCAGAATTGGGTGTGATGATTGATGGGTAAAACAATGTATTTTCTTCTGTAGAACAACTTTGTTAACTATTTCAAGAGCGTATTCTAAGTGTTTAGCCTGGTTATGTCAACAGTAGAGCCACGAATTTGCTTCCTTCCTCCTAAAAGTTAGCTTAAGAGAGCCAATAAAATTATAGGGAAATAGGAGGAAATACGGCTGAAAAAGCAGTTGTTTAATCATAAACTTGTTTTGCTTTGTAGAGTTGAGCTTACCAAGAGCTGGTAAGTTGGTGGGGCAACACTGTTGAATTTGAGTTTGGTTCAAAAGTCCTAGTCAGCTGTGAAGTTCACAGCCTATCATGTGAACTTCATCATGGGTCTTCCGCATTGGACAAAGTGTGGGCAGCACAACAGAACCAGTCTCCAGTTAGGCCAGTGCTGATATACCACTGGTCAGGTATAGTATGAGTGGGGGGGGGGGGACTCTTGCAACAGGTGGCTTGTTCCCGAATGGGGCAGCCCATCCTGTCCCCACACACTGCACTCAGGTGTAGAAAGGACCTGAGTGTCTTTGAGTTAGTTGGTGTTTCATGGGGTTGTTGTGGCAACAGGATAAGATAGAACAGGCTTATTATGAAATAATAGCTAACAAAATGAGTAGGACACATACCTTTTCTGTATGTTCTTGTATGCAAGACTTTATGTACTGTTAACTAATGCATCTTCTCAGTAGTTTCATGAATATCACGGGAGGTAGTGAGTTAGAACAAAAGAACATAAGAGAAGCCTTGCTGGATCAGGCCACAGCCCATCTAGTCCAGCATCCTGTCGCACACAGTGGCCCACCAAATGCTCATGGGCATCTCAAGCAGAGACAAGGACAAACCTTCTCCTGCTCTCGAGTCCCAGCAGATGGCCTTAGAAGCGCCCCGGTTCCTCCCCCCCCTCCTCAGCCTGAAGGATGACCTAGGCATTCGTTCTAGTAGCCATTCATACATCTGTCATCCATAAATTTGTCCAACCCTTCCTTAAAGCCATCCAGACTGGTAGCTGTCACCACCTCTTCCGGCAGAACATTCCATAAGCCGATGACCCTCTGGGTGAAGAAATACTTCCCCCTGTCAGACCTTATTCTCCTACCCATCAGCTTCATAGAGTGCCCCCTGGTTCTAGTGTTGTGCGATAGAGAAAAGAAATTTTCTCTATCCACCCTTTCTATACCGTGCATAATTTTATATACTTCAATCAGGTCCCCTCTCAAACGCCGTCTCTCCAGACTGAAGAGGCCTAGACGTTGCAGCCTGGTTTCGTAAGGGAGGTGTTCCAGACCCTTAATCATTCTGGTTGCCCTTCTCTGCACCTTCTCTAGTTCCACAATATCCTTTTTGAGGTGTGGTGACCAGAATTGTATGCAATACTCCAAATGTGGCCTCACCATAGATTTATAAAGGGGCAAAATGACACTTGCTGTCTTATTTTCTATTCCCTTCCTAATTATTCCCAGCATTGAATTTGCTTTTTTCGCTGCTGCCGCGCACTGGGTTGACCTTCACTGGAGGTCTTCAAGCAGAGGCTGGACCTACATCTCTCTGGGATGGTTTAGGTAATCCTGCATTGAGCAGGAGGTTGGACTCGGTAGCCCTAGAGGTCGATGCCAACTCTTATGATTCTATGACAGCTGTAATGTGCTGCAGTTTAAGGATGTTATAATTCTCCTTGTTCCATGCATGTGATTCATGGGAATTGTAGTTCAACAAGGCCAGAGTTCTTGACCTTGCTAATAATATAATGCGATAAAGTAAGGTACACCAACCTGATAATCTGACTGATAAGACGTTTGTTTTCTTTGAATATATAGTCCTTGCTGTAGACCAACGTAGCTCATCAGTCAAGATTACAAAGCTTTAAAAGGCCATGGAGATTTCTTCTTGATCTAGCTAACTAATACCATAATATGCCAACTGTAAGATAACATCATTCATCTCAGGTACATCAACTCAATTTGAAGGAGAAAATTCTGTTGGCACAAAGGCAATAGTTCATTGAGTTGCCAGTATTCAACACTGGTAAATGAATGATGCCCAAAGGTGCTGTTTTAACACTTATCAGTGATGTAAACTAGGGATATGCACGAATATTCAAATGCATTTGAAATTTGATCGAATCATTTGAATTTCGACATTTGAATAGAATGTCCTTAAATACGAATTTTAAAAAATTTTGATCCAGATTTTGAATTTTGGATCTATTTGTTCGAATTATTTGGACATTCGCATGTGTATGGGTTCGTACACGATACGTGCTTGAAGATCCACACCTTTCCCGCATCCATACGCATTTGCACGGATCCATATGAGATGAAAACGGGTTGCATACGGGATGACTATGGGATGCATACGGATGTGTACGGACCTGGGGAAGATGCATACGGGCATCTACAAATGTTGTCGACATTCGTAAGATGAATGAAAAATTCAAACGAATAGATTCAAATTTGCTTAATTCGAATCAGATTTGGTTAAATTGGAATTTTAACAGATTTGAATCGAATCCTGAAAACCTTGGTGAGATCTACGTGTTGGCTGTTGTTTGGCCTTGCTGTTATTATCAGAGTGTTTGTAAATATTGTTCCAGTGATAACCCAAATCAAGGGAATCATCCTGAATCACAAATTGATTCATTTGGATGGTTTGTGAGGATGAGTGTTCTGTGCCCAGCTGCCGCCAAATAAAAATGGATTAACTGGTGAAATGGTAGCAGACAAAGGGCACTTATAGGATTGGGATTTGTTCAAAAGGCAAAATTCTATAGCAAGAAAAAATTAATCAAACCTTCCTGTATTATTAATGCCATCTGAAAAAACACCTGCTGATTATGGAACCAGGCTGTTGTGTGTTAATATTTATGACGTGTTTTATAATGTTTTACTGTATAAGCCAGTTTTAGCTTCAGAATGCCTAAAAATCTGACTTGAACATGCATACTTATATGATTCATTTGTATTAAATATGGTTGCCTTTATGTCAAGAATGCTGCTCACAGCAATATACATCAGTTTAAAAATATTATGCATAAAAATGGCCACAGTGAGAGTTATATTATTAAAGGTCAGTGTTTTCTGTTGTAGGAGGCTATATCCTTCTCTTCAATAAAATCCCCACATTGACTAATAAAATTTAAAAGTACAGTAAAATAAATTGGAAACATTCCCATTTTTAAACTACAAGAAGCTTGGCAGTCATTGCTTATAGATACAGAAGAACCTAAAGTGGGCCAGTTTGGCCTAGTGGTTAGGGAAATGGACTCTTATCTGGGAATACTGGGTTCGATTCCACCCTCCCCCATGAAGCCAGCTGGGTGACCTTGGGCTAGTCACAGCTCTCTCCTGAGTTCTCACAGTCCCACCTACCTCACAGGGTGTTCTGTTGTAAGGAGAAGAATAGGAAGTTTTGTCAGCTGCTTTGAGTCCCCTTAAATGGGTGGGAAAAGCCAACTCTTCTTCTAAAGTGGCCAAATAATTGAAAATAATTCCCTCCACTGCTGTGTGGGTAGAGCCTTATGGAATGTGATGGGTCTTTCTATACCAGCAGTTCTCAACCTTCCTAATGCCATGACCCCTTAATGGAGTTCCTCATGTTGTGGAGACCCCCAACCACGGGGGCGAAGCAGCTGGGAAATGGGAGGGAAGGGCGGCAGGAGACTCTTCGCGACCCCTCTGAAAGGGTAATTCGACCCCCAAAGGGGTCCCGACCCCCAGGTTGAGAACCACTGTTCTATACTGTATTCTCAGGAATGTGGACTACTTAAAGCCACAGATTGTTAAAAAAAAATGTTTAATTGTTTATGTGTTGCCAAGTCGGGGCTGTCTATGTGGACTCTAATTTGCAGGATGACCTTGGAAAGACAGTAGCATGTTCTGTTGTGTTTGAGAAAGTTTTCAGGAAGCTTACAGGTTTTCCACATTGGCTTAAGTGAATGCTCTGAGAAGTGTTCTTTTGTACAAAAATATTTTGCAAATTATGAACCAGTCATCCTAAAATCTCTTATAAAACAGAGCATCAAAAAATATGATATAGGCAGTAGTGCTGGATGTTTGAAGGTCATCTACTAAGACTGATGTGGGATATGCTTAAGGGCTGTTCGTCAAAGTGCGGACTGCAGTAGAGATCTCAAACTGGCAGGTGCATTACCTGTCAGACCTGCCTCTCTTTGGCACCTTTACAACCCCCCTGAGGAACCTACATGATGTGGGGTACTTACCCGTTTTCCGATGCATGGTTTCTGCGATTATTGCCCCTTCTGTGGGTGACACTGCAGTGCGCATTATCATGCATGCGCAGTGAGACTGCTGGATTCAAGAGCAGATGAAGGTTTTCCCCTCATCTTCTGTTTGAGATGCCCATAAGCAATTGGTGGGCCACTGTGTGGGATGGGATGCTGATCTAGATGGGCTGTGGCCTGATCCAGCAGGGTTCCTTGCCCATGAAAGGGTCTATCATGGTGGCAACCACAGTTTTGGAAAGTAAGCAAGGTCCTTGTGGCACACAAATGGCTTGGGAGCCACATAAAAGTGTCAAAGAGACCCAAGAATATCAGGTGGAGCATCTGATAGTTCATAACCTCTACTGCAATTCATGCTTTGACGAGTTGCAGTTCAGCATACCCTACATCTGATTAGCGTAAACAAACCCCTATCCTCGTTTGGAAAGTCTGAGAACTGGAAATGGTTGCTTGACCTACTGTCGCTACATTGTACTGTTTGTTTGCTTTTGCGTTTTCTCTGTTGGAGCCTTCTGAACTGCTTGGACACTTCAAGTTCATTGTCATCCACTGGCAAAGTCTCAGTCTCTCTCACTCTCTTTTTCTCAAAGAGCCTTTAATTCACAGATTCTGTATCCTTTAACCCTGGTTGGCCGTAGATTTAGTGAACCCCCTTGAGTGAACGTGGTAGAACTTATGTAGCTTCGTGAAAAGGATACAGTGCACGATTGATCCCAAGATCAAAATGGAAAGGTAGACCATCGCTACACTGACTCAGATGTAGGGATATAATTTGTCCTGCCGTGCTCTCTGGAAGATGTTTGGAAGGGGATGCTTTCCATTGGGGAGTGGCATCTGAGATGGGAGCTATCCACACAGAAGCTGGAGACTCAAGGCCGGACAAGCAGAGACATCACTGTCCCTGATACAGGTTCTCAGACAGGACAACATGATGCTAGTTAAAGGTCTTCCCTGGCAGAGCAGTGCAGGGCGAAATCAGTTCTTCCTAGGTCAGAGAGATTGCAACAAAGGCACCAAGTAATCAGACCTCACCCTTCTGGCTGCCTGAGCCTCTTGATTCTGAGGGATTAAGGCAGGAAACTTTCCAATCTAGCTGTTGCTGGCAACTGTTCTGATCAGGGCTGAATTCACACTTAGGCCTCTGATATGCAATCAGGACAACTCTGGTACAGATACCCATCAAAGACCCATTAGGGACTCATTAAGGACCCATTAGGCTTAGAGCAGAAGACCCCGTTTCCACTGCAGACCCCATTAGAACCCGATTTGTTCACACCTGTACGAGGGAAATCCAAATTAAATCCATATTTCCTGTGGACCCCATTAAAGGGGTCTACGATCCAGTTTTCAGTTATCAAATCCAGATTAGACACGTTGCCCCTGAAAAAAACGTGGCATGACGTACACCTTCCTCTCGGGTGCTCTGGTGTTCCCATTGCAAGCTTGCCTAGCACCCATTGCTTTGGGTGCTACACTGCTCATGGAGTTGCATCAGGTACTTCTTTAGATCGGGATCTCCTAAATCTGGATTAGTTGAAGGACCCGTTTCTTAGATCTGGATCATCTTAGGGTATTTTTCCACTGTCACTAAAAGTAGCCATTAAGTACCCATAAATGGGTACATAATGGCATTTTCGTACCCATTAATGGGTACTTAATGGGTACTTCTAGTGACAGTGGAAAAACACCCTTAGATGCGGATTAAGGGAGGTAAGTGGAGGACTTCCCCTGGTCTCCTGACTCCTTAAGTCTGGGTGAGCTCCTGAACTTGGTCCTTGGATTTGTCCCTGAAACAGCCATTGTATTTTCTGGACTTTGGACTTCTGCCTGACTTTGACTTGGGTTAACCTTGCTATGCTTATCTATGGCAGCTGGCTTAGAAATGTTTGACCCTTGATGTGTTTCTCCTTGCCCTGGCTGGTAACTACGAGTTGCCAACCTTCTTTTGTGGTGCTTTGAAGACTGAGTTTGCAAGTTCCTGCCATGCCTACCTTAGACAGGGCAAACTAGAAACAGTCATGATGTACTGAAGCCTGCTGAAAGTTCAGGGTTCAGGTCCCAAAATTAACCAAACTGGGGAGAATTTGATAAATGATTCATTGGTTTGATTCTCCCCACACACATCATGACTGACATCCTCCCTTCTCCCATAGGATCATCTGGAGAATTTCTGTTGCAGGTGCCTCAGATCCTTAAGTGACACTTGTTGAGATTTATTTATAAGATAGCAGAGGTGCGCGCTTGGCAGGTTGCACAGTGTAACCTGATCAGAATACTGGAACCACAAGCAGAGGTCGTAGAGACTTGGTCGCATTCCAAACAAAAAGCACTTTATACTTACTGAGTGCAAGTAAGAACTACATAAATGCAAAGGCGCCCCGCAGCTGCAGCCCTGTGGGTGGGGGAGTGTCGCTGCCGTTCCCAGCATATCGGGCCTCGCCTTCTCTTCACGGAGGAGGCGGTGCCGCGCGCAGGCAGCGGCCGAGAAAGAGCGAATTTCTACAGGCGCCGTCTCTGCTCTGCTGCTGCTGCTGCTGAGAGAATTAATGTTGCTTCTCTCAGCAGCAGCAGCAGAGCTGAGCGCCGGCGCCTGTAGAAATTCACTCTCTCTCTGGCGGCAGCATGCGCGCAGCGCCTCCTCCTCCTGGGCGATCGCGGGCCGTATCAAATCGGCCCGCGGGCCGCATCTGGCCTGCGGGCCGTATGTTTGACATGACTGCTTTAAGCCATCTAGGCTGGTAGCTGTTACCATCTCTTCTGAGTGAAATACTTCCCCTTGTCTGATCCGACTCTCCTACCCATCAGCTTCATAGATGTCCCCCGGTTCTAGTGTTGTGTGATAGAGAAAAGAAATGTTCTCTATCCACCTTTTCTATACTGTTCATGATTTTATATTCTCCAATCAGGTCCTCTCTTAAACGCCGTCTTTCCAGGTTGAAGAGGCCTAGACGTTGCAGACTGATTGATTTCATAAGGGAGGTGTTCCAGACCCTTAAATAAAGGTTTATCCCCACAAAGCCCTGAGGCTAGGAATTTTCGGTCCTAGCCATGGCGTGAGGGGCTATGAAACTTGCATGACAATGCTAAACAGCCCATGCCTCTACACCGGTGATGGCCAACCTTTGACACGCGTGTCACAAGTGACACGCCAAGCCCTTTTGGGTGACACACATGGCCACCCTGGCACCTGGGCGTGTAGTGCCTGCTTGTTCTTGAAGTGTACAAAATACCAACTTTCAATTGAAGATTTAGCAACAAAAGTGACTAATGTAAAGAATTATTTGTTTTTGCTTTTAATAAAATACATATATCAAAAATATAACTTTTTTATTAGAGCCACAAATATCACAAAATCATGGATATTTCTAGATGTGACACAGCACCCGAGTTAAGCTAGGTTTTCTTGCGAATTTTGACACACTGAGCTCAAAAGGTTCGCCATCACTGCTCTACACAATCCAGATCAGTGGGCCTGGTTATTCCAGATCCACGGATCCAGATCAAAGTGAGGAAAGTGTAGCAAAGACCTTCAATTGTTCTCTTCAAGGTGTGGTTTTGCTCACCCAGATGCTGACTTGCAGGAAGAAATGCTTGCTGGAACTGAGAACTTATATAAGGATAGAAGTATAGGACTTGAGAAACAGTTTTAAGCATTAAGTAAGGCAAATGGTGGTACTGGATTGCTTTGGGAGGAGGTGTATGCGTCAAACAAGACGTGCTTAACAGCTGAAGTACAGATGGGAGTTAATGTAGTGATTTGGCCTGAAGCCAACACCTGTGTTGTAAAGTGTTACAAGACTCATTAATAACCTGTATCACTGAATCATCCTCCCTAGTCATTAGTCTGGCATTCCAGAATGTCATGATAACCCAGTGAAGAAAGGGATTGGTTAGTTTTTGAGCACTCCAAGTCTGAATATTTGGGTTTTTGGAACTTCCTTTTTAAACGTAATTAAGTGGGGTTGGGGAGAAGAGTCGTTGCGAAACAGTCGATTCAGTTTGGTTACTACTTGACGTGAATGCACAACATCTGAGCTTACTCACCTAAGGGCATAAGAGGAATCCTGTTGGATCACGACACAGCCCATCTAGTCCAGCATCCTGTCTCTTGGTATTCTTAAGCAGAAGACAAAGGCTTTCACCTGCTCCCAACTCCTTGCGAATGGACATTAAAGGCATCCTGCAAAGGGGGTCATCTGTGCTCTTTTAGAGACATGGAAAGGCATGGGAAGAGAGAATGCACGATTCTGCACTCTCAGAGTTCTTTATCAGTGTACATTGGGTGGTACAACATTGACACAATTGTCCATATTTACAGCACACTCTGACAACATAGCTGCAACAGAACATTGTTAACAGGCCTGAGGAGGGGCCTGTTGCTTTAGAGGCAGGTCAGTACCAGTTTCACAGGCCCTAAGTGTGAACAATATCAGATTCTTCACTATACATTGTTAATTTTTTTAAAAAAAGTCATGTTCTCAAGTTTTTGTCAAATGTTGACAACTGCCAAAACTGATGTCATATATTATACTTTTGTTGTGAGAACTGGATATATTTAGGTTACTCTTTTCTGCATAATAGCGGGTTACTTCAACAAAATGACAAGTCATCACACAATAAAATTATAGGATACAGAACTTAAGTAGGCTTTGGAGCATTTCTTTGGGAAAGGTGCGTTTAGCTAACTGTTGTGAAGACTGGGTTCTGAACTATGTTTGTTGCTTAGACTCCTGTGTTTTGCCACAGTATTCTTCTGTTGAGCTTGAAAATTGTGGGATCCATCAACACTGAAGAACCATTCTCTAGCTGAAATGGTAGTTAAGGTTTAGGCTAACCTATCCCTGTGGGAACTGATAGAACTGGGTTTCTGTGTGTGTGTGAAGTGTAAAAGTACTGCAGCTAGCACCTCATGCCAGTTATGATACCAGAATCTAGAATGTATTTTAAAATATTTTAAACTAGAGCCAGTTTGCTCTAGTGGTTAGGGAGCTGGACTCTTATCTGGGAATACTGGGTTCAATTCTGCCCTCCCCCATGAAGCCAGCTGGGTGACCTTGGGCTAGTGACAGCTCTCTTCTGAGCTCTCACAGCCCCACCTACCTCACAGGGTGTTCTGTTGTGGGGAGAAGAATAGAAAGCTTTGTCAGCCGCGTTGAGTCCCCTTAAATGGGTGGGAAAAGCGGGGTAGAAAAGCCAACTCTTCTTCTCCTTTTCGTTCTCCCTCTTCTAATATTATAATCATCATCATCATCTTAGAAAAAGCTACTAATTATATTTAGGGTGATTGTATTAATTTATTTCCCTCCAAATGGTCATAGCATTTCCCAACACAGTGCACAATAGTTGTATTTTATTGCTTGTGGAAGGAGACGCCAGGTCATCCATGCACTGCTTGAATAACAGCATATATTGTTCTACTGTTCTTTCGGTTCACATAATTGTTGCTTATTTATTTACTGTATTGATGATGATGAAGAAGAAGAAGAGTTGGCTTTTCTACCCTGATTTTCTCACCCATTTAAGGGGCCTCAAAGTGGCTGACAGAGCTTTCTGTTCTCCTCCCTCTTGCAGCTTTGTCACACTCCCTCCCAGTCTTGAACTAATCAGATGTTCCATGTTCAGCTCTAACTGTTGCTTGTTGACACGCAGACAGATTTCACAAGAGCCAAAGACAGTAGTATGGCACTAATCTTCTTTAAGAATGTGCCAGAATTTGTTGTCATCTGCACAATGGCTTTAGTGTGGTCAGAATAGAAATAGATGTTTTTGTGGAAGTCCTTTGCTTTCTCCATAATCCACCAGATATTGGCAATTTGGTCACTAGCCCCTCTAACATTTGAAAATCGTCTTGGACTTCTGATAGTTCTCAGTTCACATATTGCAGAGGTTCACCTTGTAGAATCTTGAGCATAAACTTATTGGCATGGGAAATGAGTTTAGTTGTTCTATAGCTTGCCTTTCTAGTGTTACAGGTCTCCATAGAACAGGGAAACCTTTTTCTCTGTGATTGGACTTAGATGACTCTAATTCTTTTTTTCTTCCCCATTTTCTGATGGATCATTGTAGACTTTTTCAGAACTTGTCTTCAGTACTTACTGTCTAAAAACAATTTCATAAATGAATTCTGAGCTTGCCAAGAGGAAAGGAAGGGAATAATCATTGTATTTTTGTAGAAGACTTGTCTATCTGTTGTTTTGGGGGTTGAGAAATTGGAGAAAGATTATAGCGGAAAGGACTGGGAATGATCTCAGAGGGTTTGGTTCACCACAAACTCTCATGGAAGTCAGATGACATTCTTTAAAAAAAGAAGATGAAAAATGAATATTTGTACATAGAGGTGGAATAAAGAAGCTTTTTTCTCATATGTGTTTCTCACAACTCGTGATTCATTTGTTCTGTAAGACGTCAAGAGCTTTCTAATTCAGCAGTTTCTGAGTCTTCAGAAGTTTTTCAAAGTTTCTCAGGGACAACATCAATTACAATGGTGAGGCATTTTCATGAAAAGAGGTCGTTGAGATATATCGATAAGTTAGCAGGACTGCATTAGGTAGATAGCATAGCATATGGGTTGAACACTGCAATCACAAGCAAAGTTGTAGAGACGTGATTGCATTCCAAACAGGCACTTCATTCTTAGTGAGTATAAGTAAGATCCGCATAAATGTGAGAATACATGTTGCATGCATATAAGAAATAAAATACAGGTATACAACTTATCTCTAATACAGCTTGTTATATCTTAGCTAATATAAAAGCAGGTAAAGGAAGCACATGGCTTCTGGTTCATTCAGCATCATGGCTATTATAAGCCTTAGCACAACTCGGCCTAACTGGCTACTAGATAAAAGGCAAAGTATTATTCTCTATGGCTACATGTCACAGACATATCACAATATGATGGATGCATAGAAGCAATTATACCTGTGTGAGACTCATAACAACATAGGAAGAAGGCAGGATAATGTTATCCCCTTAATTGGTCAATCTGGTACCTACATGTAAACATAGAAGTTTCTCACGGTTTCTACTTGTTGTCTCACATAGAAATAGCAATTCTTATGGCTGAGTAGCAAAGCGTGATAAGACAGCTGGTGGTATTGTATACTGGTGTTCTGCAGTTTTCTACAGGATTATACGGGGGTTTTTTTGCAGGCCAGTTCACTAAGCACATTTACCTGTTTTGGAAAATTACAGAGTCCGACAGCAGTGGCCTTCTGCCGTCAGGCTTCTGAAGCACAGGGGATTGCGTTTCAAATGTACTTGGAACTTCTGCATGGCTGTGGTGAGCTATATACATCAACTTCATTAAGGTCTAAAGATGTGCACAGTGTGGATAATGATGATGATGATGATGATGATTTAAGACAATTGTAAAAAGAGACAATAGAAGTGAGTTGATGGGCTGGGAGACAAACTGCTCTCTCAGTTTAATGGCCAGAGCAAAATATTTAGCAGTAATTAATTTTACCTTATGGTTAGGATGAGCTAGAAAATACTTTACGTATTTGGCATTGGATCTGACTGGGAAGGGTCTCAAAAGAGGCCAGATTAGGTCTTGGTGAGCTCTTGAGTCACAAACAGTAGTGCTTAGCTTGTGGGCTGGCTAGTGTCTATCATGATTTTAGGAAGCATTTCAGAAGACTGTCCATGTTTGCCTGGAGCATAGAACCTATCTGCACTTAACTTAGCTGAGCTGGAAGAGCTCATCCTGATCATGCAGTCCATCCCATGGCTGGGATGTGTTGCCTTAAGACAGGAATAATGGCATCTCCATGGCTATGGCTGTTCTTGTCTACTTTCTATGCCATCTCCGAAGATCTCATGAGCTTTGGAGTCAGCCTCTGAATACCCCAATAGCCAGGAACAAAGATTCCTGGCCCCTGAGCCCCTGGATAATCTACATCAGCAGCACAGTTTGGTGCATCTTCTGCATATCTCCATGATCCTGATCATCCCCACTAGTATGCCATTGAATCTGTTTAATCAGGTCCACCAGTAACTTAGGTCTGGAGCCTCCTGATCTGGTTCACACACTGTCTAGGGCAGATGGACTGCACTAGCAGCGGGCAGGGGTCCCTGTATTCTGCACCAGCAAGTGCTGAAAGGTCCATATAGCTGCTTCAGAGCACTCATGGACCCTTTGCTGGCAAACAGGTCATTGTTGAAAAGATTCCTTGATGCTAAGAAGTTTGAAAAGTGAAGAAGACATAGATGAGGACAAGATTTTAAGATTGGTTTCGTGTTAACAGTCAGGTCCAGTATCCTCCCCATATAAACATTAAAATAACAGCCATTCTTATCAAGGGGTAAAGATCTTTGGTGGATCTGTACCTCAGTGGTAGAGCAAACTGACTGGAAAGCTGATGGCTGGCAGTTCAGTCCCCAGTCTTTCTCCAGAAGTAGGTAATGGCAAACCACTTCTGTATCTCCTAGGGGTGCCCATGAAGGTGCCCACGCAGACAACAGTGAGTCAGCCATGACTCGGTATTATACATCAACATCTTTAGGTTCCTTTCACCCGCAGAGAGACCACCTCCATCTGGCTCTGTCTTTATTATCTGTTGTTGATATTCCAGCAGGTTTCTTCTCTTCAAAAACATCCTTGGCCACAACAATAACTTGAGTTGAGTGCCTACATTTTTTCTTACCTCCTTCATCAGCGTTTCCACTAAGTGGACACACTGTCAACAGAAAGGTTGTTCACAAAAGTAGCAGCTTCTACTATAGCTTGTAATTTTTTTTTGTCTCTTTCTTACCGCCACTTCCCCATTCTCTCACGGTTTGTTCACAGTTGTTAGCTTGTTTGCTCTGAAAGCAAGCTTATGATCAAGTGACAGAGGGTGAACATGGCAGAGAAGGAGGATGCAGTTTCACACAAAACAAAACAAAACCCTAAGTCTCACAGTGAGCTGCTGACTTGGGAACAGACCTTATTAACTGACAGTTCTGTACACAGGAGATATTAGTCCCTGTACATTTTCATGCACCAGTTGAAGCCTTTTCTGGAGAGAGAGTAGGAGTAGGAGTTGGCTTTTCTAACCCACTTTTCTCACCCATTTAAG
>MTQE01000390.1:14310349-14324919 GCA_014337955.1 Aspidoscelis marmoratus
TGCAGAGAGCTGTCCTGCTAAAGTTTTGGTGGCAAATAGGCCCAGACAGCTAGGAAGGGCATTTCTAACATTTAAGCCAAATTCGCTACTAGAAAACTGAAGTTACTAAAGGAAAGAATCAGGTGCTGAAGGACCCTACACCAGCTCCATTGAGTGAGGAGATCAAACCCAGAAAGATGACACCCTGAAGACTGCTGAAATTTTCAAACTGTATGCTTTATTTCAAGACCAGCTAGAGTCGGGGAGGAGAAAGCCCCTTACTTAGGTTCTTTAAAATAAATTCCTCCCTTTTTGGACTTTATATTCAGCATTAGAGCTTTCTTGGGGTTGAAAGTGTTTGGTCTCTCCAGGGTACCAGTGTTGCACACCCGAACTTGCCACCACTTTTAGTCGGGGGTGTCTTCACAAGTGGAATAAATATGTCTGGATGCAGTGTATTCTAGTTCAGAACAACAGACGTACAAATATTGCTAACTTGATAATAACTTGAATCAATTCCATGGGTAATTAAAGTGATTCAAAAGTAGTAACAGAGAGAATATACAGTAACTTGACACATCTAAGTGGACCAAATATTTTTTACAAAAAAAGCAAGACTAAACTCCTGGCTTATAACTGAATTCCCAAGCTTTTCAACATTTATTAAGCAGAAGCATGTATTTAAAAACAAAATCTGGACAAATATACTTCTCCGTTGATAAAAATATGTGATTCCTTAAGTTTTACATTGAAAAACAATTAAACTAGTCAGGTGGTTTGAATTACTGCAGAGTGTTTCCCAAACTCGCTTACAAATTAATTGAAATAATTCCTGCAAAAGAAGAGAGATGATAGATTAGTTTTTGCGCTTTTTATTAAAGAAAGGCAGTAAAATCTGGCACTTTGAGGAATGATTCATAGGCATTCTGTGACAGGAAATATAAAGTTAGGATCATTTGCCCAAGAATGGGAAAGATAATAGCCATTTCCCACCAATATCAGTTAAACAGTACATCCATTTGCTTTAAGGTGTGATAAGAATTGTTTATTAGAGGTCCCTGAGTAAATTCATGATTGTGTGCAGATGTTGGGTAGAGGGAGAATATGTGAATCACTGAGAAACCTGAACAGATTAAAAAACAGCTAAATGGGGCAAAATTTAAAATTACCCGTTGGAAGTCGGCAGCACAGGCTGTTGTTTGTTAACTCACTTGGAATTTCTTTGCTGAACAAAATGCCCTTGACTAGGTAGAGAAAATGATGATATAGTCAGGTTAATAGTTAATGGCATTGGTCCCTCTGCTTGTGTGTGTGTGCACGCGTGAAAGGTTGCAGGGAGCAATAAGTGTGCAGCAACACAAACTGAAAATAATAGGTCCCTTCCAAACTAGTGGATAAAAATCTGCAGTTAGTAGAAAAATTGCAGCTTACCTGGCTGTGAAGTCACGCCATCTTGCCCCGACAGAGGTCCACAGCTTCCTCCTTGGGAGCTGCGAGACTTCCGTGGCCCGCGGAGTGAGGTGCGGGTCATGTGGGATCGGGCAGCCAATGGGAGCTGAGCTGCAGGCACCTGAGACCTCCTTCTCATTGGCTGTTTCTCCTGCTAACTCCTTCACTAACTCCTAGATTAAAATCTTCTCTTTTTATATTCTAAAAATGTAATTGTGTAAATGTCTCCTCAGCCCAACATCAGTGAATCGTTAAACCTTCATTTCATTTACTCCAAAAACCAAATGAAAGGTGCTAATTAAAATGGAACCTTTTGCTTAATATTTACTTTTACATATTTCACCTCAGGATCTTGATCGACCTCTTGTTTTATTCACAATGCAAACAACATTTACTGGAAATAAACTCAAATCCATCAGATAAACAAATAAGAGGCAACTCCATGAGTCATGTTTACTTGTTAGGTTGACTATGTCTGGGGCCTAAGGTCAAAAGGCCATGGTCTTTAGCAATGGCCCCATAAACCTTTGCAGCACCCATTTATACATTAGCTATACATTTAATTCAGAAATGTTGGGTTATACCCGTAACAAGAGAAGACATTTGTGAAAGGCACAAGCGCCATATGTGGACTGGTGGTTGCAAATAATTTTCTTACTATTGCTGAACTGGTTTGCCTGGTATTTCCTTGCACCTCGAGATCATTTTTACTTGGCCCTATGTAAATTTAATGGACATTTGTCTCAGCTGACAATCGAGTGCCTTCTGAAAGAGGAACAAGATAGGGTAAGCTGGCAGGTGCCAGGGTTAAAAACGCAAGGGAAGCAAGCACGGAGGAAGAATTCATTTCACCATCCCCTTTAACGTTCATTGCACTGCTTTGTTCACACAAGCACCATCTGGCAAATGCCAAAATAATGGGCAAATGCCACCCCTTACTTGACCCTGTCGGCTTCTTGTGTCAAAGCATCTCTCAGCCTTGCGTGAACAGAGCAACCGATCAGAGAAGCGGAGGGAGGAGGAAGCAGTTCTGAGTGGAGAGTTGAGGCATGGGATAGCAGCAAGAGGCCTGCCGTAGGTAGTAACTCTGGGTAGATGCAGAAGGTCAAAGTCTGATATTTATTGCGTGCTTGTGAAGTCCCTCCAAGTCAGCAGTTTTTATTCATCTGCTGCCTGTCAAACAAAGGAAGCTGGTGTTCACACAGAATGTTCTCCAGCCCCCACAGTCCAGAATTTATGTACCATGAAGCAGATACACATCTTTCTGCTGTGTTCTAGCAAAGACTACATATATTTAAAGGCATGGTGAGCATAAGTGAGTTTGTAGGTTCTGTGTGTACGGTGCTACCTCCCGGGCCTTTTCTGCATTTATCCTTTCATGGTCAGAATCAGTGAGGGTGGAACAGCCTGATCTGCTTGTTCTGACTGGGGAAAGACTTATTCTGACTGCGCAGTCTGGAATAGTGTCATCTCTATAGCGGTGCTTCTGGTCTAGTGGTTAAGGAGCCAGCAGGACTCTTATCTGGGAATACTGGGTTTGATTCCTTCCTCCCTCATGAAGCCAGTTGGGTGACCTTGGGCTAGTCACAGCTCTCTTCTAAGCTCTCACAGCCCCACCCACCTGTCTGTTGTAGGGAGAAGAATTAGAAGGTTTATCAGCCGCTTTGAGTCCCCTTAAATGGGTGAGAAAAGTGAGGTATAAAAGCCAAATCTTCTTCTTTCTTCTCCTTCTCCTTCTCCTTCTCCAGAGAAGACCAGCATGTGCAAGGCTCACACAGGCTTTGAGGTTGGACTCCCATGCCTCCGAACTTCTAGGACAGTGGTTCTCAACCTGGGGGTCAGAACCCCTTTGGGGGTCGAATTACCCTTTCAGAGGGGCCACGATGAGTCTCCCACCGCCCTTCCCTTCCACCTCCCAGCTGCTCTGCCCCCGTGGTTGGGGGTCTCCACAACATGAGGAACTCCATTAAGGGGTCGTGGCATTAGGAAGGTTGAGAACTGCTGTTCTAGGAGATGCAGTTCAGCAGTGGACTGTGGCACACCACTGAAATGCACCCCTGGTAGTCTAGAACATGGAAAGCGTGCTGTCTGTGTGCCACTCATGTTTTGGATGTTTTGGATCAGGGCCCTCTGCTAAGCCAGGCAACTCAATTAAACAGAATTACTGGTGATACCAAGCAGAACATCCCTAATCTGGATCGTGCTTCATCTAATGCAGACGGAGCAGACCAATAAGAGACATAGCTATGAGGCTCAGATCAGCACTGTAGAGCCTTTAATTCCTGGTCAATGGTCTGTGCAGAAAGATCCCTGCTTTAGCATCACAAAAGGCATTATTGTTCTCTGCCATGCTGTGGATAGCAACCTAAGCATTATGAGTGCAACAGATGAGAGGAACTGAGCGTGAAAAGGGGGCTTAATATTTTGAATTCCATTTTGCACAACAAGCAGCATTCTTGATTATCACTTTAATGCTGTAGTTTGGTTCCTGCATTCTTCCATGCAGTGAAAAAAACAAGCCCAGTGCAATGTAATTGGCACCATGGAGGAGAAATACTTTGTCAGTGATGTGGCAAAGAGTAGGCCCAGTCTACATTGTAGAGTGGGCCTACTGTGGAGGTAGGAGGAGGTCTCTGGTGCCATTGTAGACTGGGCCCATTGTAGACTAAGCCTACTGTGGAGGTAGAAGGAGGTCTCTGGGGCCATTGTATCCATACGCATTTGTGCTGATACGTATGGGATGAAAACTGGATACATATGGGGTAAAAAAGGGATGTATATAGGTGCGTACAGACATTTGTATCTTCAAATACGAACTGAAAATCGGTACAAATAGATATGAATGTATCCAAATCGGATTTGAACTTGAATATGTTAGTTTTTCTCTATTCGTTCAAATTTGAGCATTCAAATACAGTGGTACCTTGACATACGAGTTTCATTCATTCCGTAACCTTGCTCTTATGTCAAATTGCTCGTATCTCAAAGCAATTTTCCCATTAATCCATTCCAGCTCCCAAAACACCACCTCAGTTGTTTTTGTTATGTACTGTACTGTATTTACATACTCGTATCTCAAATCTTGCTCTCATCTCAAAGCAAAATATCACTCGCTCGGCGGCTTGTATCTCAAAACACTTGTATGTCAGGGCACTTGTATGTCGAGGTACCACTGTATTCAATTCAGATCGAACCCAAAAACTGCATTCGTGCACACCCCTAGTCAGCATGAAAAAAACCAAAATTGTGATTGTTGTTTTTGTACTCTTCACAAATAGAGGGCCTCTTACAAGCGTTAAGTAAATCACCAGACTGGTTTTTATTTATTTTATTTTACATTTTTATCCCAACCTATATCCAGAGGTATATCTTACTGAGATTACAGGTATGAAATATTCCTTTTAGTTCTAAGCAGACTAAGGGTTTTTCTTCACTGTCACTAGAAGTACCCATTAATGGGTACTT
The DNA here is from genome assembly GCA_014337955.1 of Aspidoscelis marmoratus. Lineage (NCBI taxonomy): Eukaryota > Metazoa > Chordata > Lepidosauria > Squamata > Teiidae > Aspidoscelis > Aspidoscelis marmoratus. Next base: position 14,315,243 of record MTQE01000390.1, read on the forward strand.
AATGCCATTAAACATCCATTAATGGGTACTTAATGGGTACTTCTGGTGACAGTGGAAAAACACCTTAAGAAGGTTTGGGTTTATCATTGTAGGGCCAAGCAGCCACAACTTTCTTTAGAGTGTGAAAGTGAGAGCTGGACTTCTTACTGACATGAACCTGAAGGAGAGGAGGAGGAGGAGGAGAAGAAAGTTGGCTTTTCTATCCCGCTTTTCTCACCCGTTTAAAGGGACTCAAAGCAGCTGACAAGCCTGTTCTTCCCGCTACAAAAGACACCCTGTGAGGTGGGTGGGGCTGTGAAAGCTCAGAAGAAAGCTGTGACTAGCCCAAGGTCACGCAGGTGGCTTCATGGAGAAGGGCGGAATTGAACCCGGTATTCCCAGATAAGAGTCTGGCTCCTTAACCACTAGACCAAACTGGCTCACAGTGTTGTTGGGCCTTTGAATAGTCCAGGTGCCTTCCATCTGTCTTTGCCACCTCCGAACCTTAGAAATTTATCCCTTGTGTTATGTGAAAGTAAAGCAAGATAACTCCATGGGGTATGAGATGAGAATACACTGAAAGTTAAAAGCCACTGTTTGATTAATGAATCCCACAGTCACATCTCTGCTTTCGCTTCCTGTATCTGGATGTACTCGTTATGTACAGTATTTGACTTTTCCCGCTAAGTCATCTTGACTCTGTTACCTGGAATTCTTACATGCTTCGGCACATATAAGTTTGCAGTCATGCTACTCAGTATTAAGTCAGCTGCATTTGGCTTTTCAGGAACAACAGAAAATCAAGGCTGTGGAAGTCCAGCCTTCTGAGCCTCTGGGCAGTGCACAACTGATGCTTGCTGTGGCTGGTGGGGCAGATGACAAGGCAACTAAAAGGAAGTGGAAATGGGGCTCAAAACAGGTAGAGGTTGTGGTAGTTGAGCCACTGTAAAGCCCCAGACCTGCGCAAACCCAGAATATTAACCGCACTGAAAAAATGGACATTAACTAAAAGAGAAATAAAACATAAAAACAGAGTCCAATTTAAAAGTAATGGCATAGGAGGGGAGATATAACTAGCAAAAACCTGGTTGTTTTATTTAAAGAAGCATTTTAATTAAATACTGGAAGGTGGACTGGGAAGAGGTGAGACGTATCCTTGGAGGAAGAGTATTTCAGAGTTTTCATTGTGATTCATGCCATGTTTGTGATGAGTGCCAGGGAAAGTTCCCAGATTAACTTGCTTGATCTGTATAATTTGAATGCAGTTGCATAATATGCAGTTTGGACTGCCTGGATTTGGGAAACACGTGGCAAGTGAACTTTATACAGGATTGCAAACAAGGATCACAAAAGTTAGAAGCCCACAAGGACTGCTTACTAGCTTGCCTACCATAACGTCTCCATAGGTTTTGTTTGCCACATCAACAGTTTGGAAAGGAGTGGAAGAAACAAAACAGTCTCTAGTTTTCTACCACTGAGTAGAAAATACTGTCAGAAAAATACCCCTTAGTTATCAGCTCCTGAGCTGCAATTGCGTAGAAGGTAATTGCTTCTCAGAATTTCTGGGGGGGAAACTTCATCTGTTGAATTTTTCACTGCTTTGCAAAGGGCCTTTCAAGACTTACTTACTATGCTTCTGCACTTACCTCCAAAATCCGGATCTATTTAGATCCGGATTTCAGAGATCCATGTTAAGGTAGATCCATATCTAGTAGATGAGGATCTACTAACACCCCTTCCATCCGCACACGTGGCTGAAGGACGAATTTAGATCTGGCTTTGAGGTGGGTGCTATGTGGAAGCGCAGCACCCACCCCCATCCGGATCTCCAGAGGCCCTCTCCTGGCCCGCCATGATTGGCTCCTCCGGATCACCGCTTCTGGAGCCAGGAGGAGCTTCACCTAACCTTCCCCAACCCACCCCGGGGCGACCGAGTGGGATCCCCTCCTTACCTTAACACAGCCAGCCCGATTCTGGCTGCGGGGTCCCAGTTGCCTTCGCGCCTGTGTCCTGCATGACTCCTGACTGGCCAGGGCTGCCAGGGGGCACTCTGTGAAGCTCATGTGTAGAAAACTCAGACGAGACAAGGGGAAATATATCTTTATCTAGGTCAATTTATCTGTGAAATTTGCTGCCAGAAGTGGTGGCAGCAACCAGCCTAGATAGCTTTAAGAAAGAGCTAAACAAATTCATGGATGGCAGATGTATCAACGGCAACTAGAATGGTTGCCTAGGTACATCCTCCAAGCTGGGGAAACAGGCAGGATGCCTCCAAAGACCATTTGCTGGGATTAAAGATCAGGTTATGCCCATAAGCAGTTGGTGGGGCACTGTGTGAGACAGGATGCTGGACTAGATAGGCTGTGGCATGATTCAGCATGGCTTCTCTTATGTACACTGGAACAAAATGGTAGAGTTCCTTCTGGTCCTGTAAAGCTGCTGGAAGAGTCTGCCTTCCTGAACTGAGCAGTATGCTGCTCAAGTGTAAACGAAGCTGATCTTTGCCCCATCAGCAGCATTCAGGCCTAACATTGACATTGTATGAATCCTGGGAGGGCAAACTAGCCAGATTCTTTAGTCAAGTATTTCTTTTCTCTTAGCATTGAGGTCTTTTTTTTTTAAGGGAATATTAGCTAATGAGTTACTCAACTTGCAGTCCAAGAGCTATTTGCTCATCATATCTTACTTTTGTTTATCCAAAAGTGACATGTTTGCCATGTATGGGCACCCACAAGCATGGGCACTTTCTTTTACAAGCGACTACTTGTCTTAAAATCTATAAAAAAAAGAGAAAATAAACTATGTTGTGTGGTTTACAAGGGAAGAGCCTGTAGCGTTAAAGGTCTATCAGCCAGCCGTCAGTTGATTGAGCAAGCACCAGATCTGGTAGCAATTTTGTGATGAAATTGCTTGTATCCTAATCTGCATATCCTGTTTGATATAGTTATTTAAAACTTTAAGTTTACTTTCCAAAACAAAGACTGGAGTAAAAGGATACTGAAGATTTATGCTGCAGACATAGGGCCTTTTTCCATTAGGGCTTAGAACTCTTCTAAGACCCCATTAAGAACCCAATTAGTATCTGATTGGTATCAGTTGGGAAGGCCCTGTCCTCACCTGGACCCCATTGAAGGCCTATCTCAAGGCCCTGTCCCCACGAGGGTAGCAGAAATAGAGATTTAATGGGTCCTTCTGGCCCTTAAACCTGGACTTTGTGTGGACCTGATTAAAGGTGTCCACAATGGGGTCTTCAGGCATCTTCAAGATCTGGATCTCCAGGAGGACCCCATCTCAAAGATCTGGATCTTGAAGATCTGGATCTTTGACTGTACATGGAAAAAGGGAGATGTGCACATCCAGGGTGTTTTTCCACTGTCACTAAAAGTACCCATTAATAGATACGTAATGGCATTTTTGTACCCATTAATGGGTACTTAATGGGTACTTCTAGTGACAGTGGAAAAACACCCCCAATCTCAAAGAAGTTCTCTTCAGACAGTGCCGTGCAAGTATAAACATGATTGCAATGTTCATATGCATCCTAATGCCAATTTTCCAGTTTTCCAAGGTTGTTTTAAATCACCCACCATGATCACAGGTAGAAATTTTTAATATAAAATAAACAGTCATACTTAGAGGCATACCTCAAGGTTTTCAAACAATCCCTTAGATAACTCTTACTGAACAACAATTGATGGTGCCTCCTTGTGAGATCCTGACATGGTGGGAAAGTACAATGGCTCCCTGGGTGGTGTGTGAAACAGTCAACAGAAGAACAAATCATAAATGGTGGATGTAAATCCATATTGGGCTTATTGGAAAATCCCAAATAATCACCATTTTAACAGAAACATCAGCATCTCCCACACCTACATGCAAGGAAGTAAAGAAATCCATAAATATTTTCATAGGAATATAGAGATCACTTTATTTAAGACCATTGAAGTCACCATCAGAGTTTCAAGTTCTGCCTGGAGATGCCAGGAGCTGAGCCTGGGATTCCTTTTAAAGTACACCCTTTGTCACTGAGTAAGTTATGCAAGGAAATGGATGCTTAGCTTGAATGAATCATTTGATTTAATGAAAGGCTTAGGTTTGCTTTATGATTAACAAAATAAATATTTTGAGTATACATTCACTGAATGATCAGAGTATGAAATTGTTTCATTTTGGGACTACATTCTTAACCTCCCTCTCTTCCTGTTAATGGTTGGGGTTGGGTGTGTTTTTTTTTTTTTTTTTTTTTTGTGTGTGTGTGTTGTATATCTCATTTACTTATGATACATATATATTCTATTTTTCCTTTTTTCATGGTTCTGGCAACCTTTTCTTTCGAAAAAATATTAGTGAATTTGAACATTGTATTTGTGTAATCATGTCCGTGTGATTATAGCTTCATCCACACATCTAGATGTGGTTTATTCCAGAATATCCAAATACTCTGGAATAAATAAGTGATGTCTGGATGCAGCCTGTATCACTACTGTTAACAAGAGAGGTGGGAAGAAATTCATCACAAGATGAACAGAGGTGATGGGAGTGACTCAGTAGATATAACTGGGCTTGTCTGCTGCCCACCTGAATTGACTCCCCATCTTGCCAGGCTAAAGGATTGTTTTGTATTACATAAGAACGTACATTATGCAGCAAACGGATCTTAAGTGAGGACAGTTTCTATTGTCCCCAATAGAGACCAACTCCCCTGAGATCTTAAGATATCTTTGCTACATAATGGTAACACAGACTGAGAATGACAAGATAACTTGAGGTCCCAGTAGCCCATAAGACTTTAATTCCTTTTCCTTGCAATCTGGTCCTATTTTTTAGATATTACTTTACAACTCTTTCATAATGATTTGGCACTACCTTTACGCACTACTGTTTATTTTCACTGATTAAGGATGAATCTGCACTTACTCAGCAAGGTGACTCTGAAGAAGGTGTGTAGAGGAGGTGGCATGGTCCATCACTGAAAAAGACATTTTTGCATCTCCATTTGCAAACACAGAAGTATCATTTTGTGCATGGAATGAAAATATATATCAAAATTTCGTTCAATATATTAAGAACATAAGAACATAAGAGAAGCCTTGCTGGATCAGGCCACAGCCCATCTTGTCCAGCATCCTGTCGCACACAGTGGCCCACCAAATGCCCACAGACATCTCAGGCAGAGACAAGGACAAACCTTCCCCTGCTCTCGAATCCCAGCAAATGGCCTTAGAAGCGCCCCAGTTCCTCCCCCCCTCTCAGCCTGAAAGATGTACTTAGGCATCCATTCTAGTAGCTATTGATACTTCTGTCACCCATAAATTTGTCCAACCCTTCCTTAAAGCCATCTAGGCTGGTTGCTGTTACCACCTCTTCTGGCAGCAAATTCCATAGACCGATGTTCCTCTCACTGAAGAAATACTTCCCTTTGTCTGATCCACCTCTCCTACCCATCAACTTCGTAGAATGCCCCTTGGTTCTAGTGTTGTGTGATAGAAAAAAGAAATATTCTCTATCCACCTTTTCTGTACCATGCATAATTTAAATACTTCAATCAGGTCCCCTCTTAAATGCCGTCTTTCCAGGCTAAAGTGGCCTATGTTCTTTTCTTTTCTGGCTTTTGTTGTAAATCACCTTAGGCTATATTGAGACAGCCTGTAAAAGCCAGGATTATCCTGAGGCTAGGTCTCAGTATAGCCCAGATATTGGGGTGACAACTCACAATAATGTTATTGCAGGATAATCAACCTTATCTGAAAAGTAAGACTTAACTGTTATGGTTATGGGCACCTACTCACATGATCTGCCAATTTAGAAATGCCTACTGTGATTGTACGCAGGGGTGGCGATTGTACATTTCGAGATATTTTGCACCTAGATTGACATGCCATGCTCCTTGTTGTTATCCAGCCCTTTGGGCAAAAAACAGTTATTCCAGAATAGTTTTATTCTAAAATACAGCTAAAGAGCCTATTTGAAATCTTCCTTGATTTGCAAAGATGGTATATGAATAAGTTGATATGATTATAATAAAGAGGATACAATAGCTTGGAAAGCATGACTTTAGACTTTTGGTAAGACCCTGTAATTGGACCTCTTTAAGATCAGTGAGATGGAACACTAATTATAGGAATTTGGTGGTTGTACATACTTTTTCCATGATGGAATAAGACATTTTTATTTAAAAATGTAAATAAATTTCAAAACGTCAGCTGGACCGTTCCTTAATGGCCACTGGGGAGGCTAATAAACATTTGGTTTATCTCACTATCAGAGTCCATGCTTATAATATGGTGTTGATTCTATTCCTATTTTCTTCACTAAAAGACTCTCAGGGTAAGGATCTGCATGAATGTTTTTTTTTGGATTTGATTCTTATCGAATCATATGTAAGAAAATTTGTATCATTAGAATAGATCCCCTTCGAATGTGCTAGAATTCATATTTGAAACGAATGTTCGGTCCCATATGACTCCCATGTGAATGCATATGAATAGCATATGGATTCCATACAAATGCATACAAATAGCATACGGGATCCCATACGAAGCTTCATATGAATGTATCAAAACATTTTATTTGAATTCGAATGTCAATCTTCAAATGTGCCAACATTCAATCTGAATTCAAATGTCCAAATTTGGCCGAATTTTGAATGTTACAGATATTTATGGAAATCCCTAGTAACAGGGTTAAGACAGTTATGTAAAATTCTGAAGAGCTGCATTACCAGATGGGCAACTGAGGATAATGAAACCAACTGACCGGAACCCAGTCACTTAATTGCCACTTATTTATGTAGAAGATTTGGCTTTTCTACCTGACTTTTCTCACCCATTTAAGGGGACTCAAAGTGGCTGACAAAGCTTTTCTATTCTCCCACAACAGAACACCCTGTGAGGTAGGTGAGGCTGTGAGAGCTCAGAAGAGAGCTGTGACTAGCCCAAGGTCAACCAGCTGGCTTCATGGGGGAGGGCGGAATCGAACCCGGTATTCCCAGATAAGAGTCTGGCTCCCTAACCAGTAGACCAGACTGGCTCACAGTGTACTTCCAGTTCTTCCTTGTGGTGCTACAAAGCAGGTTTTCAGAGATTACTTGATCACCTATTTTGTCTAGACCACAATCATATTATATGTAGATTTATCTGTGATTCTGGCAAAGGTTTAATTCCTTCCACACACTTGCTATCAAGAAGTTGTTTGAGAAAGGGTCCGAATTCTGATGCAACTGCTATTTGCCCTGCCCACCTGTCCTAAGGTAGAGAGTTCGTTTCCTGTTCTGTGGCTTGTTAAGATTGCCCATTTCTTCTTGGAGCATGACATGTTTGTTTCAGCCCAAATGTAGGTGAACATTTGGATTTAGTATGCTTTTCCTCAACTGGATAGAGCAGAACAGATGAAGCTGCCTTCCCTATGAATACAGCACGGTAATGGTTCCACTGTCATTGGCCAGAGAATTGACTAAGGGGACCAGGGCTGAATTTGCACTTAGTATGCAATTAGGCAATATCTGGGCAGGTGCATGTGCACTGTTAGGAGGTGTTTACACAGTAGAAACTAGGGATGTGCACGAATATTCGAACGCATTCAAAATTCAATCGAATCGACTGAATTTCAAATGTCCTTAAATTTGAATTTAAAGTTTTGATTTAAATTTTGAATTATTTGGGCATTCGTACGTGTACGGGTTCGTACATGATTCGTACTTGTAGATCCACATTTTTCTCGCATCCGTACGCATTTGTACAGATCCATACAGGATGAAAACGGGTTGCATACGGGTTGCATATGGACGTGTAAGGATATGTACAGACCTGGGTAAGATGCATATGGGCCAATGTTGCCAACATTCATAAGTGCAAATTTGAATGAAAAATTTGAACGAATAGGTTCAAATTTGCTTAATTCAAAAGGATTTTGCTTAAATTTGAATTTAAGAGATTTGAATTGAATTTTCGAGTATTTAGTTCAAATTGAAACAAATCCCAAAAATTGCATTCGTGCACACCCCTAGTAGAAACGCCCCCTGCCTGGCCAGAGGTTGCTCCACAAGTTACCTAACCTTTACCTGAGACCTTTACCTGAAGCTTGCCTTACCTGAGACCTTGCACGTCTGCCAAGTCGGAAGGTCATCAGAGCTGCGCTAGTATACTGGCAGCTGCAGTGATGCCCTGATGTGATTGTGCAGAGCATCAGTGTCGTCATAGTGACAGTGCTAGCACATGGGCAGTTGTGGCAGGTGCTACACTCAAGATGGCAGCTCCCAGAAGAGGACCGGCCCAGGGATCAATCACAACTGAGTGAGCAATTACATGGGGGATAGGGTATTACTGAATAGCTATTGCAAATGTAAACGCTAGTCAACATTAGTTGATTCCGCACCTTTCCTGTCCAAGGGATGGGAAAGGAAGTGCAAAAGCACCCCTGAATAAGATAATTTTCTATAACCTAATAGAGAAATACTGTTAGCCTTCCGCCAGCAGGCTTCATTCTCCAAGAGAGGCCCCTACATTTCACATTGTGAATGTTCACAATCACAAGATTTAATTCTTGGCAGATTCACTTAAAAGGATCAGGCAACAGATAATCTAAGGAAACTCTGCCTTTGATCTCCAAAAACTCCAGATGATCAAAAGGCACCAGCCGTTGTTACTAGGGGTGTGCAAAAATGCAATTTTCAGGATGTATATGGATGCATCCAGACACATACAAACGTATTGGAATCGATTTGAATGTTTAAAACTCGAATGTATTCACATTTGATTCGAATCAAATACATTCAAATCTATTCGTATGAATTTTCAGTTTGAAGATATGAATGTTGACAATATTCAAATGTGACTGTACGCATCTATGCGCATTTGTACGCATCCCATTTTTATCCTGTATGCATCCTGCTTTTGTCCTGTACGTATCTGTACATATGCATACGGATATGAATAAGATGCGTATGAATACATATGTAATGTGTATGTATCCATAAACATACGAATGTCCGAATAATTCTTATGGATGATTCAAAAGATTCAAAAATTCATTCAAATGTTAAATTCAAATGTATAGACATTTGATTCGAATTTGGATGTCTGAATTTGACCGAATCTTGAATGTTTTGAATATTTGTGCATATCTCTAGTTGTTACCTGGCTTTGTTCTTGCTTAACGTTATTTATTTATTTATTTATTTATTTATATTTCTATCCCACCCTATACCCAGAGGTCTCAGGGTGGGTTACAATATTATAAAAATCTTAGACAGGTCCCTGCCCTCAGCCTTACAATCTAAAGAGACAAGATAGAAAAGGAAAATGGTGTGGGAGGGAACAGGGACCCTCTTGATTTACTGAGTGAAATTTATAGACTTAACCTTTTATGTGATATTTGCCACAAGAATGTTCTGTTTCTGAATGTGGAAGTCTTCCATGCAAGAACTGTGGGAAGTGACAGAAGTAACAACAGAACTGAGACACAGGAGTGCATATCATCCCCCCTCCACCCCATTTAAAGGCTACATGATTTAATGTCTTTTAATACCTGGTTGGGTGACTGACTCCTGGTTGACTAACACAAGCACCTCCATGAAGTCCTCTGTGCGCTTTTCTTCGCAGAGATACAGAAGTGGTTTCCCATTGACTACTTCCAGGCAAAAGCTGGGGATTGGACTGGCATCCAGTTTGGTCTTGTGGTTAGAGCAGTGGTTCTCAACT
>MTQE01000390.1:14359652-14375441 GCA_014337955.1 Aspidoscelis marmoratus
ACCCATTAATGGGTACAAAAATGCCATTACATACGCATTAATGGGTACTTCTAGTGACAGTGGAAAAACACCCAAGAACCCCTCATATTCACAGAGATATTGTTGGTCTAGAACACAGTTTAGAACTTCTCAACTCCATATGTGTAGAATCTTTAGAAGGGTTTTTTGGAGTGAGGGGAGAATCCACAAAGACATAGATTTTTTACTAAAGTTGCTTATCTCCTACAGATGTTCCGCTAAGGGAAGTAAGCTTCATTCAGGTTAGATCTACCTCTGACCACCAGAAATGGAGAAGTTAAGAGGATGCACTATCATACCAAAAAATCAGGCGTTAGGGCAGTATCTTTGTTTTATACTATCTGTGCCTTCATGCAGCAAAAAAAAAGAAAAAAAAAGTGTTTAGTTTTCTTCAGGTACAACATCAACCATTTTTTAAAAAAGATGATGCACTTATGAATTTAATAAAACCACTGAACAAAAATTAACTTGGCAGATTTTACACACACACACACACACACACACACACACACACACACACACACACACACACACACACACACACACACACACACACACACGGACCATAACTGCCCCAGGAAAGGAGGGGAATTTGTACTGTTGTGAATGTAGGTCAGTTCTTAAATGTGGTAAGAATGACAAAGCTAGTCATAGCATTATATAAACAAGCATCGCTTCCCAAAGCGCTTGGCTAGCAAATTTCGCATCATTTGCAGTTAAGGTAATTCCTCTCCTCCTCTACGGTGCATCTTTCCCAAGGACCATATGCACCTTGTATATCGTTTCTCGAGACTTCAGAAGTTTTGCAGAAAAAGGGGGGTCTCGTTTCAGAAGCAGAAATCTTTGTTGCATTCAATTTCTCCGTCTCTTTTTTTTTTTAAAAAAAATATTCTGATATTTTGATATTATGCAAAGGCTCTTAAATTGCTGAAACCCAATTGGGATGATACATACAGTTCCCTAGTAGCAGGTTCATTTCTTTTGTATAGATTTCCAATTCTTTCATATTAGTTTCTCCTGACAATTAATGCTTCAGGTTATATGTGAAACCTAATCCCAGAAGCCAAAACAAACCCTCCTTTCCAGATAAAAATACTGTAGAAGATATCACCATTAAATTGAGCTCTTTCACTACTCATGCATGAGTAAGCTCTGATCATAACAATAAGGGGGTCTTAAAGTACTGTGTTCAGATATTCACATTGACTATTATGTAACATCCTTACCATAATATGAGTTTCACAAGTGCAGCATTTTCCATTATTTGCCTAACTCAGGTATTAATAGCACTCCTTTTTCAAAATGCAAAAAAAAGAAGTGAAAGAATGTATTTCAAGGACATTGAAAGATCTGTAAGTATCTGTGGACTATGGGTGTTTTTCCACTAGCACTAGAGTACCCATTAAGGACCCTTAATGGATCCTTAATGGGTACTCTAGTGCTAAGTGGAAAAACACCCTATATTGCCAGAAAGAGTGCTCGATTCACAAATGGTGTACAATCCATGGCACCTGTTTCTGGCAAATTTTCTACTAATGTTCACAAAAGGAAATTTGAAAAGGAGAAGATAAAAACTAAGATAGGAATTGATTTGTTTTTTTAAATGATTAATTAAACGATTGGTTTAAAATCTATTAAATTTGGGCATAGAAAACACAGCTTTCTTGCTCTAAACTACTTTCAAGAATTAAACTGACAAAACCATATGTTAGACTTTGGTACATAGATTGTTCCTTTTCTCTGCTGTTCAGTGTTTCTATTTTAAAATGGATATAGTTTTATATCTGAACGTTGTTGAAAGACACACACTTAAACGCTTCTTATCTAGTATCCGATGCTATATGTGGGAGTTCAGTTCCCCACTAACATAGACAAAAGACCTGCATTTTTCTTAAGTGTTTAGGGTAATTTTTGTTTTTAGTAAGTAATTTGTTGATTCCATGTTTTTGGGTGCCCTCACCAATCAAATTTGATCAAAACAGGCGTTAGGAGATGCGAAAGCCTCTGCTATTTTGTAATATTTTAGTTCTATGCGTGATGAAATTTAAAAGTTTACCTGTGTGATGAGACCAATGCTGTTAATGAAATAAAATATTGCAAAAAGTCAAAAGTTGTTGTCTTGTCATACAAATCATAACATGTGGTTTGAAGTAACTGAATTTACATTGTTTCCAAATTCTGATATGGTAGGCTATCAACTGTGTTATGCACCCTCCATGTGGTTCATGTTTGTTTATTTGTTTATTCAGCAAGCGTCATTTTGCCTCTTTATAAATCTATGGTAAGGACACATTTGGAATATTGTGTACAATTCTGGTCACCACACCTCAAAAAGGATATTGTGGAACTGGAAAAGGTACAGAAAAGGGCAACCAGAATGGTAAGGAACACCTCCCTTATGAAATCGAACTGCAACGTCTAGCCCTCTTCAGCCTGGAGAGACGGCGTTTAAGATATAAAATCATGCATGGTATAGAAAAGGTGGATATAGAAAATTTCTTTTCTCTATCGCACAACACTAGAACCAGGGGGCATCTATGAAGCTAATGAGTAGGAGAGTCAGATCAGACAAGGGGATGGATTTCTTCACTCAGAGGGTCGTCGGTTTAGGGAATTTGCTGCCGGAAGAGGTGGTAACAGCAACCAGCCTAGACAAACTTATGGATGACAGATGTATCAGTGGCTATCAGAATGGGTGCCTAGGTACATCTTTCATGCTTTGGGGACAACCAGGATATTTTTAAGGCCATTTGCTGGGATTCGAGAGCAGGAGAAGGTTTGACCTTGCCACTGCTTGAGATGCCCATGAGCTATTGGTGGGCCACTGCGTGCAACAGGTTGCTGGACTAGATCCATCAGGGCTCCTCTTATGTTCTTATTTACTTGCATTTTATCATGCCCTTTACCTAAAAGTCTCAGAATGGATAACAAAATGCATAATGAACATATTAAAAAATAATAAGATATTAAAATAACTGAATGTGGTGGGATGTTTCCTTATGTAAGTCAAATGCCAGGTTATATAAATGTGTTTTTAACCATTTTCTGAGTGTATTAACTGAAGGTGCTTGGCCAGCCTGGGGGGCAGAGGAGATTATTTCACAGTCTAGAGGCCATCACCAAGTAGGTTCTACATACAGTAGGTTGTGTGCATAAGGCCCTAATATCACTACTGCAGCCGGTGTTCCATTGGCTTTTGTTTGGCTGGACAAAGGTAGGACAACTGGAGTAACCAGTTGGTTGTCTTCTCTTTCCCTCCCTTCCCATCAGAATCCCATCAGGACAGCTGGGCAATAGAGTTCTTTGAGGCAATGGGACCTCCCTAAGCTCCGCAGTAGAGAAAACTGCTGGGGAAATAGAGTTGCCAGTTCAGGCTTCAGGCTTTCCCTGGAAATAGGCAATGGCAAACCACTTCTGTATGCCAAGAAAACTCCCGTGAGTTTCCCATGGTGGTGTTTATTTAAGTCAACCAGGAGTCAGCCACAACTCAGTGGTACCTGGAAGCAATCCACATGAATCCTGACTGGAGATTGTTTTATTGTACTGTCCATCATCCCAGCCTCCCTTTGGTGACTATACAAAATATGAGTTAAATAAATAAAATATTTAGGGTAAATGTTACTCTAGATTCTAATTTAACCTTTAAAGTATGATTTTCAGTTTTCTTAGTTTATACTCCCTTCGATTCCCCAAGACAGTTTGTTCGATGCGCTTCTACAATCTTCATCCAACTACATTGGTTAAACAAAAAAACCTTGGAAATGTTTTGAAGGAGTGTTAGTTTAGGAATGTCTGTAGGCACTGGTGTCTGGAATATAGTTATATTTATACCCCTCAGAAGCTTCCATTGCTAAATTCATCATTGTGTTCTACACTACATCTCTTTTCTACTTTTCTTCTCTGGGTATTTTCAGTCCTTTCGACAACCTCATATTAAGTTTGATTTTTCTCCCAGCATTTCCATTCCTTCCTCATGCTGTCATGCATTTTTCTTTACTCAATTCCCTCTTGACCTTTTAAAAATCTGTGCCGATGTAGGCCGTTCTTACCCAAATCCTGCTTACTGCTTTTTTAGACTTTCCACTCAATATTTTTCTTCCCTATTCATCTATTATCTTTTCCCAAATTTCTCTTTGCACTTTCTAAACACACACACACACACACACCCCAAAAAAACCCTGTGTTCTCTCGTCCTCCTTCCTCAATTAAGGCTGTATACAGATTAGTGGAATGAAATACGTTCTTAGAGAAAAAAGCGCAGCTTACCTGCTGCAAAGCCACGACACGCCATCTGGGCTCCAACAGCCCCTTCTCAGCTTTCTCAGAGAAAGCTGCAATACTTCCGTGGCACACATGGTGAGGCGCATGTCACGGGATGGGACAGCCTATGGGAGCTGAGCTGCAGGCTCAACTCTCGTTTGCTGTTCTTGCCGTCCGGACTGTCAGGAACGTTCAGATTTACCTGATACTGTGGAGCAAGTGCTCATCATTCCAGAGTAGGTAAATTCGAAGTATTGACGGCATAATGCGCCGCCACCACACGGTGTTGGGTGTCAGGTGTGATGCCCATGCCCAGATTGCACATCTGAATGCACAGTATCTGTAAGTCGGGATACACCCTAATTTGCACTAGAATCCTGTCACTTTGGGACTCCTCTGGAGCCTTCAAAGTAAGCTAAATATTTTAAGAGAGACTTTATGAACAGATACAGAAATGACAGTTCAAAGGCCACTGTTTTTAGGAAGACTGGAGTCCGTGTTGGAGAAATTAAATCAGAGCATCTTGTCCACAGAACATTCTACCCTCAGCCTTTAGTTCTGATTTCATGGCCCCTTCCAGACTTGTGAAATAAATTTGCAGTTATAAGAAAAATCACAACTTACTTGCTGCGAAGTGACAACACACCATCCCCACCCAAAATGCAGTTCTGTAGCTTCCCATAGGATCTGCGAGAGCTGAGTCTGGTGTACGCCATCATGTGGGATGAGGCAGCCAATGGGAGCTGAGCTGCCCTTCCTACTCTTGTTGGCCCTTCTTGCCATTCCATCCAGACTAGCGAGAATTTACCTTATTCTGCAGATCAAGTGTTCTCTTACCTGCATTAAGGTAAATTCACAGTTACAAGGGGATGTTTAGTAACAACTATCGTGCCCAGCAGAAGTCAGTTTTTCTTTATTGTGGAGCTACTTTTCCAAAGGTCAGACAGGGCTTTTGTTGGTCATCCCTTTTCCTTTCCATTGAATGTCCCATCTGTAGAAACAAAAGAAGTGTGCCACACAGTTTTCAGTATAAGCTCCTAAAAAACCTACCTACCTCACTTCTCTTCCTTCTCTTTACCTTCCATGGAAAGTTCTCACCACTGATTAGCTACTTGGCTGCTGGGTTTCCATCACCCCGACTGGTCAGCCATCCATAGCAGAAATTAGCAGGCTGGGATTGGCTAATGGCACCTCAGTAGCTTCCTGCCCAATTCACCCTAAACAGGAAGTCATCCTCAAACTTTTAATTTCCCACCTGAGAAAGGGGTGCACATTCGAAAGCTTTGGGAAGTGGTAAGGCATTCTTAGATATTTACCATCTGATCCTAGATAGACCTTTCTGAGCAGAGAAGAAGAAGAAGAGTTGGCTTTTCTGCCCCACTTTTCTCACCCATTTAAGGGGACTCAAAGCAGCTGACAAAGCTTTTCTGTTCTTCTCCCCACAACAGACACCGTGTGAGGTAGGTGGGGCTGTGAGATCACAGAAGAGAACTGTGACTAGCCCAAGGTCACCCAGCTGGCTTCATGGCGGAGGGTGGAATCGAACCCAGTATCCCCAGATAAGAGTCCAGCTCCCTAACCACTAGACCAAACTGGCTCACATTTTAGAGGCAGTTTTCCTCATCATTACACTAAGAGCTCCAAGTACCAGGTGGTATTTTACTGGCAAAAGGGAACAAATTTGCTGCAGCAGGGAGAACTAAGGCCAAGATCTGGCTTTAAGTTGCCTCTATAGCACACATTCCTATGGAAATGTGTTTTCTTCATTGCCTTTGTGGATCTGCACATCTCTGCTCCATTCCTTCCCTCCCTTTGAAAAGAATGCCAGCAATTTCCCTACCTTTTCAACATTCTAACTTGTTTTTATTGTACTGTGTAAGGGTGTAGATCTGCTGCGGCCACCGCCTCGAGTTGTCCCACCACTACTGGCAGATGTCAGGGGGACCGTCTCAAAATGATATACCTCATTAATGACCAGACTCCTTTCCCACACAATTTCCTCCCTTAAAAATAACCACATTTAAAAATGAATAAACATTTCCCAAACGCACAAATCTCTATCAAAAGCTCTACTTCTACCTCCCTGTTGCCCTGCTATCAAAGCGGGCAATTGAAGGGTGGCTCCTACCCTTGCACATTGTTTCACTGAAAGTACAAGCGTTAGCGGGGTGCTCGAATGCTATTTTTGACATTCAGTTTGTAACGAATCAAAAATCCAAATTTGTGCAAATAGAGAAAAACAAATGGCTGGACATTCGAACCTATGCAAATACATTTGTATCTATTTGTTTGAATATTCGATGCATATCCAATGATACAAATCTAGTACGCGTCCATAGGCATACCACTTTCATCCTATATGTTCCCATACATATGCGTAGAGATTGCACGTATCCATATGTGATGCGTACATATCCGTACACATCCGAACGTCCAAATTGTTTGTATGAAAAAATGGGTGTTTTTCCACGGTCACTAAAAGTACCCATTAAGTACCCATTAATGGGTACGTAATGGCATTTTTCTACCCATTAATGGGTACTTAATGGGTACTTCTAGTGACAGTGGGAAAACACCCAATATTTGTATTTGTATGGATGCTAAAGTACAAATGTCTGGGCATGCAATTTGTATACAAAAGTCCAAATTTGTACAAATTTGTACAAATAACGAATATTTCTAATATTCGTACACATCCCAACCTGCAACGGCAGACCCTGGCATACCTGTCTGAACATGTCCAAAACACTTAAGTGAACAGTTCTGGTGTAGGAATGTGTAATAATGTTTTTTTAACATTCTACTCGAGTCAACTCGAATACTCAAAAATTCAATTTGAATTATTTAAATTCAAATTTAACAAACTTGAATCTATTTGTTGAATTTTTTATTTGAATTTGCACTTACGAATGTCGACAACATGCGTGGATGCCAGTACGCTTCTTCCCGTCATCTGTACACATCTGTACATGCATTCATCCCGTAGCTATCCCATATGGAACCGGTTTTCATCCCATACAAATGCGTACGGATGCGGGAAAGGTGCAGATCTTTATGTACGCATCGTGTACTAACCCGTACACATATGAATGTCTGGATAATTCGAATGAATAGACCCAAGATTAGAAATTCGGTTCAAATCTTTAAATTTGAATTTTGGGACATTCTATTCGGATTTGAATGTTGAAATTCAGCACATTCGATCAAATTTCAAATGCCTGCGAATATTCGTGCACATCTCCATTCTGGTGTGTTACACGCTTCCATCAGGACCTGCCCGCAGAAATAAATGCTTGCCACAATTTCATTTTTGCTCCTAAAAATTTTATTATTATTATTTATCTGATGAAGCACTTTATTTAAGATTTGGACTTGCCTTCCTCATCGGTTTGCATTAAAATTGCAATTTTTATTACATCCACTAGAGGGTAAAGTTTTACTAGTTGTGCTATCGGAAACCAGTTAACTGCAAATGCGGCTTCACGCTTAACAAAACTGCAAGTAGAATTGGGGAAAAGATGCATTTTGTTTGCATGGGTTGCAAGCCCTCCTCACCTGCCTGTGACAGTAGCTGTGGGCTGCAGTTGTACCTCCTGCAAGAAAGATTTTTTTCTCCTATATTTGAATATATCAAAATAAAGCACTACCATTCTTGAATAGAATAATAGAGTTGGAAAGTACCTCCAGGGCCATTGAGTCCAACCCCCTGCTCAATGCAAGACTTCCTAAACCATCCCAGATAGATGTAGATCCAGCATCTGCTTGAAGACCTCACTACCTCCCGTGGCAACCCATTCCATTGACTGTCAGGAAGTTTTTCCTAATATCTAATCTGCACTGACTCCCTTGAAGTTTCATCCCATTGTTTCTAGTCCTCCCATCTTGTGCAAGTGAGAATAGGGACAATCCCTCTGCTCTGTGACAGCCCTTCAGATACTTGAAGACCAGGATCATGTCTCTTCTTAGTCTTCTCTTTTGTAGGCTAAACATTCATAGATACTTCAACTTTTCCTCCTAGGACATGGTTTCCAGACCACTAACCATTTTGGTAGCCCTCCTTTGGACTTGCTCTAGTTTGTCAATGTCTTTTTAAAATTGGAGTGCCCAGAAGTGGACACAGTACTCTAGATGAGGTGTGAACAAGACAAAGTAAATTACTTCTCTGACCTAGACTCTATACTCCTCTTGATGCATCCTAGGATAATGTTTGCCTTTTTTGCAGCTGCATCGCATTGTTGACTCATGTTCATCCTGTGATCAACCAGTACACCCAGATCCTTTTCACTTGTGCTACTACTCAGCCTAATTCCTCCCATATTCATGCTTTATTCCAGAATATCCAAATATACCAGGTCAAGTAACCAGCGCATGGATGCAGCACCTTCAACACCAAGTATTCCAAAATAAGGCTTATGTAACAGAATGTTCAACACTCACTTGAACTGCCTGCCAGTGAACAATATTCCCAGTTTGATCTGAAAACCACTCAAGAAGAAAGGAAATAGCCTTCTTAAGGGAAATACATGGTTGCAGGGTATCTTAAAGTGGAGTGGAATGGCAGGGGACAATGCAACCCGGACTAGCTTCAGCAGCTGTGAACTCGGATGGAGCTTTTTCAGCCAGCATGGCCAGAGTAAGCATCCTTCCAGGGTTGCTTCTGGATGCCAAGAAAAATGGTGGTGGTCTTGCTGCAACAGACCACACCCCAGGCACTGTCCACATGCTGGGTGTGGTCCAGTACACTAGAGTGAAATGCCTCATGAACTGAGACAGTTTGGTCTAGTGGTTAAGGAGCCAGACTCTTATCTGGTAATACTGGGTTTCATTCCACCCTCCTCCATGAAGCCAGCTGGGTGGCCTTAGGCTAGTCACAGCTCTCTTCTGAGCTATGACAGCCCCACCTACCTCACAGGGTGTCTGGTGTGGGGAGAAGGACATAAAGCTTTGTTAGCCATTTTGAGTCCCCTTAAATGGGCGAGAAAAGCCAGCTCTCCTTCTTCTTCTTCTTCTTCTTCTTCTTCTTCTTCTTCTTCTTCTTCTTCTTCTTCTTCTTCTTCTTCTTCTTCTTCTTCTTCTTCTTCTTCTTCTTCTTCTTCTTCTTCACAGTCCACACTTGGAACAAGATGTGTTATATCCTGTTCTAAGGCTTCATCCTGTGCAGACTAAATAGTCTACTGGGGTTGATGTGGCCTCCTGGTAGTCCATTTCATAATGCAGATGACCCATTTTCTGGACCCTGCTGGGTGCTGATAGGACTCAAGGGCCTTCACAGGGGCTGAATGCTGACCATGACATGTTGGAGGAGTATCCATGCGTAACTGATTAGAGTTCTGTAGAGGAAAAGAGTTCATTATTTGGAGGATTTCTCTTTCTCAGCTTACATAAACTTCTCAATTGTACAGTGTCTCTGCATTTCAGAAAGGTAATGTGCAAAAAAGATGACAGTATATGAGTGAGTATAGATAAAAAGTTTATGTATGCAATGATCTTTCAGTATCTGTGAGGCTTTCTATTCATAGCTTTATTTATTTGCAGAGGGATTGTGAACCTCATCAAAATAACTATATTAGCACTTGGGGGTAAAGAAAATGGCAGACTTTTCACTTCCTTGATATGCCCAAGCTGTAGGATTCATCCTATCTTGGAAGAACCTAACCTTGCAAAGTCTGAGGGAACTGCTTGCATTTGTGTACTTTAATGAAGTACGCAAGGAATCAACACAGTTTTGTTTTCTCTACAGGTTGTCTGATTTATTGCACTTCTACTACATTCAATAAGATGCCCAACACCTGGAACACCTGGAAATTCTTCCAACAAAACCCCCAAATGTCCCTCTGTATTTTGTTTAGTAGAAACAGATGGTTATTTACTAATAAATATAAAAAGAGCAACAGCTAGAAGCAATCTCATGCACTCTGGCCACTAAACAAGATTTTATATTTTCTTGGAAACAAGTAGTTAACAAGTAGGCATATGCAAACTTAATGAATGATTGAATTTTATTTACGGTTACAGACCAAATTCGCACATCCAAACTTCTTTTTTTCTAAAATTTTAAACATGACAGACATTTTATGAACTTGCTCCTTCTGTATGGAAGCCATTTTGCAGCTTATGGTTTTGTTCCCATAAATCAGTGTATAATGCAAAACTGTGTTATGCAAGTAATTGCCATCCAAAGAATAATGGGGATTGGAGGTACTTAGAGAGGACAAATCAATCAATGTAAGTCAGTGCTTTTGCTGGTGAGAAACACAGTATACTAATATGTCAGTGGCCCTGTGCAAGGATGGTCCACTCCACCAAGGTAAATCAATAGTTTCTAGGGTGTTTCCACACTAGCTGCAAAAACCAGATAAACCACCCCCTAGAACACATTAAAGACACTTACCTGAAGTGGCTTCCGCATTGGAGTCCTCTTCTGGCACCCTTTGCAGAAGCCGCATCTGCATTTCAGAGGTCAGAGCTACCAGGACCAATCACCCTGTACTGGTGCTGACTGATGTCTTATATGTGTTGGCTTTTCTGCAGTTACCACTAGTCTGGATGGTATTTCTCTTCCTCTTTATTTTTTGTCCATACGCTGGTGTGGACTAGAGACACGCCAGCCCTGCTATCTTCCTCTGGTATGTTCTGCCTGCATTAAATGGTGTATATTCTGGATCAGGAGACCCCAAACAACCTTCTGTTCTACTTCAGATCCAAAATGCCAGTAGACCCCAATAATGAATTATTCTGGCATGCTAGGAACATGACATGAGGGGCCTATTTTGACAGTACACCTTGTTGAATCACCAACTCAAGCTCCTTGGGGGTTCCAGGACCAGGATTTTTTGTTCCTGCCCATCAGGGCTGGCTTCAGAGCTGATCCAGAATGAATCGGGACCAGCATCTGCCTGATCCAAAGCTAAAGATCCAGCCAGATGAGTCTGCCATACTGTCAATATTCCTTCCCTGTTCTTGCAGTTGCCTGAGAATAACTAAAGTGGCAGACTTTGGGATGGTTTTAAGATGCATTTCTTCTCTATAGCGGTCTTCCAGACATGATGGAATTTACCCAACCAATATTCATTTGGCTCAAGGGGCTTTTTTGGCAGAAGGCGTATATGCGTAAGCCGCAGCTGGCCCAAGACCTTCTTCTGCTTGAGGCAAATGGTGCCCTCTTCCTCAGAGCATGAAGCGTAAGAACCAGCCAAGTTATTTTGGCATTTGAGACCCAAAACCCCACAAAGATTTCTCAGTTTCTACTGAAATTGCTATAACAAATGGAGTAAGCATATTCTGCCTGCTCATGACTGAATTCAAAGTCATTGCCAGAGAGTCAAGTGAAATATTGCAGCTTGCCAACTGTCTTTGTATTCTGAAAAGGTACTCAGCAGAGAGCAATGTGGCCTATTGTTAATACAGCCAACTGTTGAATACATCAGATCATTTTATTTGTTTGTTTGTAATTCTATTCCGCCCTATACCTAAAGATCTCAGGGAAGCAAACAACACTTAAAATCAACATATTAAAACAATAAGGCCGTTTTCCCACTGGGACTGTTTTGCGTGTTGAAAACATTTTCAAAATTCTTTGTCCGCATTGAAAAGTGGCTTCCTGCACTTTCAGAGGAGTAAATTTGAAAAGAATGCATTAAAAAAACACTTGTTCAAACAACTCTCACTCCTGTTTTTGTTGGGAACACTACAAGCACAGTATATCCTGCCCACGTCTTGCCCGTCCGCCCACCATTTTGTCCTCCGCCTCTGCTTTGCCTGCCAGATATAGTGGCTGCAACCATGAGTGCGGCCATGTCCTCAGCCACCATTGAGGCCGTGGGTGCCTCACCCACTGGCCATTGCGGCGGCTGCCAGCACCTTGCCCACCTGCCTGCCCTTTGGGGCTGTGCCGCTGCTGCTGCATCACTTACTCAGCTGCCTGCCTCACAGCTGTGGTGCTCCTGGGGCATGGGGAGGAAGAATGCCAGATGGTGGGGGGCAGGTGGGTGAGTGAGCAGACAAGCAAGCGAGTAAGTCCTGCCCTCCCTCCCGCCCTTCCTTTTGGCCGCCGCTGCCACCGCACCACCAGCATGCTCCACTTTTAAATTGAATTGAATCCGATTCTATGTGAATCTTTTAAATTCAAATTTAACACGTCCGTACGCATCCCATAGTTATCCATTTTCTTCCCGTTTGGATCCATACAAATGCTGGAAAGATGCAGATGTTCAAGTATGCATCGTGTATGAGCCCATACCCATACGAATGTCTGGATAATTCGAATGAATAGATCTGAAATTCAATTCAAATGTTCACATTCAAATTTCAGGACATTCAATTCGAATTTGCATGTTGAAATTCAGCACATTCAATTGGATTTTGAATGCCTACAAATATTCGTGCACATCCCTAATCCTTGAATTTTCCTCTGGTTTTGTAATCTTCTATTATAAGTCCCTTTTATTTTTAATGCAGGCGGTGAAGGAAGAAAAAGCAATCTATGGGTGTTTTTCCACTGTCACAAAGGACCCATTTTTGCACCCATTAAGGACCCATTTGGGTGTGAGCCGGATGATCCCATTTCCACCATGGCACCCATTTGGGACCTGATTGTTTCGACTGCCAGATCTGGATTTTCTGTAGACCCCATTAATGGGGTCTACAATGGGGTCTTCAGGCAGAAAATCCAGATTGAAGAGAGCCTGTTTCCATGCTTGTGTAGCAATGGGGTCTAGAGGAGGCCAGGGGTAGTGGGCACCCAAAACCTAAGCTTCAAAGTCATTTCGAAGTCACTTCGAAGTCCGTGCAAAATAGCTCCGGAGCGTCTTTGAAGTCTGTGCTGATCTTCAGAGTGAACTTCAAAGTGACTCTGAAGTGACTCCGAAGTGACTCCGAAGTCACTTCGAAGTTCACTCCGAAGATCAGCACAGACTTCAATGGAGCTGTTTTGCACACACTTCAAAGTGACTTCAAAATGACTTCGAAGCCACTTTGGAGATGGCACACCCTGTCCCCCCAAACACCTGGGGTGACAAGCAGACCCCTCATGGGTAGATCTGGATTTCCAAATGGGTGCTCCAGTGTTTCCATGGCAGGGAGGCTAGCACCCATTGCTATTGGGTGCTAGACCACCCATGGAAACACATTCCTTAGATCCGGATCTTCTTAGATCTGGATTAAAGGAGCGCGGCGGGAAAACACCCTATGCCCACTGTGGTAGTAAAAAAATATATTTGAACAAAGCTGTGAACACACTGAAAAAGCTAAGAGATCATGGCAGTCTTTCATTACATGGTAAGTTCTAGCAGGAAGAAAAATGCTGACGGTATTATATAAGAGGACATACATTTT
The DNA here is from genome assembly GCA_014337955.1 of Aspidoscelis marmoratus. Classification (NCBI taxonomy): domain Eukaryota; kingdom Metazoa; phylum Chordata; class Lepidosauria; order Squamata; family Teiidae; genus Aspidoscelis; species Aspidoscelis marmoratus. The sequence goes on from MTQE01000390.1 coordinate 14,373,264, forward strand.
GGAAGGTGCAGTATATGTTGGATAGTTTGGAACTCAAACTACAAACACCTGTAAGCAATGTCTTACTTTTGGGTAGGCAGGCATTGTTTCTAAGTTTCAATGTTTGTACAGCAAAGTGTGTCTGTGTTTGTTTTTAAAATAATACTATACTGTATTCATTGCATAAGTGATATGTAAAAGTTTATCTGTAAAAATGCATATGAGGTTTTGGAAAATAAGTTTTTTAAAAAAATTATATAGGCCAGCCTCCAGGCAGTAAAGGCATAACTACAACTACTATTGGAAAGTAAGAAGAGAAAAATGGCAAAGTGTCTTTCATCGCTGTTCTTTCCTGAATGTAGTCCTATGAAATTCTAATTCTTCTGTCCAGCTTTCCTAGTCTCTTTCCTGAATGCGTGCTTGTAAATACCTCTAGCTGGAGTTTGTCCCGATTTCTTCTTCCATGTGCACTCAGAAAAATAAGAGAGGGTTCCTTTTTTAATTTCAGTAGATACAATTGTATACACAAAAGTATTCATGTGAGGACTGAGTTCTTGAGCTTTGAAACTCAAATTTACTATCTGTAGTATTTAAATTGTGTTAGTTATCTCTGGAGGACCAAAATCTGTAGGCGAACTTCAGAGGGAAAGCAGTTGGAGTCAGCACATATGAAATTTTTGACTGTAGATTTTGGTGTGCTTGCTCTATTGCCCCTTTGGTAGGTAGAAGTAAGGAAAGCAATATATTTCTGGGCCAGACTTCTCACAGAATTTCACACAGCCCGTTATTTTCCATCCCTCGGGTAATGCTTTTACCAGGGTCTTGGAAAGCTTAGCAGGTGCCAAAACAAAACTGTCTGCCCCGACTCCCCATAAACTGAAGCTGAAAATTGTGCAAGCAGCTCTAACATCTGGTTTGAAACTTTCCAGAAATTTGTTAATTCTTTTGTTGGGGGTAATTAAGGTTTTACAGAAGCTGCTCTCTATATACTGTTTAAAGACTATACTTTGACTGAGGAACAACTGAAGAGAAATGGATTCCCTGAACCAAATCCTGAGAAACCTGGGAGTGCCATGTTATATTGGTAGAAAGTCAAAAATAGGTATATTTTACCGTGAATTATCCAGAGTAAATGACCCAAACCTGTTAGTACTTGTACACAAAACCAATACTATGAGTCTTGTCAGTGATCCAGTTTGGTCTGGTGGTTAGGGAGCCGGACTCTTATCTGGGAATACTGGGTTTGATTCCGCCCTCCCCCATAAAGCCACCTGGGTGACTTTGGGCTAGTCACAGCTCTCTTCTGAGCTCTCACAGCCCCACCTACCTCACAGGGTGTTCTGTTTTGGGGAGAAGAATAGAAAAGCTTTGTCAGCCACTTTGAGTCCCCTTAAATGGGTGAGAAAGCAGGGTAGAAAAGCCAACTCTTCTTCTTCTTCTTCTTCTTCTTCTTCTTCTTCTTCTTCTTCTTCTTCTTCTTCTTCTTCTTCTTCTTCTTCTTCTTCTTCTTGTCTCATGTTAGGTTATGGTCACACCTTCACTTCCATCCTTCTTCAGTCCATCTTCAGACCTCACCAGTTGTATCTTTATGGACTTCTGCCTTCAATCGTATTTCCTTGAGTCCTGTTTTTACAAGTTCCAACCCATTATAGAGTCCTAACATGTTTCCATTTTGGGGATGTGAACAGGGAAGAGGACTAAAGGGGGCTGAAAACGGTATTATAGTAGGTGGATACTGCATGGATTTGCCTTCTCTTCTCTTTCACCCATAGTGTGATTACATGCTGTTGAGTCACAGAACCTTTAGCCTACCAGAGCCCATGGAGTGTTGTGATGGTGGAGAGGAGTGGAGATCTTAAAAAGCCACAAAGGAGACTCAGTGCAGGAACAGAAAATTATAAGCATAGCAATCCAAACTGAGCATAAACTGAGGAAGGATTATCAGGTGTTGGGTGTGGTCAGAGTTAGTGTGTCTGTAGTCCGGCTTCTTAATAAGATGGACTATTTCAGCAAGGTGTGACCATGGCCTTAATAGAAACAAGCTAGGGGAGCATAGCTTGACAGTGTATATTAAATGAGTGCTTGCTTTTTTCATGCATAATTAAAGTCTGTTAGAATTTTTGTCTCTAGTAGGGAAGTGCATAGATATTTGAAAAAAAATTGCTGGTTTTCCAGCATCTTTTAATGGCGGGGGGGGGG